>OZ020233.1:26455734-27055734 GCA_963971235.1 Cryptus armator
TTACTACTACTACTACTACTACTACTACTACTATTTATCAATTCTTCCAAATTCGATGATGGAAAATATACCCTAAATAAATAATAATCTATATCTATATATATTCATTTATTTATACGTAATAAACATTTTAAATAAAGTTTTAACTGTAAAATAGCTGCTTAAGAAATGAAAGAAAGAGAAAGAAAAACAAACAAACAAACAAAAACGAATCCGTTAATAAATAATGTTATTGAATTATAATTAATGTCATCGAAAGAAATATTCCGTCCGAGTGCCCCGATATATACCGAAACTTTATCTTTGTAATCTTTACGAATTCTTGTGTATCGCATCGGTGTTTGAAAAATCTTTTTTAACGATCTTTTTTTCTTCATTTTAACGTATATATATATATACATATATATATTCTTTTATTTTTTCGTTACATTTTTTTTTAACAGCAATTATAGATTTTTTCCAGGGGTTCAAGTCGTAGTCTCTTTAATCAAACAGAGAAATGGATACTATTGTTCAAATGATTACAATATAAATATTAATACATATATTTGTTATATTTCGAGAGTTTTTTCAAACGTTTTTTGTGGCAGCGTTTAAAATTTTAGTTGTTTAATAATTCATGACGAAATTGCACAAAATTCATCTGGTAAAATAAAACCGTTCAATTGCTTTGCAGGTCGGCCGGGGCTAACCAGGAGTCTCTGAACGATAGGTACATTCAAATATTTTTATTACTTTTCTTTCTTTCACGTTGATCCCCGAATGAACAACAACAAAAAAAAAAGGAAAAAAGAAACGAAACACAATAACAATCGGAAAAAGAAAAAAAAAAAAAAATCATCAAATTTTTTTTTAATGACGAAGTAAAGAAGAAAAAAAATCGGAGACGGAAACATTTTTTTTGTTGGATTTTTTTTTAGTAACCGAGAAAAAAAGGCACACATTGGTCCGACGAGAGTCTCTGGCATAAGTTACAATATCCGGATGGTAGCCGGCAAAAAAAAAAAAAAAAAAAAGAAAAAAAACCAAATAACTAAGAATCACAACAACGTGAAAAAGACGAAAATGTTTTTTTTTTCGTCGTTAAATTAATATTTGTTTATTTCCCCCCGAAACGCCACGCCAAATATCAACCTTTCTTTCTTCGTTTTTTATTGCAGATCATTCAATAGCACAGTTGCTGAGATTTGAAAATTTGCCGACATCTCTTCCCCGTGTCCCGTGAAAAACAAAAAACAAATTTATTCTTCAACCATTGTTTATACCCCCCCAATTGTTTGTTGTCTGTTTAAACGATAAAATTCGATTCCTTCGATACCGTTACCCCAATATATATATATATGATAATATTTGGCAAAAAACGCGACAAATTCATAACGATATATCTGTTAGATCGATTTTTATTAATTCGTTGCTTTTCTGTTTCTTTCAATTGCAGGAAGTTGTTTGTTGGCGGTCTCAGCTGGGAAACCACAGACAGTAAGTACACACGACATTCGATCAAATTTTTCATCTCTATATTTTGTTAAAAAAAAAAAAAAAAAAATTAAAATGAATCTGAAAAAAAAAGAATCGAAAAAATTAAAAAAAAAAAGAAAAGCCAATGATGAACAATATCTTAGGACACCTTCGGACAGCAGAATGGCACTGTTGCATGAGAACGAACTCTTTTGAATTATCTGAGCTTAAAAAATAAATCGAGTCACTCAAAAAAAAAAAAAATTCAAAATTTAACTGTTACTAATGAATTTCGTAATTATTTTGCTTACAGAGGAACTGAGGGATCACTTCGGTACCTATGGAGACATCGAAAGCATCAATGTTAAGACAGATCCAAACACTGGACGATCGCGGGGATTCGCCTTCATCGTCTTCGCCAAAGCAGAGTCGTTAGATAAGGTAATTTTCCTAAAAATTGTATTTTATCATTTTTTTTTAATTATTATTTATTATTATTGCGTTTGACATGATGATTATCCATAGTCAGTTCTGCTACTGAATGAGGCGTGAAGACAACATTGACACCTGAAGCTTAAAAAAAAAATTATTAATTATCGATTTAAATTTGAAACGCGACTTTCACGATGAACATTTCGTATTTTTTCAGATAATGGCAGCACCAGAACACACAATTAACAACAAAAAAGTTGACCCTAAGAAAGCAAAGGCGCGCCACGGCAAAATCTTTGTCGGTGGATTGTCGACAGAACTTTCCGATGACGACATCAAGAGTTTCTTCTCACAATTCGGTGCCGTAAGTTCGAAACCCATTTTTATCCATAAAAAAAAAAAAAAATTAACCAAAAAAATTATAAATTGTTGAAAAAAAAAATTTACGCAAATATCTTTTTTTTTTTTTTTCACAGATCGTCGAGATGGAAATGCCGTTTGACAAGACAAAGAACCAGAGAAAAGGTTTCTGCTTCATCACCTTCGAGTCGGAACAAGTAGTCAATGAACTTCTCAAGACTCCCAAACAGACGATCAACGGCAAAGAGGCGAGTTAACAATTACCAACGATTATCTCACATTTTCTCAATTCATACAGAAAAAAATTGCAATCGTAATGAACCCAAAAAAACAGAAAAAAAAAATTAAATTAAATTTTTTTTTTTTAATTAAAAATAATAATTGTAAGCCAATGATGAATAATATCTTAGGACACCTTCGGACGACAGAATGGCACTGTTGTATGAGAACGAATTCTATTGAAATTACCTGAGCTTACAATTCAATTTTTTTTTTCTCCTAATCAAAAATTCGATCTTTTATAATTTTAATGCAAAAGACAATAAATCTATTAACTTTAAAATCAGATTAAAAAAATCCATAACATCGACAGAAATATTTGATCCAAAAATGATTCGCGATATCGATCCTAATTTTCGCAACTTACTATTTTTTTTAACCGAATTTACAAGGATTGCAATAATTTTTCTGAAAAAAAAAAAAAAAAAAAAAAAAAACGTGAAGAAATTTTATTGAAATTGTAAAATAATAATGTTTATTTATTTTTCTGTTGCCGAAACAGGTCGACGTAAAGAAAGCGACGCCGAAGCCCGACGGTATGGCGGGTATGCGAGGCGCTGCTGGCGGACGCGGTGGACGCGGAGGTCGTGGCGGTCGGGGACGAGGATTCGGTGGTCAAGGAGGCTGGGGACAGGGTGGATACGCCGGTGGCTATGGACAGGGAGGCTACGGCGGCGGCTATGATGGATACGGCGGCGGTGGCTACGGGGGCGGATACGATTACTATGGCGGTGGGTACGGCAGCTATGGTGGTGGCTACAGCGACTACCCCGGATACGGTAATTTTATTGAATATTATTAGGTCGCTCGTAGACATCGGTCAAATCTCCGAGAAAAAAAAAAAAAGAAAAAAAGAAAACAAAACAAATTCGTCGACTGTCCTTCTCTATCGTCATTTTGTTTTTAAGAATATCATTTTTCTTCTCCTTTATTTCATTAACTTTTATTTGACTTAACGATCGGCGTAGAAAATGGGAACGCGCGTCCCAACTGCCGTCCGAATCAATCGGCAGACGATTCCGACTCGGGGATTTATTTATTTATTAATATTAATTTTTTTTCTTTTTTTTTTTTTTTCTCAATTTCAAATACATTTCGACAATGTAATTCGTTATATCCGCGTCGAATTCGTCGTTACCGAAACTTCAGCCTATCATAACCGTCCCAACGGTATGCATTATTCGCGTTCGTAACAACGGAACTCGGCGGAGAAAATTTGCGAATGAATAATGAAATTGATTCGTAACAATGATAAATCATGAAATTACGAGTTATTTCATTGCAATTATCGAGCCGATCTCTGTTGTGTTTTTCGCGATCTAAAAAAAAAAAAAAAAAAAAAAAAAACAACGTGTAGACGACGTCGTCCCCGCGGTTCCATACGACTCGGGTCGTCTGCCTCTTCGTTTACGATGCTACCTCGTAGTACGGAAAGTGGATTAATATTAAATGAAAAAAAAAAAAGAAAAAAAAAAGAGAAAAAAAAAATAAAAAGTAAAGAACGAGAGATTGTACGTGCCGTTCGAAACGGCTGTTGAACGACGTGTGTGATATTAATCGTAACTGAAATTACCGCGGCGCTAGCGCTGGTTTGCAGGCGGATCAGCACCGAGTTTCCATACCCAGTTACACTCGCGGTTCTCTCTCCTCTTCCCCGTAACTTTTATCTCGAAAACACATCAGCGTGTAACCGAACTAACAATTTTTATTTCATTTTTTTTTTCCCCCCTTTAATTTTATTCTTTATTTTAATCTTTGCCGTCGCGAACGATTTTTCGCGGATCTCTATCCGCAGGGCTCGCGTGTTTTTTGACTGATCCTCGTGAAAAAAAAAAAAAAAAAAAAAAAAATTCGTAACTTGTAAACGAGCGACTTGAACAAATTCCAGAACTTATCTTGCGGATTATGTTCGTTACGGGATTAAAGCTCAAGAAAAAAAAAAAAAAAAGTTTACTAACGCAGTTCGATGGAAACTGTGATAAAAAAAAAAAAAAAAAAAAATTTGATGAATTTTCGCACCGTCGCTTCGTCGATTTGGTTTTATTTCGCATGCATCACGAAGAACATAATCCGGAGATAATGAGTTCGATAAACTTCCACGGTTCAGGCTGTTTTACTCTTATAACGATGTGACCAACTAAAACGACTTAACTTGTCGATTTACTAATTTACATTGTCTGATGTTTTAATATCTAAACTAACTTATAATATATATATACACACAATATATATATACATATATATATATATCTACGTAAACGAGTATATATTAGAGAGAAGAGAGCAACAATATAATATGTAACAGTGAAAGTGTGAAGACAGATGAGACGTGAAAAAAAAAAAAAATTCGCTTCATACAAAAATCATTCGATATTCGAGAAAATAAAAATATACATCATTGTCAAAAATAGATTCTTCGTAACGTCAGCGTTACCGAGTTATGAGAATCATGAAAAAAAAAAGAAAATTTGCACAATTGATCGATTGATTTACAAACGACTATACAATCGGATAGAAGTCGTTATCACGATAAAAAAAAAAGTTTCATCACGTAGCGGAGATTCATTCGAAAAAAAAAAAAAAAAGAAAAAAAAAATAGTATCTATATTTCATACGTTCACTGATTGATGTCAGTGAATCGGTGGAATTTGTTTTTCCGTTTTATTTTCCATTTTTTTTTTTTTTTTTTTTTCTTCAATTTTTGCTTTACTTTTTTATTACGTGATCGTGTGATCTTAAATCACGAATTCTACGGACTTACTGACTTCAAAGAAACACGCAGTCACTGTAACATAATTATATATTTTATCGAAAAAAAAAAAAAAAAAAAAAGAAAAAAAAAAAGATGTGTGGAGAACAATTAAAGCAAAAGTGTACAGCACAATGTTGAGGCGTATGAAATGGTATATTGTACCCTCTTATCCTGCTTTCAAAATCCAAGCCATATTATCACACACTGCCTCCTCTGCATGGGATTTCTCGATTATATTTGTTCAACGTTTCCGTTGCTATGCTAGTCGCGATGGACACGATTTTCATCATATTTTCAGTTTCATCCTCTCGCTGCTCTTTTTCGAACTGTAAAAACATGCGCAGCGCATCGAAAAAAAAAAAAAAAAAAAAATTTTTTTTTCGTCTTTCGTCACAATAACGTCATCGATTAAAAAAAAAAAATTTCTCGTTGCCGCAGCGTATGTTTTTGGAAAACAATATTTATTTTTCTCCACATTCACTGGTCACAGTAAATGGAGAGTCCTTCTTCCCCTCTTTAAAAATTAATCCCTCTCTCGTTAACTCCGAAGTTAATTTCGCGTACGAATCTCTCTGCACGTACGATAGTCAAAACGAAAATTTGACGATTCTCCTCGATCTCCTTTTCCCAAACTCCGGAACAATTACAACTGAAGAAAAACAGACCCCCACGTAGTTTAAATGAATGATCAGTTTTATTTTTTCACACTTCATTTTAATGTTCCATGGAAAAACACGTGCATGGATTTTAGTGTGCGATTGTGTCACCTGCAATCGGAGTTGTGCGTTTTTTATCATTTTTTTTTTTTAATTCTTGTCTCGTTATTAAAAGTGGCAAGAATATTATTTATTATCAAACATCGTCGATAGAGTCATTGACCGATCGAAAGGCTTCGGTCATCGCAATTTCGTTTACAAGACAACGCGTTAAAGTTAAACGACTCAAATTCGATACATCGAAGTAAAAAAAAAACGAAAAAAAAAAAAAAAAATCGCTTGAATTTTTCAGAAGCGCGTCACTTAAAAAAAAAATTACAAACTATTATCGTTCCTTACGAAACAATAAAAAAAAAAAAATCGCGTTATACATCCTCTCGACTCCGATAAATAAAATTCCGCGTAACAGCGAAAGAAAATGAGACGTTTATCTTGCGTATAGTTTGTCAAACGCTGCTGCACTTTATTCGCTCATTAGCCAATTCTGATCGACTGAAGAACACAAGCGAAACTCGTCTCGACAATTCAAGACATATATATATATTTCTATTAATCACGCAGAGGCTAAAACTAAAGCGTAACGCGTCACGCAATTGACGTTCAACGACGAATTTTATTCATTTATAATTTCAAATCTGCTCATTTGGGGGCGAAAATTAAATTAAAAAAAAAACAAAAAACAAAAAAAAGAAAAGAAAACTGAAAAGCACAGCTTTAAAAAATCGTCGATACTGATGCCATTGACTTCTTGTACCGTGTGTTCCATGATACGCAGACGGCTACTATGGCAGTGGTAGTTACGATGGTGGCTACAGTGGTGGGCGCGGTGGTGCACGCGGTAAAGGTACGCATTAGCGTTCCTTCTCTCTATTGTTTTTTTGTTCATTCCCAATTTTTCATTATCCTACTTTCTCATCTTCCCGAATTCTCTTTTCCTCGATAATTCGTCTCTCTTCCCATTTTTTTTTTTTTTTTTTTTTTTTTTTTAATACCCCTGTTAGTCAATTAATTTTTATTGATAATTCTCGAGCGAAAGAAAAAAAAAAAAAAAAAAAAAATAATTCATCGTCACACATTGTTTAATTTTTTTTCTCCCGCTGCTCTCTTTCGTTACCTTCTTCTTATCTCCTCGAATCCTCTCGTCGCGCATATCCTCGTTGATACTCTCCATACTCTTTTAATCCCTCACTTACTACTCTGTTCCAATTTCTCAAATGAGTGGTGCCAATGCGACTGCGTGCGAGAGGCTTTGGCCAGAGGGAGAAGAGGGTTAATCACACGCCTGCTTCATCCACGCTGTCTTACAGAATTTTTAATTTAACGTTTTCTTTTTTATAGAAAAAAAATAATTTTTTTTTTTTTTTTTTTTTTTTTTTTTTTTTTTTTTTCATATCGTGAAAATTTATCAATGTACGGCGACACGTTGACTCAGATACAATTCGATTTTATTTGCGCGATTGCACGTTATTGCAAAAAAAAAAAAACACAAAAAAGATGCCGTCGACGTCTTACCGCGTGCTGCTAATCCACTACCGTACCGCCCGATTTTTTTCTAATTACACACCTGAGATCGATTGCATGATTTCGTCACTAGCCGAATAGTTTGTACGTCTTGCATCTTAAAAAAAAAAAAAAAAAAAAAAAAGGAAAAATGATATTAAAAAACATTTGAAAAATACGATTGATATGTGAATACATTTGAAAAATACGATTGATATGTGAATATCAATTTTTTTTTTTTTTTTTTTTCAAAATCGCGATCACGTTTACCAGACGTTGATTTTGTACGAAAAATTAATATATCAATGTTCCTGTGGACTCGTACACCCCTTCGACTAGTTACAATCGATCGCGCCGAACCCTTCGACCCCCCGCCACCCCCTGAGCCTCCCGAACATTTCTGGCCTTCCAGCGGTCGTTTTTTTCTTACAAGCGCTCCGCGATCCGTTCCGAAGAATAATTCGGATACTTGTCGCTTTCAACTGCAAGAGTGTTCGACGTTGGTAAAGAAAAAAAAAAAAAAAAAAAAAATGAAATCCCCGCTAAAAAAAATGATAAATTAACACACCGGTTGCGTGATGTTTAAACGCCACGATATATCGGGAAAAAAAGTGTAAAAAAAAGGTAAAAAAAAACAACGTTACAAACCGCTCGATAACGTTGAACGGCGCAATCCAGAAATGTTGCGGCGGGGGTTGGGGGGGGGCGGAGGAAAAAAGAGTTTAAGGGGGCGGAGGGTGTCACGAATTGGGACGCAGCCTACAGCTTACTACCTTAGCCTGTAGCCTCTATGTAGAATTTCTTTAGTCTTCTCTCGTACCTTTGTAATTTTATTGCTACAAATGTTACATATATATCTTTTTTTTTTTTTTTTACATTTTTTTTAATTCTCTTTTTTTTTTTTTTTAATCTGATAATCGTTAGAAGTGTGCGTGTGGTAGATTTTACATGTCGAACCATAACAATTGACAACGGTTACTCATAGTATAAAATTTTGTTCGATTTCTTGATATAAGATTCGGGTGGAAGGTGCAGAAAAAAAAAAATAAAAAAAAATAAATAAACGAAAAAAAAGAAAGAAAAGGGGGGAACGTCCATATTTCGTTGGACTAATAGTGCGACATGGGTGTGTTTCAGGAGGCTCAGGCTACGGCGGCAAGCAGAGGGGTGGTCGCCAGAACCAAAGGCACCAACCCTATTAATGGAAATCCTTATTCGCGACCGCAATGCAATTCGCATTGTAACCGCTGGTGAGTGTCCCTTGTTAATCCAAAGCCCCTAAAAATCGTTCTTTTTTTTTTTTTTTTTTTTTTATAAAAAAAAGCCCTTGAAAAATCCCCACGATATCTCTTGAATAATAATAATTAAAAGAGAAAAAAAAAAAAAAAAAACCAAAAACAAAAAAAAACCCGTCGAACTCTTCTCGCTCGCTAAGCCTTCTCTCGCTCCTTCGCCGTCGGCCACCGTTACCCCAAAAAAAATCCTTTTCAATTAATTTCAATTTTGCTTCTTCAGCTCATATCTTATTTCATTCATTTGATTGTTATTTTTATTTTTACGAGCACCTGCACGACTCAGCAACATTATCGTCGACCTTTCGATCTTCAAATTCGATCGGCAAGGAATTTTTGAAGAAAAAAGCTAAAAAAAAAAAAAAAAAAAAAAAAAAAAAAAATTGTTTATCGAAAGGTTGTCGAAGAGCTTTTTTTTACATTATTGTTTCCATCTTTATTTTCTTTCGTTTTTATCAACGTTATTATTTATTATCGCCGCTTGTTTATTGCCATTGGCAAAATTTAAATTAATCTTTTATATTTTATGGTTTTTCAGGTCCCCAGTCCTACAACAAATCTCATAACTCGTCAAATCATCATTCCATGAAATCCCGCAATTATTCACAACCGCGCAGACAACTGCCGCATATCGAATTCAGTCATCAAGAGCCGCAACAAAAGCAGCAATAGTTTCTCTTTTTTGTGGGTTTAAAAAAAAAAAAACAAAAACGAAAAAAAAAAAATGAAATGAAATTAAAACAAAAAATAAGAAAGAAAATGAAAGCCCACGGCACGCTCTCGTAGAAATGGCAGAAAACGTTTATATATACACACACCACAGACAGACACACACAAGCATACGATATATATGTATAAAATATCTACATATGCATATATGTATGTCGAATAACGCGCGCGGTAAGAACCCCCACTTCAACGTTCTTAATTTCTTCGTTTTCTCGTACAAAACGGATCGTTATATTTCATGTCGTCCATTGGTTTGTATCTCTACTTATCGTATTTATCATTAAATTCTCCAAAATCAAACGAGTCGCGTCCTTCGTGTTTATAATCGATAACGCGCGAGGCGACGAGCCGATTGATTCCTTAATCCATTTTGTACGAGAGGAAGAATTCAAGGATCGCAAAAGATTGCGAGAGAAAGAAAATAAAATAAAAATACAAATGAAGCGAAGTAAAGGAAGCAGAAAAGTTGAATCGCGGAATCCAGTAGAGAAAAACAACAAATATCGTGTTCTCTTATTCAACCTCGAAGGACATGGAAGTAAACGATAAATAACCATGTCAAACAATTTTTAACAATAAGATTATTTTAATTTTGTCTATAACTAAACTTAAACGAGGAGGATCACCTACTATAACTATAGAGGCGTAAGCAGGCAATGTACTTTTTACACGGAAAAAAAAATAACAAAAAAAAAAACAAAACAAAACAAAAAACAAAAAATACGTTCAAAAAACAGAGTAACAGTCGACGAACTGTTTATAATGATTGAGTGAGGGTATGAAATGTGGTAAAAAGATTATTGCTTCCTTATCGAATATAAGAATTATAGGATTACAATAAATTCATTTTTGTGTACATAAAAAAAAACCAATACGACTTTTGTATGCTTTCGATAATCCTTCGAACGTTTGATACCTTTAACGGAAAAAAAAAAAAAAAACGAATCCTAGTAGTGAATTTATTTCTTTTTTTTTTATATACGCCGTTGAGAGAAGAGACGAAAGAACGAAAGAAAGAAAAAAAAATCGAAAAAAAAAAAAAAAGAAACGTCGGTGTGTATGAATGAGTATTATTCTTCGTGTGAAATTGAGATGTAAAATTGATTTAAACGGCATGAAGAAACAAAAAAAAATGGGAAGAAGTGAAGAAAAAAGAAAAAAATCGAATAATAACGATCGCGTTTGAATGAACGCCATTGACAGTATTTTTTATTGACCCACGTAAGAAAAAAGTATATAGGATACAACTCGGATAACAAGTGAGTTTATCGTACAAATAATCGTCCGCGTGAAAGGAAATGTTTTTTCTTTTTTTTTTTTGTTACTCGATCCGATTTTGTCGAATGTTCAAATACATTTAATAACGAATCGGAGATATATTTTTTTTGTTTGGATTACTTTTATTCCTTCACAACGCCCAATACCGAAGCTGAGAACTTCTACCGATCGATACTTGGATTATTATTAACAATGGTAAGTATACAACGGGATTCTGCATGAAAGTTACGAGTAGCTTTTGGATAATACGAGTGTTGAAAACGAGACAAAATGATCAACATTTACGTATTTCTAGCGACGAAATAATCGTGCAACATGCGTAGAAAAAAAAGCGCGAAAATAAAAAAAAAATTCTGCAAAAATCTATAAATTGTCGCCTCTCAAGTTAATTAAGCATTTTAATCGAACAAACAACTTATTGAATAAATGTGAAACTTAGAATTGCTAAGCTTGCGATGCAAAAACCGCCGCCAGTTGAATTTTCATGACCGAAGCATGAATACGCTCTTTCGCTTTTAGCTGAATGCCTTGGCATCGTAATTCTCGTAGCGCGCTGCTAGTACAGGTAGGTGAAGGGTTAATCATACGACGAACGGTTATTGCTTTTTGGCCACAAGTCCAAGTGATTTTCAGTTCTTTCTCGCAGCTATACAATTGGTGCGTTCTGTTGCGTTAAAATCATTTCTGGCGGAAGAACCTAATCGTAGTATCGCAATCATTTGTGAGATATCAGCGATAACTCGTCGTTATCAAAATATAGCAAAGATATTTTCGATAAAAACTGCTTAACATCGCAAAATAATACGCAATGATTTAATTCGCACATTCGAACGATGATTCTCATTGCACAGTAACCTCGAAGTATCGTGACGGCAAAAATTGTTTTCTCTTGTAAACGACGCTTGATATCAGAGCTTCCGGTTTCGTTCGTTTGTCAAACGGTGGCGCGTCGAAGCCGCAAGCAAAATTCGCGAAGGTTCCGTTCGAGTCGCTGTTCTTTGTCGCGACCGGCTCCTCAGTGCAGGTTCCGCTGCATGTGCTGACACCACGGTGCTCCTAAAACCCATATAAACTCTGGAAACTGTTTTTCTTTTTTATAATATAAAAAAAACTAATAAAACAATTATTGTGAACTGTTTGTTGCTCGTGCGAGATTTCATTCTGTAATCCATCGCCGTAATTATCACGTGGACCCAAACGCAAAGCACCAAGTAACAAGAAACAAAAACGCTGTACGCGATAGACGAATAAACGGTGGAAGAAACAGAAAGCAAAAAAAAAAAAACGTGCGAGGAACGCCGAAGAGGACGAACGACGGGGTAAGTGCTACCGCGAACCTCGCGGGCAATCGGCATCGCCGTTGTGCTTTTTTTCGCTTTGATAATAGTAAAAAACAATTTCCGCGGTACGATAATCGTCCAGCGATACCAAGACTAGACGGTTATCAGGAACACGCGTTGATATCGAAGAAAAAAAGTCCCCGTCTCGATAATTTCTCCAAACACGAGGTTCTCGTCTCACCGGTTTCGCGAAGATCTCAACCGAAAACCATGCTTCGCCCGAGACTGGAAATGCCTCGGGTTTCGTGTCGAAAAGAACGTGTAAATTTCCTTGAACGGTTTTATTCAGGCACGATGTGTAACGCGTTGTAACGCTTGTTTCTGTCGAATCGCCATGCTCGCACCGGCGGAGTCCCCTTGGTCTCGACCTCGCTTCCTTTTCGCAGGCAACGCGGACGGGGCAACGAATTCGCGACGCTATCTTTCCTTCCCGTCGTAGTTCTCTCACCGCCCCACGCGGTTCGTGCATCACAAAAAATGTTTATTCATCGAAAAATAACGAAAAAAATCGATTATATCTCAATTATTTCATACGGTCCGCGCGTTAATCGCGACACTCGTCGAAATATATAACGACGAAAATGTTTCGTTGACACGCGAAACTTTTTTTATGAATCCCCATCGAATTAATACGCGAATAATTTCGCCATGCGTGTCGGAAATCTCGCGGGCACCGCGATAGCGTCAGCTCTCTTTCTCTCTTGCCTCTCCTTCTCTCTCTCTATCTCGTCGTCTTCTCTTTGTGTCCCAGCTTCCTACGCGTCCGAATTTTTCGGCGTGATCGACGCCGTTTCCGATCTCTCCACCAGACACGACGATTTTAGTGTTCGTTCGCGTATATTTTTCTTTATATCAGTTTTTTTTTAATTCGACACTAATACAGTACACGTGCATGAGACATATATCCATCGAATAGTTTTTTTTGTTCGTGAACTCGACGATTGTGTACGACGTTGAGGTTACGAATTTTTTTAACAAATTTTTTATTTGCAATCACCGATTTTTTTGCGATTCGAAGATTTTGTGCGATTCTGGATTTTTTTCTCCACAATCAAAGGCTCCGCTGGCTGATTTCTTTATTGTTTCTACATTCTGGGATGAATTTTCCAACGATGACTTCAGACTTTTGTGCTTTCGATTTATTTCAATTGTGACCTTGAAAACAATTTGCGACATCGCGAATTTGTATTATAGCTACGCGTCGGTCATTCTGTTACAGAAATCTCATCTGCCTTAGGAATTTCAAGATTATCAAATCGATCGTTAAAGTTGCGTAGATAGCGCAACAAGAAAAGTTCGAAAGAGAATTAACGACTGGATAAGATTCGAAGAATCAAAGCGCACAAGGAAAGACGTCGTTATCATAGAGAAGCGCGAAAAACTAAGAAGCGACAAAGGAAATGGTCATGGAGGCAACCCCCACACCTCAGTGTGTCGGTCGAGAATTCGTCCGACAGTACTACACTTTGCTCAATCAAGCGCCCACACATCTTCACAGGTAATTTACAACTGTAAAAAAAAAAAAAAAAAAAAAAGAAACGTTTCTCCAAAATTAAATTTTGGTTTTTTCAATAAAAAAAAATTCGGATTTATATCGATATTAACCGTTTATAAAATTCATTTCAACAATTAATATCAATTTTAATTATTACGAAAAAAATAAAAAATCATAATTATTATCCAATTATTTGTCGTAAAAAAACAAAATCAAACATTTTACATGCAAACTTTGTATTAATTTCGTCATCATACATAAAATATTGAATAATTAGATCAAAGTTTTTTGTCGACTTCCCAGTTGCGTAAAAAACTAATCAGATTCTCAAAAACTCGAGAAATCGCGATATCAAAGTTTTTATGTATTTTTATCGACGATATTAATGCGATTTTCTTAAATTAAATCCGCAGGTTCTACAACAACCAATCGTCGTTCGTTCACGGCGGCCTCGGTACGTCGGATCGTGAAATAATTCCGGCGGTCGGTCAGAAACAGATACATCAGAAGATACAGCAGCTAAACTTTCGGGATTGTCATGCAAAGATCAGTCAGGTCGATTCTCAAGCGACTCTCGGGGAGGGAGTGGTCGTGCAGGTAAAAAAAAAAGAAAAACAAAAAATATTCATTATTTTTTCATCCACGAGATTATAACTCTAATAATCTCGAATTTTCGCAGGTGACCGGCGAACTTTCCAATGCCGGACAGCCGATGCGTCGTTTCACTCAGACTTTCGTTCTCGCGGCTCAGGCGCCGAAAACATATTACGTTCACAATGATATCTTTCGTTATCAAGATCTTGGATTTCCGGACGAGGAAGAGGGTGAACTCGAGGGTGTCGAGAGCGGTTTAGGCGACGGAGGTGAGCGGGAAGGCGACGAGGGCCGAGGATCGGAACCCGAGGAGGACGATCAACAGACTCAGCAACACTCGACGAGCGCGACGTCCGCCGATCAGCAATCCCATGCGCCGTTGATTCCGACTCAACAACAGCCGCTTCAGCAACAACAACCCCTTTACTACGCACAGCCTCCTCAACAATCGGTCCGTTCTTCTGCGAAATATATAAAATAATTTCGATCTCAAAAAAAAAAAAAAATGATTGTTTCGAAAAAAATGTATTTTTTAAAATGATTTTATCATTTTTTTCATCGCTAAAGGTTCATCCAATGATGCAGCCGGTAATCAACGGTTCCGTTCACGAGGAAACGCCGTTAATTAGTCAGCAAGGAACGCAGGGACAGCAACAACATTCTTACATAAAATCCGAACCGGTTGAGGAACAATTTCAGGAACAAGAGATCGACGCGTCGGTGGAACAACAGCAAACCGGCGAAGACGATACGCCGGGTCAAGCGGAAGAATCACAGGAGCAAACGGAATCGGAGAATTTCACGTCTTCCGGACGAGACACCGAAGCCGAACAGACATCAGCCGCGAACGCTAACAGCAACAAGCCAAAGACATACGCCAACCTATTCAGCGCCGAATTTAACACTTCTTTGCCACCGACTCAACCTCCGAAAATGTCCGTTTCGCCGGTAAGCCAAACATTTCCCGTTATCGTGTTACGTGATAAATAATTTTATCTGTATGGCATTTGATAATTATCGATCGAAGTTCGATAATATTACATTTATATATTTGCAAAAAAAAAAAAAATTGTTATCACTCGATAGAGATAAATTCGTTCAAATAACAATCAAATAATTGAGCGAAAGATTTCTCGATAAAAGTCAGGAAAACTCGGATATGAAATGCTATGAATAATAATCTATTTTTATTCTCAATCGATATATATTTATCAATTAATTATAAACAATTTGTTATGTTGACTGCGACATGTCGATAAAATCATTAATAATATAAATAATCGACTTTTTTTTTATAGCCACCATCCATGACGAATCTCCGAGTGTCCGATGACCGATCGATAGTACATCCGGTAAGCAGCGGACCGGCACTCTCATCGTCCACCAACATGTCGCCGGGACAACAGCCAATTCACAGAGTCCGAAGCAATCAACCGCCGCAACAGCAGCAGCCACGACCACCGCGAGGAGGAGGACCAGCGCCGCGAGGTATGACATTAAAAAAAAAAAAAAAAAACAATTGTTGATAAAACTTTAGTTAAAAATGTTTCTAATTAATAAAACTCGAATGTTACAGATGGGGATCGACGAGGAAGCCGACCCGGTCAATACCCTGACGATCATCAGCTTTTCCTCGGAAATTTGCCTCACGAAGCGACTCAGGAGGAGCTTCGCACGATCTTCGGTCATTACGGCAAAGTCGTTGATCTTCGGATACACAGCAAATCTCTCGGCGGCGGCAAAGGTCCACAGGGACAGAACAGCTTGACGCGTGTGCCGAATTACGGTTTCATAACGTTCGAAGATACGCAAACCGTATTGAGGGTTCTGCAAGCCGGTTCGGTGTGTTATCCCGACGAAAATGGACAAAAATTAAACATCGAGGAGAAGAAAACGAGACCACGAATGTCGATGGAAGGTGGCAGCAGTCGGCCGAATCTGAACGATGGAAACATGAGACCGCCGGGCGGTCAGCAACAGCAACAACAACAACAACATCAACAGCAGCGCGGACCCGGTATGCATTGATAATTAATCGCCGGCGAACTCAGAATTGGATCCATCGAAAGTTATTTCTTCTACTCGCGAAATCGAGAATATCGCATCGCTAAATTTCCGATGCAAAATGATTGCGCAAATTTTTTTTTTTTTTTTTCTTTTCTCTGTAAAGAAAAATTCTGAGTATTTATTGCACAGATTTGTCGAATAAAAATGTCCAATTCTGGGTGAGCCGAGTACTTGTTTGTGGATTATGTGGAGAAAGCAGTTTATCAAAATTTCTGCAGGCTATTCTTCCGGTTACTCAGGTGGTCCCGGCGGACCGATAAGAGGCGGTCAACACGGTTCGAGAGGAGGTCGCGGTGGTTTTTCGCGTGGCGGCGACGGCAGCCGAGGCGGTGGAGGTATGAGACAACCGGCAAATTCCAGTTACCAAAATCGCAGCCGTTAAATCGAACGTCGCGCGTTGTACCAACCGTCTCACCATCGCAGCCGCAACTTTCATTCACCTTCGCCCCGGAAACAAGAAGTAATCGGCGGAAAACATAGCCAACTCTGCTCCCCTACTGCAAAATAACAAAAAACAAAAAAACAAAAGGAAAAACATAAACAAAAAAAAAATCACAAACGAACTCCAGGAGCCGTTGCGGATATCTTCGGCGCCGCGTCATAAAGCTCTTCAAGAGCGAAACTTCGCACTGTCGATCGCAAAACGAAGAAAAATATAAAAAAAAAAAAAAGACAAAAATAACAACAAGAAAAGCAATCGAGGCTCCGGTCGAAAGTAACGTCGCTGCCATAATGAAATTTACCAATTAACGAATTTACATCGTCCGCGAAGTACAACCGCAGCTTACGTATTGCAATGGAATCCTTTCGCGTTCCATTAATCGTTCCGTAATTCTGGAGCCTCGATGACTCAACACACTCGAGAATTGTACAGCAAAATCTTATTTTCTCATTAATTTTTTTTTTTTTTTTTCTATGAATCGATTATTGTTAATCGCAAATTACAATGTAATTCGATTACTCAATTCGTCAATTGACGAGAAGGGGGCATATAATTGTAATTTTATATTATTCGAAAAGATTAATTGTGAAAATCGGATTTTGCTCATCGATTTATGAAAGTTCGGTTTTGATTATCTTAGGTTTTTTTTTTTTTTTTTTTTTTTCTTCAATTTTTTATTTTTCTTCTCATAAGTCGTGTATCGATATGGGCTTCGAGACGAGACATAGAGAGTCGATGAAAAAATGGTTGGAACTCGAGAATTAAGATAGATAACGTGTGTAGAGCGTCACGGAAAGACGAGGCGACGGGCGACGCTTTTTTTCCGACGAGAACGAGTGGCAAAGTCTGCGGATATAATGGGATACGCAAGAAACGGCTCAATAGTGTACGACAAACGTTTTTTTATCGTTCTTGTAATTCTCGTCTGTTTCATTGTCTCCGGAGATTTTGTATTGAGCGCTTAACGACAACATTCCCTTAACAGATCGAAGAAAATCGGTTTTTCGTGTCCGTCTAATCAAATAAGAAAAAAGTGAGAAGCGATCTGTGTTTCTTTTTTTTTATGCTCGTCGATACTCGTTCTCGGAAACGAGGAAAACTTGTCGAAGGGATTTTTTTTTCACGATCCTCCGACTCGGGACTACGAATTGCGTCGCGCGTCTCTAATTCTCGACATTGATGAATTTTCTTCTTTTTTACCACGTATTCCCGGCTGAAAAACGAGAAACTGTCGCTACAACCGAATATTATCACCAAAAAAAAAAAACAAAAAAAAAAATAGTCGAACGTTTATCGAGGAATTAACGCTTTGCGGTTGAATCGCCCGTGAGAAACCGAAATACCGTAAAAGTAAACGATTGAATGTCCAACCGCACGTAGTAAATCGGCACACTGTTTAGGGTAGTAGTTGGAAGAACGGAGTATGTTATTTTTTTTTTATACATAATGAAAAAAAAAAAAAAAAAACGAAAAAAAAATACGAAAACAGTTTTAATAACAAACTGTTCGGCTTTTCTTTTGCGCGGTGGTGAAGGAAATGAAAAACTAAAAGAATTTTCACGCTTTAAGTATCTGCCGTCAATCGACCGGTATCGATTGATCGATCTTTTTTTTTTATTTTTATTTTTTTTTTTAATTCTCAAAACTCCTAAACTCGACTGCAGCTGGTCTCGCCGTTCCTTCCCTACCTCATCGTCACCGATCGTTCAAAACGAAAAAAAAAAATAATAATAATAATATTACTAATAAAACGGAAAAGTGACGATTATTGTTCACGGATCGTGTATAATAATTCATGAAAAATTTGACACAACATTTATGCAATTGTCTACGAAAATTGACCGATAATTTAGTTTTTATCTTTCGAAAATAGGCCTGTAAGCAGCTTTTCATTGTAAGTTAGTCTATTCACGAAAAAAAAAAAAAAAAAAAAATTTCATATATAATCTAAAAAGGTCAATTTTCTTATATAATCGTATATTTATTCACAAATACATATTTTTCTTTTAACGCGAGAAATCATCCTTAACTCGCTGTATCTTCCTTCATCGTAAAACTCACGTTCTCCCACTCTACTTAACGTCTGCCTATATATATCTATCTCTCAGGTAAAAAAAAAAAAAAACAAAAATAAACCCGACGTGAATCGCGAGTTTAGGTATTCGCCGGAAATCAATAACGCTGTGACGCGTAGCGGCGGGCGAGAGAATATTGAGTAATCGGTTGATTCTGGTGCGACGAATAAAAAAGAAAAAAAAAAAAAAAAAACTTAAATAAATTTGATATCTCGTGCGATAATATTCTCGCGAACACATCACGGGTCGGTTAAGTTTCGTTGATTAACGATACGTTTTCTGGTGATAATTGAAAAAAAAAAAAAAAAAAAAGCGACAAAAAAAAATCTGCGTCTCCGATATTTGAATTCCCCAATAGCCGATTCGTCGTTCGAGTTTCCGAGGCAAAGAACGATAAACGCGCGAAAATTATCGAAACGAATATTGAAATAGATAAAAACAAATAATAATAATAATAAATACGCGCGTTTTGAAGTTTCTTTCCTCGAAATCTCGGCGTTACTGTTACTATTATTACTACTATTAGTTCTGTACGATTATTATTAATAATATTATTATTAGACTAAAAATAAATGTATACCGTAAGCGGCGAATCGGTGCGCGTGTGTGTGCGTGTGTACGCGTGTGCGTTTGCGTTCGTGAAAACTAATCAACGAGATTATTTCGCGGCTCACGGAACTCACGGGAACACTTGGATCGTTTGGAAGAGCGCATTCGACGTGTAACCCTTCGTCTTCGTTTCAAGAAAAACAAAAATTGATCGGAAGAAAACACGGAATAGCTAGTGCCGGAATGATCGATCGCCCGTAACGAATGATCGATCAAATTTATTCACGGGGCGACCGCGTTGTGTACATTCTCCGCGGATTGGCACGAGAGTACAATTAAATAAACGTATTCTTGCTAATTCAACTGTGATAAATATGTAGCTGCAGAGAGAGAGAGAATCAGCTGTGAAACACTGGTAGCTGAGGGTGCAAGAGACATTTTTTTTTTTTTTCTGTATTTCTATTGTGTTATTCTTGTATCTCGCATCAATCTGCGAAGTTTTACGAAATTCCGCGGCAGAACGGACGACAAAATGGACGACACACAATCCACAGATTCGAAGAGATTTCCGACCGACGAGAAGATTAAATAAAAAATAAATAAAAAAAAAGAGCTGTGTGGCCTACAAAAATAATGTTTTCGTGATGAAATCGGCCAGCCGCCTCGATTACCCTCGGTATTTCGTCGAGTTTGCGAAGCTTCCAAAGTGCCAGAACATCGAGCGTTGTTGTTGTTTTTCTTTCTTCCTCTCTGTTTTTTTTTATTAACGTGAAAAGAAGATGCAACGTTTGATGCTTTAAACCTTCGATGACGGACTCTCGAGTTGTGTGGAGACGAAGGCTTGGATTTGGACGTTTGTCGTGACCCAAGTAACGAGGATAAAAGTGAACAGTAAAAAAAAAACGGAAAAAATAGTTCGAGTTTCGGTGACGCGATGTGCTCCCCCCCTCCCCTCTCCCACCTCGCGATTCCCTCAAACAAAACTCCGATACATGAGTTCCGCAGAATTTTTAGTGTGAATGTTTTCTTTTTTAAGTGAACTATTAACATAAACATAACAATAACGATGAATATTGAAGAAAAAAAAAATAATAAATACATTAAAAAGAACACACAAACGAGGAATGTGAAAAGAGGTTAACGATGAATGAGAAAAAAAAGAAAATGATACAAAAATAAGCGATAAACACACACGAAGAGCCAGAAACCGCGAGACACAAATAATTATAAACGATTTATAAATAGAGGATGGCGATAATTAAGTTGTGAATTTTTTGTAGAATACAATTTTTATTTTGGTACCCCCGCGAAAGGGCCAGTTTTGTGTGTACAACCGTGGATAACGTTACTACGATAATGATTTAAAAAAATAATAATGAAACAAAAAAAAACACAAAAAAAAAAAACAAGATGAAAAGATAATGTTAAAACAAAAAAAAAATGAAAAACCAACAAACATCAAATGTATTGTACCTTTTTGCATTTAGTATAATATACCTACCTTACTACCAAACAATGTAGCAATTACAATCCACCTGTTTATTTCTCGTTATTTTAGTACACGATTTTGGCTTTTTTTTCCCTTCGCTTTTCTGCGAGCGCAACGAGAGACTTCAAGCCTTTTTGCTCGATATTTTTTTTATTTTTTCGACATTTTTGATTAATATTCTTTTTTCCTTCACTGCATGTTTTTTTAATGAGGTTATTTGCGAGGTTTCTTCAGCGTAAAGTTCGAAGATCGAAATCTCGTAGGTTATGCGTAACGCGTAACTCGTCAGTTGCGTTAGAAGTCGCCTCATCAAAGACGTTTAAGTAAGATAAATACAGAAGAAAAAAAAAGATAGAAGGCAGAATGATAGTTGTGAGCGCATATGGTGGAGAGATCAAGTCGGGGGCTGTAGAAAGAGGCAATGAGATCATCTCGATGCTCGGAGACCTGGAGAGCCCCCGCGAGCACTTGGACGCAGTCAGTACCGGTCCAGCGACCGATTCAGACGATTTTCTTCAGTTCAACTCGGAACGCGAGGACGAAAGGTTTACGAATAACTAGTGCAATAACGAGGTAAGTTTTACGACTCGGAAAAATATCAATTGTTATTTCACAGTATACATAAATATTATAAAATTTATTCGGAAATTGGGTCAATTTTAACAGCAAACTATAACAATTTTTATTATTTCGTATTGTATTCCATGATTCATTTTTTTTTTAATCGACGTGTGTTCTTGTCGCAGTTAATTTTCAATTTGTGCTGAAAAAAAGTTTTTTTTTTACGAAAATTCGAAACCAGTTCATTAACAGGGAAAGATGATATCTTCTCTTTGCGATATAATAAGACGAACTCGCAACAAAAAGACGAGTCAGTCTTACGGCTTGAATTTCAGCTGCTCTAATGACTTTTACCAGTCGGGTCAAAACATTTCTCAGTAATCGTCGGTAGTCTATTTCTCACTCTCAATTTCGTTAACCGTCGCTGAAAGACCGTTTCTTTTCTTCGAAGAATCCCGAGGTAACGAAACCGTGTATATTTTGCGCCGGGAAAAAAAATAATAATAATGGAACCAGGCGTGAGATTCGAACGGATTTAGGGCACGTCGGGCGAGACGAACGAGCGTGAATTTCTTAGTTTTCCATCTGCCAACCGGATGCGTAGAAAATAAATATTTAGAGTTTCGTTCGCGTGAAAAGTCGGTGCGTGTGCTAAAATATAGTTATCAGGTACAAGTATCGTGTGTGAGATTAGTTAAGCACGACGAATTACGAACGGAATAATATTTTCGTAAGAAGCTTTCATTAAATTTAATAACCTTTTTAGTCAATGTTTTTTTTTGTTCCCGCATCATTTCGTCATTACATTGCGGATTTTTTTTTTCGCCGATATTCGATAACTTTATCATTATTTTCTTTTATTTACCGCGTGATTAAAGTTGGGTGTCTATATATTTTTTGTGCTCATATGCAGCAATAATGCCATTTCTGATATCATAATCACGCAATATTCTCTTCACTCATCTGTATGCCGATGTAATAGTATCCCGAAGATTCTCGTCTGCTTTAACTTTACAGCGGTACAAACAAAGGGTATGCAGTATTTAATCGCGACGTCGTTATTATTATTGTTGTTGTGCCAACCAACATCGTAATAATAAGAGTCCGTTGCCATCATTTCAGTAATAAAGATTAAACTTATGGGGACAAAAATGCATTCGTCTATTTCGACAATTTTTTGTACTTCGTACAGTTTTTGCGTGCATTAATGTTTGGAAAGTATCTCTTTACGTACACAAATACGTTATATTCTCGACAGCAATGATAAATAACTAACGAACCACAAACTTTCGCACATTGATTATTTTTTCGTTCATTTTCGTTTGCATTGAACACGAAACAAAAACAAACAAAAAATTCGTTAGGGATTATCATCTGGAAGGGCTATAGTATGCGCGTCAATAGAATTCCGTGGCAAATTCTATAACCGGTCTGTCGAGTGAATGGTGCAATAAGCTTTTATGCGAAAATACGCTGTAACGAATGTAGCAGCAATTCTCCAATGGTGGGTTTTTGAATGGTTGTTAAAGCGTCCCGCGAAACGATGTCATCGCTTTAATGAGAAAAGCAGTGCCGCCGTTACGAATAAGCGATAAAACGCGTTCGGTTCAGTCAGAAACGAAACTTTCCTCCGCCCCGTGTTCTCTCTCAGCGTCAGCGGCGCTGCCATGCAGCCGCACAAACTCTCGTTTAATACAAATTGTATCGTTGCGCGACCGCACGTGGGACGTGGAGAAGCCGAACCGGCGAACGCACTGCAAATGTGCGTTTACTCAATGCGGAGAGAGAACGTGCTGACGAGGCTACTCGCTGTAAAGCGTTGTACACGTTTCTGCGTTCTACGGTCGCGACAAACGCCCTGAACTGTCGACCCCGGAATCGCGTGGGTCGGATGCTGCCGATATTCGTGCGCCAAATAAATCTGACACACCGAGAGCTTCAACTGTTAGATTGTAGAACGCGGACGAGCGGAACTGATAAAAATTGATTAAACGCCGAGTAAAAATCTGTTTGTCAATGCATCACGAATGTTTTCATACAGAAGCAGCGTAGCAACGATCTTTAAATGCGACAAAAAATTTTATAATACAGATCGAAGAACGTGAATTATATTTCATAAAATAATATAAAATAATATTTTTTTATATACGATCGATAATAATTCGTACATTATTACTTATAATTGAAGTTTTTACGAGTTGTCGATTATTTATTTTCCGAAATATAAAAATATTTTACCCGATAATTGTTACGATTTTTTTACGAAAAAAAAAATACGGTCGCATGTTGTTATCTGCAACGATGATAAAGAAGTCGAAACTCTTCTGAGAAAAATCTAATCTTTCAGTTAAAAATACAATATTCAACAGCTACAGAGTTTCGATGTCCAACGGATCCAATGTTATTTTCGTATCGTCCCTTTCGCTTTTTCGTAATATTTTTTATAAAAGATTTCCGCGTCTTCCATGAAACTGGGTTATCGTCTACTTGTCTCCAATAAAACACTTGCGAACCCACATTGATGATCTCCGAGCGATGACCCAACCGCGACTCCTCCGCGTTGAAAAACGTCTTCGAGAGGAAGTTGCGTTACGCAATTATTTGAGGGAATAGCTTTGTATCGCATTGCGTTGCATGCAACGCATAGTTGATCAATTGAGATCAACGCTTCGTTTAAATCTCCAATGCGATAAATAACGAATAACGCGGAAATGTTGCATCGGAAATTATTCGCGTGTCATATATATTTTTTCGTCGTAAATATATCGTCGACTAAATCGTTTTTTTTTTTTTTTTTTTTTTTTTTTTTTAGAAATCACAATGACGACGAGGCTTCAGTTTTTGCTGTTCGCCGTCCTCGTCGGTGCTCTACTCATCGCGGATGCATCCGCTGAGGTCAGTGCGATTATTATTACGCATATCTGAAGGTCTCATTCGCCAAACATAACTCTACAAATCATGTAAAATGATATCACTCTCGGAATATTAATTAATTGAGTCGTAACTATGAATTAACAGAGAAGACGAAAGCATCGCCGCCGCACAACGACGACGGAGGCAACCTTCCCACAGGAAGTCATGAATATGCTGGAGGCCGACGAATCCGGTGGAGAATCCGAAGATACCGAGAATTTTCATTCCGGAACTAAATACGGCGGACAAACCGAACCGTTGTTGCTTCAAGTCGATCCTTGTATGGATAAACATTGCGGTGCTGGTCGCATTTGTCAGGTATAAAATACTTTTTTTACATTTTTATAAATATATTTCGACACGAAAAAAAAAAAAAAAAAATTAATTCTGAACTTTCACGTTATAATGATACATAATCATTTTTACGAATGAAAAAAAAATTGTTATTGCAGATTTCGAGACAAAACAATAAATTGATTATTGTTGTTTTTTTTTTTTTTCTTAATCGTCAGATATAAAATGCCTGTTTTTCAATTTTTCACAATATACTTTTGTTGCATAAAAAAATCTTTTTTATATTGACGTTATAATGATATATAGTAACTTTTACGGATAAAAAAAAATGTCTTACATTTTTCGGAAAAAAATTAAACATTCAAATTTTTTTATTTTTCATTTTTTTTTTCTATCGAACTTTGATAAAATTTTTTTTCTTTAATTCACAGCCAACGTCACTGGGAGAAGCTGAGTGCGTTTGCGTGGAGGAATGCGACCCGGAGGTCGATCCTCGTCGCAAGGTTTGTACAAATTACAACGAGACGTTCGGTAGCGACTGTGAGGTTTATCAGGCGCGTTGTTTCTGCGACACTGACGACAAGAGATGCAGAGCTCCGGATTACAAACACGTGCACATCGAATACTACGGAATGTGTCGTCAGATGCCGGTGAGAAATCGACGATAAAAAAGAAAAAAAAAATTATTAATCGACCGCATCCACGATTATTGGATTTTTATTTCATTATTTTTCGTATAAATAAAAATCGTCTCTCGTTACAGACGTGCAAAGAGGAGGATATGCTTGATTTTCCGAGACGTATGCGCGACTGGCTTTTCAACATAATGCGCGATCTCGCCGATCGTCAGGAACTCCCGTCTCATTACTTGAAGATGCAACGCGAAGCCGAAACGAATATGACGCTCCGCTGGACTAATGCCGCCGTCTGGAAATGGTGCGATCTCGACGGTCATCCGCACGATAGATCGGTATCGAGACACGAACTTTTCCCCATCAGAGCGCCGCTGATGGCCCTCGAGCATTGCATCGCTCCATTTTTGGACTCTTGCGATACCGACAACGATCACAAAATCACTTTGAAGGAATGGGGCAAATGTCTAGAACTCGATGAGGTAAAAACTTTTTTTTTTTATAAAAAAAAAAAAAATGTTTTTTCAGCTGTAGATATACGAAAAAAAAAAAAATCATTTTACGACTGCCTTCCATATTAATTAAATACAAAATGAAAATATAGCAGCAGTTATTAAAAAATGGAGTTTCTGCGCAGTGGAATCCATTATTTCCTGTTACTATGCGCGATTTCTGTTCCATTTATGTATTTCTCGAAATCCGATGCGCCTTCAAAATTCATTATTATCTCATCTCAGTTCTGTGCTTTTCATTGTGTTTTTCTCAATTTTCATTTTTCCGCGATTTCTTGTTCATCTCTTTTCAAGTATTCAGCGATATTCGACGAATTTCATCTTTCATTTCTACCCGCTGAATTAAAATCCATATTACAGTATTTCGTTTTATATTTACGATAAAAAAATGTGTATCTTTACACTGCTTACTGGTTATCGATTTTTATTATTGTTATTCTTATTTTTTTGCGCAAATGGTGAGTTACGTTTCTTAAATATTGTAAAACGTTCTATTTTCAGGCGGATTTGGACGGCAAGTGCGACGAGCTCGCGGAAGCAGCACATGATTTTTAGATGTATATTGCTTCGAGGTAATCCCCGAGATCCGGAACGATAGATCCCCGACGGTTACCCGATTAATTGATTACACCGTCTCCTCACCTTCTGGAAGCCCCGGAAAAACCGCGGGAAACTATGTAACAATCGCTGCAGCGTTAACGCGCACTGTGCGACGCGCATCCCCCGGACACCACAGCCTCGTCGATACTGCCGACCCATAATAGTACTTGTCAGTCGAATACCGTAAACGCACACGAACCGTTTATTCTATATATCTATAGTTTAATCACTATTTCCGTGAAATAGCTCCAGCAGATCCCCGGCAATTTTCTCGAAATAACGTCCAGGTGTATCGCTTTTTCAATGAATTCCTCCCCCTCCCCCCTCCCCGCGTCCTTTCTCCGTGAATTTTCAGCGTTACGTGGAAAACCGTTTTCACTCCTATCTCTCCTCTCATCCATTCGCATTTAATTTTAATTCCCTTAGCAACAAGTTACTAAAAATGTATAGAAGTACTTTTACTTCGAAATTTTTGTACGTAAATAAAGTAGTAAAACTTTGATCAATAAAGAGTAACCAAAGAATGAGTTTTATTCGATTTTAATGGGTTTTATCGTGTATCTTGGATACTCGCGAAAATACCTATCGATTATCTTCGCTTTCGAGAAAATAAAAATTAATAAAACGACGATTGGTTGAATTATATTTAGTTTTATTAATTATTGAGACTAACAATAGTGGCCTTTCGTCACAATAACAGTTTAGTTTTGAAGAAGCGTATGCGTTATACCCGAAATCGAGTTAACATTCCGATTGCTAAAATCGATAGTTTTTACTCAACGCTTCGAGTTCTCTCGGTTGCTTCGCGAGATGAAAATAAAACTCGTTATAACAATGACGAGACACGAAACTCGTTTTTCGGCAAACGGATAACCACTTCGTATTGGTTTTTTTTTTATTACGTGTTTAACGCGCCGCGAGTATCGCTCGAACAGCGTCGAGGCCGGGCGTAAAAAAATCAAAGTACGCAACATAAATCGTAATTTCTCGAAGTTCCATTTCACAGCCCTTCATCGGTATAAATTGCAGCGTCAGTTGTTCGTCATAGTGGTAATAGGCATTGAGTATTGCGTGCACGATATCGGGGTTCGAAAATCAACGGTTGAACACCGCGTTTTGTTGCCTCCCCTCCGTGGTCTCTCGTCTGCTGCGGGGGCTAAACGAGTCGACGCGATGCGCGCGCATGCGCGGGACTTTACGGCACGCGGGCGTCCACGGCCATTCCAAGGAATGTTTCGTAGTTCGCACACCGGTTGGCAGGCGATACAAGTGCTGCCCCCTCCGTAGATGATATTTATTTTCTCCTTGGTGTTTCACGATTGGTCGTTACGCCGTCACGTGAACGGACCGCGGGACGCGCCGCGAGCGCCAAGCGCATTTGGCGGGACCGCGGTTAGACGGCGTCGTCTGTGAGCCTCTAGCTTGTGGGGCTCTGCGGAACTGTCGCGCTAGTTGTAATCGCAAACGTTTCTCCACTCTCCAAAGCACAATGGTGAGTATCCGCGAGTTTCTCGCGGATATAATGGCCATCCGTAAACGAAAAGTTGATCGAACGATGCGTCGCAATGTTGTCTACGTACCAGTGAAGTTTCGTGCTCGTAGCTCGTAAATTAATCGTGATTTTCGTATGTGAACAGGCTGGCGGAAAGGCGGGCAAGGACTCCGGTAAGGCAAAGGCGAAGGCGGTCTCCCGTTCGGCGAGGGCCGGCTTGCAGGTGAGCTTCATACGCGTTTATACTCACAACCGATTTTATTACACTCATCTCACGGACTAAATTAACCAACGTTCTCGCGGCGTATTGACGTTTTTACAAAAGTTTCACGTGTTTGTTGATTCAATTTATACAAAAAAACAACGATAAAAAAAATAACAACTTATATTTACTAAACCGACCCTATGCAACTTTCGGTACGAGGAGCCACCGTTGGCGCGAAAAACTTTTCGTGTTTTCATCATATGTGTTGTCGTTTTCTTTATTTTTATCCATACTACGCTGTGCGATGAGATTTTGTTTAGAAAATAAAGACCATGCTTCGTTGAATGCAAGAATTGCCGCGTGAAATATAGTTTTTTCGGCAAAAGGTGTTTTTCAATTTATTTATCGTGACTCCAAACGAATTTCTCAATTGTTTTCAAACAACCGATGGGACAAAAACGTTGTTTAACGTGCATCTGCTACTATTATCCTATCCGTGCATTTCGTACTTTCGTGATGTACTTTTTTGTTTTTTTTTTTAAACCAAATCCATGCGAACTCGGAATGTTTGAATTTTTAATAAGCTGCAACGTTGACGCGACGTTTATAACATCGTCGTTTACTCCGCGGTTTTTTGAAGTGCATTTTTTTCGTAATAATTGTACAGCACGAAATTGATAGTGAGCGAATGTTTATCACATTAATGTTCATTTTATCTCCGTTTTTCGCAAAAATTAACTCGGAGATATCGAAACTGTCAAATGCCAGCGACAATGAGACTTTGTATCGCGCGAATAGAAACGACCCTGTCAAATTCGCGCAACGTGTTTTTTTTTTTTTTTTTATTAACGACGAGAAATAGCGAAATACGACAAAGATACAAAAAAAACGATTCCAATCAATCGGAAAATTGACGTGAGCGCGATATTTTGAATGTAAGCTGTAAATTTGCGGTGTGCAACGATTATTTGATATTTTTCGTCTGCGCCAATCAAATTTTTCGACACGTTGCTGCAATCGTCGATATTTTCTCGCGTGTGCCTACCGGTCGTCGCGACAGCGCTCGATGTTTCTTTGTTTTTTTTTTTTTCTCATTGTTTTTTTTATCCTTTTCTCTCATTGGTTTGGGTTCATCGGTTTTTTTTTGTTGTTTTTTTGCTTATCTGAACTCGATGTACATTGCCGAGGCGTAGCCCTCTCGAACTGTATGACGAAACTCTCGTGGCGTGTAAACTGTGGCTGGAAAGCTCCCCGAAACCCGAATCTCATATGCCCCGTTCGATATCCGACGCGGTTGAAGACCGTGGCGAGCGACGCGCGGAGGATAAACCGAGCCGAGGGCCAAGAGAGAGAGCAACAAACCTCTCGTCCTCTTCCCTCGTAATATTAACGTTTGGCCCCCAGACGTTTTCCCCGAGACACCGATAACGAGCGACGAATTTGACAAAAGCTCATCGTTGATATTACTTTCTTCGACGAGACGGAGCGTAAAAGCCATGTCATCGTCGTCTTCGTACGCTTTCGGCTCGATATTTCTTCGGGTTGTCGAATGCTACGCTGACGCTTCGGTTATACGGGCGTCCGATGTTTTTCGAAAGTTCTTTACCGACATCGGAGATTCCTAGCAACGATGCTAAAAACATCGAACCGTCATCCGCGATGGCTTCGATGTCGTCATTGTTGCAACTATGACGATTACGATGTTTTTTTTTTCAGCATTTACGATATAATTCGTATAAATGATAAAATTTTTTTTTTTTTTTATTATTATTCCAGTTTCCCGTCGGCAGAATTCACAGGCATCTGAAAAACAGAACGACTAGCCACGGTAGAGTAGGCGCCACGGCTGCTGTATATAGCGCTGCTATCTTGGAATACCTCACGGCTGAGGTGAGTGTGCGTTGTGTTTACAACGTATGAGTGCCTCTGTGGAACACATGCGCGTAGATGTTGTTCCGCGAGTCAGAGAAAGATACTTAATAAAGGGAAAAACGCACAACCGATGGAGGGTCGGTGCAACGCACGCTCGGTGGCTTCACTGACGCCATCATTCTTCGTATTTTTCCCGCCATTTATACGTAATTTAATTAACGATCTATTTTTTTTTTTTTTTTTTAATATTGTTTCCATTAATTTGGAGTTGTAAAACGCGATTAAACGATCGTAAGATATGTTTTGATGATTTCTAAAAAAAAGTTCGATAAACATCGATACATTATTCATCGATCTTTTTTTTGCTCATTTTTTTTTTAATTCAGCGAAATTCACTCACGAAATTTTAATACCGATTTTTTTTTTTTTTTAATTTTAAAGACATTATTTCGATTTATTCGTTTTTTTTCTTCAAGTTTTTTCCTTCGCTATATCGCGAACAATGTATTGTCGTAAAAACGTTTTCTTCGCGAGAAACGTGAAAAATCGTTTGCCACGACAATTGACAACTGTTTATTAAATTTGCACAGGTGTTGGAGTTGGCGGGGAACGCGTCGAAGGATTTGAAGGTGAAGCGTATCACACCGAGGCATTTGCAGCTCGCGATCCGTGGTGACGAAGAATTGGACAGTTTAATTAAGGCGACCATCGCGGGAGGAGGTAAAAATATGCCGATTATCTTATCTATTATTTCTATTATAATTTTCATTTTAGAGTTTTTATTTCGATCTATAGATCAATGATTTTTGGTTGCTAAAGATCCCGAAAAAAAAAAAGTTTACCGATTGCCGTATGATTCGTCGGGATTTACAAAATTACCGGCCAAATTACCCGAATCGTGACTCACGTACTTTCTCTTTCAATGTTTCAGGTGTCATCCCACATATCCACAAGTCCCTCATTGGCAAGAAGGGATCTCAAAAACCAGCATAATTAGCCTGAAGAACGAATGAGTGAGAAGATTTCTAAGACAAAAAGTAGGACAGGACAGAAAAAAAAGGAAGCAGCAAAGAGTGATTGTTGACAAAGTGTACCTACGTTACTAAAAAAAAAAAAACTAAAAAAAAAACAAAAAAAAAACAGACGGAATAATGGACAGGCGTGATATATATATAGATATATAAATAATTAAAGAAAAAAAAACAAACAAATATTGATTATAATTTAAATATAGGTAATGAAAAAAAAAAAGTTAAAGTAAAGACGAAAGTACGATAAATCGATTGGCGACGGGAACGAGAGGGGGGAGTAATAAATTCACCATAACAAATTCATCATAGAGTTTTGAATTTCACAAATTTTCGAATAGATGTTTTTCCAACACTATGGTAAAGAAAAATCGCATGATTCGGATCGGAACGTTGCAGTCGAAATTTTGCGAATATATGTAAACGGAGCGAAATTGTATAAAAATAATCGCTCGCAAGTTCGCGACTGCGATACCGATCTTTGTCACTCGTAGAATTATTATTAAAAAAAAAAAGAGAGACTGGTTAATTTTTTTTTTTTTTTTTTCGTCCGGTATTAAGGTCGTGCGAATTTGTAATATTCATCGAGATATGTTTCATTCATTTTTCCGTTGCGCACGTCGTTGGTGCTTAAGATAAGTCTTTTGAAATTTGATATTTTTTTTCCTTCTTGTTTTAGCGTTCACTGTACTTTCAAATTATCCTACGTGCCTCAAAAACGAATTCGAATTAAAAAAAAAAAAAAAAAAAAAAAAAAAAATGAAAAAATGAAAAAAAGGTCCGATCTTTGTCTCGCGGATTTACGCGTGTTTTTCCGCACTCGACGCTCCCTTTGTAATGTCCCCTGTCTGCAGCGAAGCTCGAGGTTTCTTTAATGAAATTACAATGCCGTTTGATCGCAAGCGTTTATCCTCGACAATCTTAGTGATAGTTATTCGTTAATGCCTTTTGACGAACGGATGTGTGTTTTCGAATCCCTGCCGTTCGATCGCGACTCTCATCCTTGTCAATTGATATCGCACCCGGAACTTGATATTTTTCACCAAAGCGACAACAGTAAAGAAGATAAAGAAAAAAAAAAAAACAAATGAGAGAGAGAAAAAAAAAAGAAACGTCGAATAAAATTATCGACGACGTCAGTGATCGATGGGACGCGCGGCGAAAGGACAAATTTTTTTCTTTAAATTTTTTAAAAAAGTTTTTAATCGTCGTTCTAATTTCAAAGTCTATTTTTGTCAAACGATTAGATCGATACTATTTTTAAAGTTAAAATATTAAAATTTCGATTTCACGTCATGCGCTGCACTGCCCATCGCCGCTAATTCACATTACATACGTAGAATACACAGATACAGACGCATAAGTTCAACGATTTTCGGTTTTCGATTAATTCTACTTAATCTTGTCCTCTGTTAGACGGGACCACACGTAATGCTTGGATTCGTCCATAAACTTGTATAGAACATCGAAATTATTTGTAGCTATCGGATTGCCGAAATTGTGAAGCTTCGAAAAAAAAAGGGTTACTTTGTAGTTGAAAACTTTTATTTACCGAGTCAAAAGCGATGCGGCTATTATTATAATTGTTTTTTTTTCTTCCTTTTTTCATTTAAAAAATTACAATTATTTTCGATAAGCCAAAACGAATAGGTACACTAATGTTTCACATATATATTTTTTTCATTGATTGTTAATGTGGTTTGTTGCGCGACGCGGCAAAGTTCTGAAAAAATTTTGCCGTTGCATCGAACTAATAGAACTTATGATATTTAAACGAAAAAAAAAAAAAAAAAAAAAAATGAAAACCCATTTTTGGTTTTGTTTTTGTGAGTTAAATATGCCTTTTTTAATTGATTGTCTATACTGTTACATCAGTGTTAGCGTAATGTTCACTGTATCGGCGGTGTCGTCATGCCGCGCATTGAAACAACAGCCATATGTAAAACTTTCATTTTTAACAATAAAGGACAAAATTTTACTATTAAGTTATCCTTTTCGTAATGATTCTGTGGTTTTCGATGGGTCGTCAATGAGAACAATTTTTCGAAGGTTCCATTTTAATCGTCTCGTATTCATTTAAAAAAAAACTGCGCCGGTACGACTTTCGTGTTTTTTCACGTTGTTAGCGTGTTTTTGTAATTAAAAACAAGTAAAAAGTGATATTAAAACATAGACTCTCTTTTATCGCGGAAAAAACTTCACTTTTGATAATAATATCTCGTGAGTTTACACAATTTATACCGCATCGTTTTTGTCGGGATAATAACTACAATGAAGTGCCGGAATTTCTCTATGTGGTATTCAGTGCATTTCGCGAGTGCAAGTGAGAGTTTCGGCGTATAATAGAACATTTTTTTTATTATAAAAAATATTTCTATGGAACCATTATACATCGCTTGGCTTGACAGGTAATATTCGACGGAATGTCGAAAGACGGTAAGGTGCTGCCGCCACAGTAATCCATCCCTCCGTTATCTCGCGTCTTTTCCCAATCGTTTTCATGCCACCCCTTCAGCCAGAGGCACTCGGTGGTTCTCTCAGCAATGTTTTTCCTCCGAATGCGGGTGAGATGGATAACGGTTGAGAGGCGCCACGGTTTCCCGGAGTTCTCGTGTGTCGTAGTGGGCAGCAGGAGCAGTAGCAGCAGCAGCGCGCGGCTACGTCAGTGACGAGAGCCAGAGAGCAGCCAGCCAGCCAGCGCGATCCAACAGAGCTCTCCCCACTCCCCGTGCACGGTGAGCCTCTCGAGTCTCGGTGCAGTCGCCTTTCACGAGTTCGCTCGTTCGGACGGCGTGCGCAGCTCGGGAACGACTAGAAGTTATTTCACGCGAAATATCTCTCGTGTCTATATCCGTAAATAAATACACACAATTATTTGTCACGAGCAAAGGGATTGTTGTTCTAAACCTACGTAAAAAAGCAGAAACACAAAAAACATCGTGACAGTGCGTTGATTAACTTCGAAAGATCGCGAAATAAATTGCACCGACGGAATAAACGTGACATTCCATTCACCATCTCCTTGTCTCGGAATAAAACATCTTGGTAGTCTCTTTAGTCGTCGAACCGCACGCGAATACAGTTTTTTAAATCGCGTTACTCTACGATAAGAGTATTTTCACTTTGAAAATTGAAACGAGAAGAATCCATAGATTCCCGCGCGCCGCGGTGTTGCCGGTGTTTACCCTGGAGCCTCGAGCCGGACGAGCCTCACTCGCGGTTACCGTACAAGGACCTTTGTCCCAATCGCGAAAGCTCAAGCATCGTTCGCAATTCTCTTGTCAAAGGGAACCGTGAACAATCCACGTGCTACGAAAGATTCGACGAATAACTCCAAAGCATCTGGGCGTTGGTTCCGTTTCACAAACGAGGGAACGAGACGCGTATTCTCTTGCTTACGCCCGGGATATAAAAGAGGCGTCCAAGCGTTGCCATGACGAGCGTCTCGGAGTAAACTCCGCGACATAGGATCAGAACGAGGACCTCTCCACGAGGCTGATGTTTCGCTCAATTCGTACCATGATGTCACAACACCGATGCCCTCGGTGAGAACTTGTCAATCCTTTCATTCTATGTTTCCCAATTTTTTTCGAAACATCTTTATTATTGCTATAATATTTATGCCGTCGATTAACAAATCAGACGAAATGACAACAACGGAAAAAATTTTTATTGATAAATTACTCAATTTTTCAATAAATCAATTTCAACATAGGTGCTACGTGACATTTAAAGAAAAATTCGATTGCACATTTTTAACGACATTTACGCAAAATAAAATAATTATAATTAAAAAAAAATGATTACTAATAATAATAACAATAATAGTAATATAATTTTTTTGATATTATTACTATCATAAAATAGGATCGTAAAATAATGCATAGTTTTGAAAAAAAATAAAATAAATAAGGTAATTGATATATGACGAATAGTTAATTGTCAAAAATAAAAAAACATCGTTCGAACCATATTACGAGGGATCCGAGCAACGGGCTGTTATTTTATTCATCAATTTTAATATCCTAAAAAATTAGACGCTTGGGAATTTATTAAAATCGAAGGAATTGATTTCCTTGACGCCGCGGAATGCGCGTTAACGTGTCGAGGATATAGTGAGGTAGTCAGAGTTCGACAGGTGGTGTGAGTGTATTTGTATGTATAAATGAGATGTAGAGAAGAATTCGTGAAGGTGCCGAGGGTTTCCAACACTCGTACGCGTGGCCTCAGTGTGCCGTGCGAGGAGAAGACTCGTGAGACTTTCGCGGGATTTCCCGTTATGTTCTCGTCTTACGTTCCATCGGATGACGGGATCGACGACGCGGGGCGCGCGCGACTTAGTCCGACTCGTCCTCTTCGATTCTTTCGAAAAACTCGTCACTCCGTTAACCCAACGACATGCAGAAGTCTCGATGTTTGTTGGTTTTTCTAGAAGATTCATATATATCGAGGCGTCGTTATGATTTTTGTCCGTTTGGGATCCGGGTGAACGCGTGTATATGTATGTGACTACGGAACGCACCGGCGGTATTCAGCGAGACAAGGTCGTCCGCTTGAACCATAGAGCTCGCGATCGACGGCGAACGGTGAAAGTCTATCTCGATCGGAATGAAACTCACGGACTCTCCTATGATATTCGCAATGATACATACGAGTATCGATACAATGCAATACTCGCGAGTCTAAGACACGAAATCCTTGTATTATTTTCCACCCACGGGTCCCATTACAAATAGATAACTACAGCTTCTGTAGTTATCTATCGATGTTTTGTACATTCCGTTTTACAATCGCGAAGTTTAGACAGATTTTTTTTTTTTTTTTTTTTTTTAAACTCGAAAAAAAAAAAAAAAATTAATACAGAATACGAACTTTTTAAAAAAACGCAATACTTTTTTCATTGATAATATTTTGAATACTTTCCATGCGATTAATAATAAAAAGTCGTCATATCTTACCGCGGTAATGCGCGATATATATATATATGATACTCTTAAGAATAAAACCCACGGCACGGAAGCATTCTCCGCTATTACGTTCCCCGATTGCGCAATAATGGTTCGAGTCCCACCGTAGTTAGGACACCGTGAAACTACTCCATGTACAGTAGAACTCGCCGCTTACTACAGCGCGAGGCCTCTCGTCTATACCTTTCGGTTAGACTCCGTTGAGAATTCGTTTCTCCGTTGCGCGTGTAACCCCCGCGTTAAGTCGCGTTTCAAACTCGACTGCCTAATCTCGATCCGTGATCTCTCCTTTTTCTTTCACCATTGTTTTCGGGACTCTCGAAACTTTACGCCATTAATTACGTATAGCGTACATTTGAATGTATCTGTTTACATACAATACGCGCGATACACTCGCGCAGAGAAATTTCTTATGTCTCACCAATTATTTTTTATTATTATTCCATTCAGTTCTCAATGATTCGGTTCGAAGACATTGTTACACAAGAATTTCTTAATTCGCGTGAAAATTATAAAACAAAAGTTCGAGATAATTTTTTTTTTTTTTTTCGTTGTCGTGTGATAATCTCGTTAAAACAGCAAGTGAATATAATCCTCAAAGGCGACATGATTTACCCACACTTTTTTTTTTTTTTTTGAAGCTCTTTCGGCTCTTGTCGAGGAGAGTCTCGTTATACTCCCGCCAATCCGTTTACCTCTCTGCACTGCCTACGATCCGTTAGCGTTCAGTCGAGCTTCTCCGGGTCATCGACCACGTTCTATCGCTCGTCACACTAGAGAAAAGTAGCTTTCGGAATAGTCGTCAAATTAACGTCGCGATATGTGGATTTACTTGTTGTTTTTTTTTTTTTTCGTAAATCTTCGATCGCTAATGGCGACCAATCGTTAGCGAAAAAAATGATCATTGTTTGATTGCGAAAATAAATGACGAAAAATAAAAATTCTGATAAAAAAGGGTTACGAATAGAACGCGAAAAAATATTATTAAACTGATCGTATGATTTTGATATAACGGTATTTAAAGCGAAGAAAAACATTAATTGAGATTTATATCATACGGTAGTTTGCCGCTCGAGTGTTTTTTAACCCACAAGCAGTCCGCATGATGTTTTTTTCTTATTGCTAATCGCTTAAAAAAAAAAAAATTATCGCGGACGAGAAATTTCGGGTGATCGCGTTTCTTCGTGAAATTTTTTGATCGCATCATATATATGTTCGTACGTCGAGAATTCTCGAGAGTTAACGGTTTAATTCCTTGGACTACCAGGTCGTTACACGTAATATCCTCATCTCGCTTCGTGAGTCGGAAGAATTCGCCTCGGTGACGCTAACAACGAGACCGTCGGAGAGATGGATCTCCGCGCGCGTATTAAAGAATCTCGTGAGCTAAATGAGAATTTTACTACGCGTACACGTGCGCGAGTTTCGTTGTTGCGCGCGCGGAATTTTCTCGTGTTCTATGCAACACGAGATTCATCGCGAATTAACCGTATTACACGTTGCATATCCACGTAATACACGTGTTCTCTGTCCGGTAATACACGACGTGTAGAAGTCGAGCAATGCGCCGTGTACCCGAAGCAATGAGAGAAGAGAGTAGACGAGACATGTTGCCTCGGGATATGCGTGAGTTATGTATGTCGGGTACACGCACCACCGACTACCATTGGTTTATACCCCATGCAAAAGCTCCGATGAAAAGGTTCCGCAACGCCGCCGACGCGAGTACGCAGACCTACCGCCGCGATGTATACGCCGTACAAAAAAAACAACGAAAAATAAAACACGAAAAATCGCGCAGAGAGAAAATTACTTCGGAATAAATTTAACTCGGGTTTTTTCATTAACTCGATAAAACAAAAAACTATTTTGCTTACGCGGGCAAAGTTACGCTATTGTGGCGTATGTGGTGTATCGCGCGATTGATAGACTTTGGAGATTGTATAATCGTATATTTTCCGTAAATTTTTGGGATTTTTTATGTTTAATTTAACACGATGAACAGTACTTGTCTAAAATAATTATTGAGACACAAAATCATTGTAAAATGCACGATAACTTTCCCCACCGGAAAAAAAAAAAAATTTATCAAAAATATATCGTCGATATATTTAATATATACATTTTCATAAAAAAATATAAATATATTTTTGCAAATATATAATAATTCATATGATGTATAAATTACATAAAAACGATTTTTTACTCCAAAACCAATCGAAATTTTTATAAACATCGCGAGTATCGACGCAATAACCCTATTAAAAAAAAAAAAAAAAATGCATTCGATATTTTTACTCGAGTAATACAATGTCTATAAAGTTCTCCCAATAAATACCAAAATCTAACATTTCCATCGCCTCAATTAATCACATCACTCCGAACCCCACTGCAAAGTCAACGATATCATTGACCTGAGAAACTATTCGCAAAACGAGTTTTCTGCTCGCGAATAAAAAAAAAAAAAAAAAAAAAAAAAAAAAAAAAAATGGATCGTAAGCATATTCGTGAGTTCGCAATACAGTATAACTGTAGCGTTCAAACGTCTCGCGAGGGTTCGTAACGCAACGGAACGCAACTATGAGGCTACAATATGCGAAGCTTGCGGAGCTATGCGTGTTCGACGGCGTTGTGTATCTACATATGCTTCGCCTGTAACAGAACATATATACATCAGTCTCTCGGTGAGGTAAACCGCACTTTGTGTACAGTAACTACACGCACACTTGTACATAGGTACGTATAACCGCTATACTACATCTATCCGCCGGTACACGACATCAGAGCAGTCAGTATGATCGTCTCACCGACGTTGTGTACCCGCCGCGGACATCGCGCGGATATATACCTTTTGTTATGTACATAACTGCATATATACATACATATATACATATATATGCGTATATATACATATATATACGCATATATATGCATATGTATACATATATGTACTTTAGCGCATAGCAAGTACTCGAATTACTCTCGCGTTTGGGGTTATGTACGGCGTATGCAGATACTGCATTATACATGAATATAGTATAAGCGCATAATGCTCGACTATGAGATACGCGCAGATGTAGATAGGTACCATCTAACCGGCTTGAACCGCAGGTATGTTGGGGTCCATAGACAAACAACACTCCCTGCGTACATAGAAAGCTTGTAACTCTCGCGGCAAAATACATCAGATATCGTAGTTGATACGCGCGGCAGTTATGGTTTTTTTTTTTTTTTTTTTTTTTTTTTTTTTTTTCATGCTTTTGTCGGGTTTTGAACATATCGCGGTACGATGCGTGTTGCTACATCGACCGACGGGCATGGAGTGTGTTAGCCGAGTGCACACGCGCCTACGCGCTCCACTGCAGCAACTAACAGACAAAAGAGAATTATTAAGGTGGATCTCCCGATAGCTTGCGTTGGACAAACGAAAATTCAATTTTACCGATATATCGAGAGGTATAAACAAGTTTCTGGGAGTTTTTTTTTAGGTAAAAAAAAAGTTTATTTCGTTATTTGAATTTTTAGGGCGAAAATCGTGATATCAGTGTTTATACGAACTCTCCGATTTCTTTACGCGAGACGAACTTTTTTTTTTTTTTTTTTTTTTATGAACATTTTATTGAAAATAGCAGAGAGGAAGTTTTTTTTTTTCATTTTTTCATTAGTATAGATGAGTTTTCTCGTTTTAATGAATAGTGAACTTTATTTTATTATTCGAATTTTTATTTTCGTTGTATTAATAAAGAAAAGTCTTTTATTGAAAATTTCCGAGAGGTAAACGTTATTATATTTTTCATATACCTTTGTTTTCGTGGGATTTCAACGAAAAATAAATTGTATTTTTCGTTATTAGAATTTTTATTTCGAAAAGATCGATGCGAAACCATCGTTTCTCTCGGATTTAATTAATCGAAGTTAAGAAACAAAAATCCATCGTTAAAAATCTCCGAGAAGTAATTGTTCATTATATTCTTTACATATCCGTATTTCCGTGGGGAAAATATGAAAAAATTATTTTAAATATCGGAAAATTGTCGATTCATTTCCCAGTGAAGGATAGAGGATTAATAATTTCATTGAAGAGTCGGAAATTCGTCCATTTCGATTGGGATAACGTTCTGTAGAGTTAAAAAATACATTAACTATATATGTATAACGATCGTCCGATCCTCGGGACACTTTACACAATGAATAGCCAATGAAGATCCTGTGTTTAACACCGTCCACTTCACTCAAACACAGTAGAAGCGATGAGAATGAGGAGCGAATAAAAAAAGAACTGAATCCGTGTACTTCAACGTCGTGTAACGTTACAGAATAATTTACACCCAACAGCAGCCTCCTTCGCACACATACACACACAGGTCTTCCACTCTTCGATCGATTGACTCTCTCGTCCTCGTTATTTCGCGGTCGATCGTCACCGCCGGAAAAGCCAACACATTCTCTCACCGAGTTTTTTATTCTCGTACTTTTTTTTTTTCTTTTTTTTTTTTACTCATCCCCGCGGGTTTCCACTTGTTCTGTACCCTCTGCTATCGTGAAATTTCGGCACAGTTGAACACCGCGGTAGTCGTCGAAGAGTCAACGAGAATTCGCGACGTACGAAGCGAGAAGGACAAAGCCTCGTCTCTCGGAGCTTTGCCTCGATTCACCGCTTTCGTTCAATCGCGGAAAAAAGTCGAGAGACGTACTCGGCAATCAACCCGCCTGATTGGCCCAATTCGCAAGCTTCGCGAATCTCATCGAGCGTTTTCCGTCGGGAGCGGCAGGGTACGGTTTATATTATACGCTCCGAAAACGCCGGGGTAGAGCTGAGTTTTCGTCCAGTGAATCGTTACCTCGACGAGCTTAGCTATACGTGGGAAGGGTTGAGGCGGAAAGGTCGAATGAAAAAAAAAAAAAAAAAAAAAAAAGTGGACGGCGAATTTTTAACGTTGTACGAGACTTTCGTCGGGTTTCGTCACGCGATTAAAGTTTCTTACACTTTTTTTTTTTTTTTTTTTTTTTTTTTTCGAACGTCTCTTGTTTCGCTTACTTTTCTTTCTTCTTCTTATACTTTTCACGCTTCGCTCGACATTCTACATTTCGACTTTCTTTTTACTCGCCGGAGCTTTTGTGTTCTACTTGCATCGGAATGACACTGCGCTACCGGCTGCGCAGAGTTAACTTGCAGAAAGGTGGAAATTTTACGGATACGTTTATTCGTTGCGGTAGAACGGGACGAGAAAAAAGATAAAATGAAATGAAGAAGAAGTTCGGAGTTCGTATTTTTGTTCGATTCGGACAGTTGTTGAGATCTTCGCGATCTCGAGTTTCGGATGGAATGGAAAATTACCGATTCTATTTTGTTTATTTTTTTTTTTTATTTCGATAATCGATATCTTACGAACGTTAAAATACATTATCCCATGTAATTTTATTTCGATTTAAGATCCATTGAAATTCTGTTTCGATAAAAAATTTTTTTGCAATCGGCATTATTTGAAAGCTAAAAAACATTATTATTTCACGATCTAAAGATTTTTTTTTTTTTTTCGTAAGATATATTAAAATTTTATTTCGCTTAATTTTTTTTTTAATCGACTTTAATAAAAAGTTGAAAAACATTATTTTACGATATAATAATCGTCATCGTCGTCTCGAATCTGTTTGGGTTCGGTGTCTCTTAAACGGAATGAAAAGAATAACTCAATGAGAAATAACATAGATAAGTAAAGCATAGTTCCTGCGACGTTGGGCGCTATCATTGTTCTCGAGAGGCGGCGCCTTCCTCGTCGTCGAAAACGTCGTCATTCCATTCTATCACGAGAAATTTCGCATAGCATCAGAGTCTCGCACGGGGTCTCAATTCTTCGCTGCTGCTTTTCAAGGGCTCCGATGAATGAAAATCTCCCGTTCCACTTGACCCGGCGACGCGGAGAGCTTTTTCAGCCTCTGCGCTTTACCGCGTCGAAAAAAAGAAAAAAAAAAAAAAAAAAAATTTGTCCACATCGTGCCGAAAAATTTAATCTCCTCCCCTACTTTCTGCGTGCCGAAAGAATGAGAAAACTTTTGTTCGAAAGATGCAACTTTTTTTCGTCATTCTTTCGCCGTTCGTTTCCATTCACAGGCGCGACAAGCGAAGTTTCACGGGGAGGGGAAGTGCGTGAAAGAAAAGTCACGAGAATACAAGGCGGGTATATATAGGGAAGAATCAGCTAGAAACACCAGCGAAGAAAGTAATTCGCGGCTTTTACTTCGGTATTAAAGCCGCCAAAGTTGGTTATATACTTTTACTGTAACGAGACTTACGGATCTCGCGCCACGCTGGCAGTAGAGTGATTCGCGATCGAATAGTGAAAAAAAAAAAAAGAAAAAAAAAACTTCGCGAACTCGTTTATCACTCTTTGACGACCGTATGTCTTTCCGCGATGTAGAAAGCAGCTGGACGTGAGAAACCGTGCGGATGTGCCGCGCATGATTCACTTTCAGCGCGGAAGAACATTCCATTGAGGGTCAAACAACCGCCGCAAACTTCCATCATTATTTTCATGAATTAATCGCATTTTCACCGCAGATAAGTTTCGATATAAACAAAAATTGAAAAATACGATTTTTTTTTGCTATTCAATTAATTCTTATTACTAATTATTATTTTTGCAAAAAAAATGATAATATTTATAATTATTTCGTAATATAATGTTATAATTTCGAGAAAGATGAAAAATTATTTTCCGAAATCGTAAAATAGATCGAAAAAAAATTATTTTTCGAAATCGTAAAATAGATCGAAAAAAAATTATTTTCCGAAATCGTAAAATAGATCGAAAAAAAATTATTTTCCGAAATCGTAAATAAGATTAAAAAAAAATTCTTTTCCGCATTCGTAAACACTATCGTTTAATTTCGATCTCAAAACACGCTGAGTTGCCAGTGGGTCACAGTAGTTACGAATTATTTTGTTCATTGTTCGCTCAGACAAAAAGGGAACGGCTATGCATGCGCGTCTTTATTATTATAGGAGTCACGTCGAGGGTGTTGGAGATCACGCACTCGTTCATCACACGTGATCTAATCACTCAATTGTAACTCGGCATGTGTGATAAAGATAATATTACCGTCTGTCACGTGCTGCACAGCAGACCGAGCGTTTCTCTTCGCGATTGCGCCTTCGTATTAAAGGGTTTTATTTATCACGTTTATGACGAGAATTACTCCGGAAGAAAAATTATTATAATATAAAAAAAAAAATAAAAAAAAAAGCACAGATTTTCCAGACAGCAATACTTCGTACTTCGTAATTTCATAAAACAGTTTTTTAATGCATTTTTACCGAAATTAAACATTAATTGTATTTTGATAAAAAAAAAAATAGAAAGTACAAAGTTATAATTTTTTAATATAATGATATTATTTTGAAATATATTATTATTATTATTATTGTGGAGGTATATTTACGTACAACTGCGGCAATCGAAATAAATGGTTCGAAGTTCGGTACAAAACTCTTTTGCGATCGTTTCGCAGATATACGTTTTTTCGTCGCGAGCAGAATGAACGAAATAAACCAAAAACAACGATTGTAGTACGGTAGATCTTCCGCTGCTTCCGTTTACTCGAGCGGAGTAAGTTGAATCCGCTGTGTATCATGCTGTGTGATGCTTCGCCGTACTTTTTTTTCTCTTTCTTTCTCGAGAACTTTTACTCTCGATTCTTCGTCGCGGGGCTCACGAGTGTACGTGTACGAGAGATAGAAGAGATATGAGAAGAGGAAGTAAAAGAAAAAGAAAAAAAAAAAGAAAGAGTAGGAAACAAAAAGTTTGATAAAATTTGTATGAGCGATACGTCATGTTTCCGGCCTCGCGAACCGACGCGGTACCTTCTCTCGTGTCCTCTCCACCTAACGGAAACGGAAGTCTCCAAGTGAACGAAATATAAAAATGTATATATCTATATATACGTTCTATGGAAATCGAGCGAAAAAAAAAAAAAAAAAAGCGGAAGACACAAACTCTGTATTGCATTTGGGTTCGAAAGACGAGAAAAAGAACGAAACGCCTATTGCAGAATTCGTATGAAGCGTGTTACGCGATCTACACACATACGTATGTATCGCTATACCAAGAGAAACGGAAAGAACGAACTCTGGTGTTTCTCTTCTTGTAGCTCTCGTTCGCTTCCTGAATATTTCATCGTCGCGAGGTCGTCGTCGTCGTCGACTCTCTTTCGCTTCACTATATTCGACGTTCTCGCTGTTCGATGTACGTGTATCAAATCGATTCAAACGCGGTATGCAGATAGACGATACAGAATGGATGGATGAACGAGACGCGCCGAAACTCAATTCTTTTTTTTTGTTTTTATACAAAATCGGTTACATCGGAGAGACAATCGAGTGGAGTTTGACGAAATGAGTCGTGTCTCGCGTTCTCTGGTTCGTCATGCGACTTTGTTACGATCGTTCGAAACTGAATGGTAGCGACAGATGAAACTTTTTTTTATCAATACATCGACACGAATAACGGAAATGAAATTTTGTGCCCTTAAATTTTTTTCGCTGCCGAAAACGTAATATATTAATAATATAAGTAATACTTGTATTGTTTATTTATTTTTTTAGTTAAAAGTTATTACGAAAATGCTATATTAATAGTCAATTATAATTTTTTATGAATAATGGGAAAATGATGTCAAATGAAAGAACGAAAGAAATACATCGATAAGGAAAAAACACGCAGATACGTCGTTTTTTTTTAAATATTATTATTTTTATTATTCCACTCGGTAAATGAGCGAAAAGTAAGAATCGAAGAGAATTTTCGAATATTTTCGATAATTCAAAAATCTGAAATATATTCAATGTATAGAAAGGGCTAAGAATATTGATATTCCATAATAGCAATTCCAAAAAGTGATAAAAAAATTAGTTTCATGAATATTAGAATTAAAAAGAAATTAACGAATCGATTTTCGATGGAAAAATATTACGCTGCCGGATAATTCGTTAATTTTTTTCGATTTTATTAATAACTTTCAGCATTATTATTATTATGGAGAATTAATGTTTTTAACACCTTCTGTGTGATTTTTTTCCAATTTTATCTCATCGGGAAATATTCAAAATGTCGGTGGGATATGTGACAAAGCGATGCAGCATCCAAAACATGAATTTTGTATCGTATCGAAAATTTAAATTCGCGAAGCTTCGATCGATGAAACATTAAAGAGATTTGCAAAACGTTTTATCGCCTTCGCAAAATCTGAATGCATTTTGTCGAAATGTTATTTCAACGCGGATTACTGCGGTTCGAAATTTTTATCGAAACAAAAATGCGACAAAATTTCATCGGTATTTACGTTCGACGAGTTCGACACTCGATAGAAATTGTTATGTAATTTAGATCTCTTCAGTTACGTAAAAAAAAAAAAAAAAAAAATCTTCGATTCGGAATTGAATTTTCTACCGTTTCGTAATCGCGGTTCTCGAGAAAATTCACTTGCGACTTCGATTGATAAATCAATACGTTCCCGAGAAATTGAATCGGAAGACGGGAGATTTATTAATTATTACAGCGGGCGGAAAACACGGGGCGAGAAAGTTTAATCGAGAAACGTCGTCGACTCTTAGTTGGGTAAAGTGCGCGAGAGAATAATCGTGACGAAAAGTCGATAGTGAAACGACGAGACTACAGACACAGTCGACGACTTCGACTCGATAGTGCGGAGAGAGAGAGAGAAAGAAAGAGGGAGAGAGAGAAATAGAGATCTGGAAAATCTCTTGAAATGCGCGATAGTGAGAAATTATTCTTACCGGTGTTCGGGGGATGAAGACGGTGAGGATTCTCGCCGGTAATCGCCGTAATGAAATTTAAACCCTATCTGCCGGTTTACTCGGTGGCATTACCTCGGAAACTCTCGAAGAGAGTGAAACGCAATGGGGCTTTGCTTTGCGACAGTCGAAAGCCCCTCTTCCCACCCCTTTTCCTCCTCTTGGATGGGTTATGTCTACACGATATTATAATTTATTATCTCACATTCCGATTCTCAATGGTTCTCCGTATCTCCCGATGAATTTCACCTACGCGCGGCTAACGTTAGCCGCGATATCGTTACTATATATAGATACGAGAGAAGGATTTACCCGGAAACTCAGGGCGTATCCTCGTCCCCATACTTGAGTAATCCTTCGGTTAGGATTTCTGCGCCCTCGAGGATTACTCCCGGCAGCCAGTTGCTCGACTATAACACGGGTACGAGAACACGTTCTGCCGCCGTCCATTCGCAGCTATGTTCATTTATATATATATAGAGAGATGTATATATGTATATATATATATTTGGACGGCATGTTTGCTTTATTGCGAAATTGGATTGCGTTCACGTGGGCCAAGCGGCTAATCGTCAATTTGTTGAACAGAGTCGCTTCGATTAATCGGCACCGAAATTTCACGCTGTTGAATTCGGATTCTCGTTAAACTTGCGAATAAGATCATCGATTCGTTGCATGTCAAAGTATCGAAAGTACTTGTTGTTTCGCTGCAAGGAGGTCGAGGCGAGGCAGCGAAAGGGAAATTATTGTAGGAGAAAAAAAAACGATCTTGCGAAGGTGGAGCAACGATATTATTTGTCGATTATTGCTGTTTTTTTTTTTTTTTTTTTACGATGTTTTCATTTCTGTCATTTCATTCGTTTGCCGTAATTCTGTTGCTATAAAGATTTCCGTGAGAAATGTGGTTGGTGACCAAAAAAAAAAAAATTATTTAGTCAATAGTCGAAAATATACAAAAATATCCGATAGCGAATATTTTTTTTTAATTGTAATTTTTTACAAAAATTATTGCAAGTATGACACTTTGTCGTGTTTTCAATGTTTTTCGTCGTTCCGTAAAGACACCGAAAAAAAAAAAAAATGAAATTTCCTGCGAGACACGATAGACGCCTCGGTTCTCCGGATATCCTATTGTAAACCAAAGAATTCGCTGGTAAAAAATACCGAACAGCTTTCCGCAAAATTGGTGGGACAAATGAAAACATTGTGTCACTCGTCACCTAAAAGCTCCATGCGATTTATTTTTTTTGTCGACTGGATCACGCCTATCATTTAATACTCGATAGTGACAAAAAAAGTCCAAAAACCGTGCGAGAAACGATTAAAAAAATATTGTTTTTAGCGATTACCATTTTCCGAAATTTCCGAAGCGTGCGAAATGCGCGGATGTCGCCAATGGATTTTAAAAAAAGCTGTATATTCTTATCAAACATTTATTCGGATCGTTTAATTGGTAAAAAAGAATATACGCAGCGTTCGATCATCGAACGAACATGTTGCTGATAGGGGAAAAAAAAAACTATAGAAAATTCGGTGAGTTTGCCAGTAATTCAGTGAAGCTTCTCCGTGCGTGACGTGAACGAAACGGATCGTGAAATCCGGACGCGTGTTCGTCGCAAAGGCACAAGCGCGCGAGCGTCTTTTCCCGCAGGCAATACGAAAAAAAAAAAAAAAAAAACAGATCCGGTCGAACCTTATTACGTGGCCCTGTGCCTTGTAACCTTCGACAAAACTCGAGTTTCTATCCGTCTCTCCCACGTACTTCTTTCCGTGTTCGCTCGTGCTATATAACGTCCCAAGAACCCCGTATACGAAATTGGCAGTTTCGCGGATCCGAGAAGCCGAACGCCATTCAGCTTTTCTATCTTCTCGCGCGTAACCATAATACATATATCTGTATACGTCACCGGTATATCTATGTACCCTATATCCAAGGGAAAGAAAGAAAATTGTGGCACGTGCCCGATGTAGCCGGGCATCAATTTTCCCAGGAGGACTTGCGCGTCTGGCGTGAACAGTCGATTCGCTCATCGATGTTTCACGATATACTAGCGCGCACCCCGAGACCGCGGTTCTTATTCTCCTTTATATTCATCTTTCATCGACTTCTTACAAGAATCGTTTTTTTTTTTTTAACTCAAATAATGGAATATAAAAATTCTACATACAGCATCTTATCAATCAAAAAATTTACATTTTTTTTAATAAAATTCTACGTGAATATTAATTTGGTACCTAATTTTTACAAATTTTTTTTTTTTTTTATAAAAAAATTGATTATTCTTCAAAAACCACTCGAAAATCACAATATTGAAGAATCCTAAATTCTATCGGCGATTATTTGACTTTAGCTTCGCAAAAATGGAGAAATTTCTTTTTTCCACATGAATTCGCGAAAACACGGTAATCTCGAGTTTCGTAAATTACAGTCCATCCCTCTCAGAAAATAGCCCTTGACGGGTAGTATAGCTCGTGCGCAATCGTCAGTCTCTAATGGTCGGTTTCTCATTCGTATCCGTAAGGTCACGCGAGAAGTCCACTCGCGAGGGCTTCGATCCTTCGTTGAAAACGCGTTTCCTTCTCGATCCCAGTCGCTCGCGTGTTACCAACGACGGCTGGTTAAGCACCATTTCCCTTTTGGCTTGTGGAAGTTTCGGCACGCAGAGAGGCGGAAGGGGGACTTACACACAGGTCGTAAGGAACATCTGTCGCTGCATGCGCTCTTCGTGGAACCAAAGATATAACCCATATATATATAAACCAACGAGACGCGCGAGAGGAAGAAAGGAATTGCGACATTGAGAGTGAGAGACCAGTCAGGGGGTGGATTGCGAGTGAGAAGAGGCGGAAACGTAGAATCGAGCTTTCTGCAAAGGCAATGAGGGTGGAATAGTCCTCGCAGACGTTTCCATCCTGAACTCTCCTCCTCCTTCCTTTCGCCTCTCGCTCCCCCCCCCCTTCCCCCGCCCCCACAAAAGCCGCGAAGTTACGGGAATCGCAGTTGAAATTCACTGCCAGTGGTCTCTCCGAGTCTCTGGCTTCGCACAGAGAAGCTTCTCGAACCCCGAAAACTCGTCAGACTGTCGCGAGTGCGAAGGGAAATGGGACTTTTCGAGGTGAAGTGCATACAATACACTGGTACTATACTATACTGTGTATCTATAGATAATGGGGAGGGAGAGTTCTAAGCTCAGCGAGCCATTCGCACTGCCTTCCGTTTTTGGTCTTTATTCGCCCTTAGGTTGTCGCAATTTGGCGGAATACAGTCAATGTGGTCTGGAGAACTTAAATGTGTTTTCCAAGTCTCATTTTGTTGATTTTCGGTAAAGTTGGACGTTTTATCGGGTGGTCAACATTAGGGTTAACGAAGAGCTTGCAGCTGAAAGGGGGCAGTAAATCACCGCGTAGCTAAGATGGGAATTTGGAGAGACCTTCCAAACTTCTGATTCTCCTGTATCTATCGAGATTATTCGAGAATATCTTGGAATTCTATGCGTATGTATTAGGGATCAATTGTAGCTGAATTGCTAGAACCCGCTGATCGCAAAGCTGCACTCTTAGTATCAGCTATGCGGGAGATATTCGGACGGTATGGACCCAACTTCCGCTTTGACCCCCCATGCGGTTGGTGTTTTATGTGTATAGAGTTTAGACCACATTCACCTGATGCGGATTCTCCATTCAACGAGGAAAACATAGAGCGAAGAGGGCGTGAAAACGATTTGCATAAATTTGCATTAATCGCCTCGAGCAACTTGTATGCATATTCGCAGGATACACATACACGTGTATATAGAAATTTGATGATGCGAACGAAGACTTTTACGAGGGAAAAGTACATTTTTGTCGATTTTTAAGGCTTTCGTTATGCGTAGAAAAAGGCTTTCGATCTTTTGAACGATCATCGTAATGGGAAGCAGATTTTCCAAATCTAAATAAACGGTTTTTTATTTATTTATCGCTACACGAAGTATGATAAAGAGAAAATATTGAAATGATGGAAGAACTTTTAAATTTTGGGTTAATATGGTGTCCGAAGGCCCTGAAATTCATGGAAGAGGTTCTTGAAAGTTTCTGAATTACTTGGTTGATCGGTGATTTATTTATCTTTATTTTTTCCTCAAGTTTTGCCTTTTTAATACCTTTAAATAATGATCTGTATATTTCAAAACCTTCGGCTGTATTTCGGCTTTTTAGCCGCTAGTCTTGTGATACTCTCTAAGGTCCAAATAATGTTTTAAAGTGCCGAAATCTATCAAAAAATTATCCATCTTTTTCTGTATATCCGTCGGTATTTATAAACCAAATGTTCTATAAGTTACAAATTCGTTGCGTCTTATTCTCGAAGGCATTACAGCAAACGGTTTAAGTATTAAGTGGCCGCTGCTCTTTTTGATAACGTTACATCCGCCGTGTCCTCTCATCAAACTCATTTTCCCGAAAATTGACGACGATGTGTACAAAAGAGTAGCGGGCGTGAATTTTGAATACATTTGCGTTAATTGCCTTCCACCACCCGTCGAAGCTTTTGATCAAAGTGTTTGAAATACTTTGCGTATCCCCCGTAGTCTGTGGCGGTCGGGTTGATAGTGAAGCAAGAATTGCTGGAATAAGGCCGCTTGAACAGTTATATATATAGTTATATAAATTGTGAAAGGCGAAAGAGAGGAGAGCCGCGTTGGTACTCTGCTACTCGCGATGGATGCAAAGTGCTCAAAGCGCTACCTCTCGCTTGGATATATATGCATATATATATATATATACATCTGTATCCTTGTACACGCTACCAGCGAGAATTTTTTTTAATATTATTTTCACTTCCTCTATAGCTTCCAGGACGAAATTACCTTCCGACTCTAACTCTCTATCCTCTCCTCTACCGCGTCTTTGATGTCTGGCTTGTTATAGACGAGTAAATTCCTCACTCGACAGCCTACCTGTGCCACGAGCTTTCACTATATTTTCACAGGACTAATACCCGTCGTGCGTGTATCATTGGAATTCTAAATAGTCGAGAAAAAAGAACAGTTTGAGATCCCAAAAAGCCCTTGCAGATCCTTAAGGATAAAGCATCCTAATTGCGCGAATCTCCTGACTAACGAATCAACTTCTTCCAAGAATTCTCGAAGAAAATTGCGTCGAATCAAATGTATCGCTTCCAAATGACTTGGAAAGGATAATACCAAAAATATAGTAGCGATATATGAAATTCCGGCTTTTAATACGTTTAATAAATCAATCAGAATTTGCAAAATGACCCCTACAAAAATGATGGCATTTAAGATCGAACAGTTAGTTGGGCAAAATAATTTTGAACAGAAAAAAGGTTCTGCCAATTTGCTACTTGTTTTCTAAATGAATCGCTAGTTTTCCCATTGCGCCAGTATTCAGTGATTTATTTATTTTGCATCATGTGATTATAAAAAAGGCGTAGAAATGCTTCAGAACTGATTGAATCAAAGTTGTTCATTTTTCAGCTCAATCTTTTATTCCCTGAAGATTATTCCCTATCGACAATGTTATCTCTTTACCGTAAAATCTGCATACAACTTCCACCGCTCTTCCTCGTTATTTTAAACTTCAACTTCGTAAACTATGCCGTAAATCATTTCCCTTTATCACAAGTGCTCTCGTTGCTTCAACGGGGAAACCGTAGAAACTACGTCCCCGAAAATTTTAACCTTACGAAGTTATGATTTACAAGGATTCATCCTGAAAGTGGCCTCGAAATTGCATCGTCAGATCTTTCATCCGCGTTTCCATAGTGTAATCAAACTTCGTAGCTTCTATTTTGCCATTGCTACCGCGGATATACTACACGCGGAATTGGAGAGGGTGGCGTCTAACCAGTTTGGAGAAAGGAAGATGAAGCTGCGAGGCAGAGTTAGTAAAAGCTGCGGAAACTATAGCGGCGGCGAAACGCTCGAAGCGTGACACTTTAACGTGACCTGTGTGGAAGCGGGTGCTGCAAGCTCACTTCGGGAGAGAGGTATATAGCTTTTCGCAGTGACGTTCACAGGCGTTTCTCACACCGTGAGTTCACTCGCTCTCCCCCCTGAGACAATGCGCCACCGGTTCGTTAATGGATGCAATTAAAACGTATAATGGCTCGCGTCACGGGCGTCGACCTAGACGTCGCCTTCCACCGTTGCAAGGTTATCGCTTCTGGCATTTCGCTCGGTTATACCGATGTGTGTTCCTATATTATTGCCATTCGTGCTGTTGTGTGCGTTACAACCCGTACGACGTTCTCCACCGCATCGTTGAGAAACTTTGTTGAATGGTATATAATTGTGGTCGATGTACACATAAACTTGGACCGGACTGCAACGGAGAGAGTCAGGCGTAAGGGGTACTTGTGCGGTTCGAGTATCGATTCTGCGAGACCGAGAAGTTCGCGTGAAACAGGGAAATTCTGTAATGTTGCGCGCTATCGAAACTGTATTATCCCTGTATACTTAAGGAAATAGAAATTCCCAACATACATTACTGTTAGTCAATATGGAAATTGAAAAATATTTACGATTTCTGAAGATTTGCTTGAGATGAGTGAAAAAAGTCCTCGGAAGGTAGAAGAGGTTATTGTCAGTAACGAAATTTTTTCTCGTTGATTTTTTACGATGTTTTGGGAAAATGTTAGTTGTAGTCTTTGATAAAAGGTTTCGATTGAAAAAAAAAAAAACATTTTCATTCGGTTTTCGAAAATTAATTAACGTTGATTCAGTTGAATTGATCGTCATAACCATACAATTTTGACTCATATCAAGTCTTCAAGTTCTATGCCATTCTACGAAGTTGAAAAGCAGACAATCATTATTATCTCTCAAGACAAACTTCAATAGAATCTCAAATTTCCAACCATCCAACGTATCTCTCGAACTTCATTACCGCGGGAAATAAGACGGAGAGGGGTACTCGCGAAGTTGGAGTATCGATTCTGATGGCGGGAAGTTCGCGTGTAACTTGGAAATTCTGTGATGTTGCGCAGTGTCGGAACTGTATTATTTCTTCATGGATATTCGAGGAAACAAAAGTTCAAAAGAATATTAATATCGTTGCTGAAAAAAATCTTCCATTTCATAAATTCATCGTTTAAAATTTGTTTGCCACTGATCGCGATCTATGAAGTTCCACAGACCTTACTGAGTCCAAAATCATTATATTTCCACAACGCAATGCTTTCTAAAATCTTAAATTTCACCGAACGCATCCCATTTCTTGGTATTTCATTTCCTCGGAAAAAGAGAATCATTTTTTTACGTCTCAAGCAGATATTCCAGAGCTTTAATATACATATCTCTTGTTCTGCTCGCATCAAGCATCGCTGTGAGTGCTCCGTTTGTAAATTGTAGACCCAGTATGAGGATACCTCGCAAGTTGGAGCTCAACTACCTCGAGAGTTAGAGAAACGCATGAAACGAGGTAAACGTCAAGGATATAGAAATGATATAAGAGACAAGGGACAGAATATCGTGGCACTCGACGTTTCTGAGAAAGTATACGAGAAGTGATATGAGAATGGTACACCTTCGTGCCTCAGCTTCGTGCAGTCTATGTAACGGAAGGGCTACGCAGAGAATAGAAATGCCGCAGTACATTTTGCTTGAAACGCGAAAACGCTTACGTATCCATTTCTCCTTCAGACACTGTTCTCTCTTCTTCTCACCGTTTCTCATTCTACCCTCTGTGTCTGAAATGGTGCTATCCGCCGTGTTTACAAGTTTCCTCCGTCGCTGCTGTAGCTTAGCTGCGAGACGATATCTATATCCAAGCAGAGTTATCTGCTACCTGTATATATATATATATTCATCAGTAACTATATACTATATACTATATATATATATGTAGTCACTGGTTGAAACTCTCGTCTCCTGTGCTTTCAACATCCTGGGAACGAAAGGTGTACCTGACGTGTTTCGCCATTGCAACAAGAATTTTCGTTGCATTTCCTGTCCGACAGTCTGGACGTTCCGTGTATACAGTAGGCGTTTGCTCGCGCCCTGTGTCCTCCCTGCGATGTTACGCCGAGAACGAGCACCGAGACGTTAATCCGATTGCCATCGTCGTATTAAGCATATCGTCTGCGCCAACGCTTCACTCTGTTCACACAGATGAATGCGTTGAACACACATTCCAACACCGGAACAGAATCGTCCGTAGTGGAAATGGGAGTTCGTTAACCGGACAACGAAGTGAGGCAAAAGCTGATTTGGTTTTCCGAAAATACCACCAGAGAGTGGCAGACATAGAGGATTTTAGTCTATTTGCCTCCATAAGCTTCGTTCATACGAGAAGACTTCCATTCTCGCGGTTTATACTCACGAAATTAATTCCGCTATTGTTTCAAATTTAAAGCATTGCTACGTGAATGTAATAAAATGTAATGCTGTAATGGCGAGATTACAGAGCTCGGTAATTCGAAATGCAGCGTCGAAGTAACGAGAACCACTTAGTCGTCTGCTAATGACCACCAATATAACTGGACGACTTTCCTCGTGGCTTCATAATAATAATAATGAAAAAAAAAAAAAAAAAAAAAAATCGATTGGCAATGGTAGCTGCAACTGCCGGTGAATCGAGTCGCATGCACCCCCCCTTCCCTGGAGGGGAATAATATTTACGCGAATTCTCGTAAAGCTCACGATTGGCTCCCAGTCAAACGGGCGTACGGGATGCTAACTCAACCTCTTCCCCATCCGATGGTTCCGACCCTCACAAACCAACCATCCCCGCTGGGCTCGCGCGCCCCTCACTCTCTCTTTCTCTCTCTCTCTCTCCCCCTCTCTTGAGCTTTTCTCGTAAAAGCTTTTGGACCGGCGACACGACCGCTTCGTGCTTTTGCATTTTATCTCATGGAGGGTGGAACTGCGAAACTCCCGTTCTCGCACTGTACTCAACGATCCTACTGTATACCGGTATATGCTGTACACAGAGCGTAGTTATAGTAACGCGGTAACGTATACGTTCGCAACTTTTTACGCTTTACGTTTGCTACTACTGTACACCACTGGGCAAAGCGTGCGCTATCGCAGGAACAACCCGTACCTTTTGCTCGCTATTATTGCCGCTCTTTTTATTTTATTTTTATTTTTTTTTTCGGTTTTTTTTGTTCATTGCGAAGTATACTACGAGATGCCACCTACCTATGCCTGTTACATTCGTATCTATCTGAGAATTGAAAAAAAAAGAAAGTTCCCGCACTACAGGGGAGGGAATGATAGCACTGAAATACAGTTCCTCGATATAGAGAAGTTGCGTTGACTTTGCTTCTCGTTTTCACTGCGTTCGTCTTTTCGACTGTTTTTTGCAGTCAAGTCGAAGGACTTTTATGACGGCGGTGAGATTTGAGAGAAATTTTATTGGGATAGCAGCTTTACTAGAGATGCGCGACGACGGGAATTTCTGGTTCGCGTCAATTAACCAAAAATCACCAATTTACCGTCCATTTTTTTTTTCATATTCGCTATCATTTGAATCGTAATTTTTTTTCGACGCAGAAATTTGACGCTTATCTCTAAGCTTTGCACAAACTGCAATTAGTGTGCAAAAAAAAAAAATTATTTGATCCTTCAAAGGGTATTTTCGAAATATCCTTCGAATATACCTTCGCTTCCTGTTGCAAAGCTCTGCGACTCGGTAAACTACTGTTTTCAAAAATATCAAACGCTAATGATGTTCCACCGTAGTGACGAACAAAAAAAATCCAAAGTAATCTCCCCTCGGGATCCCAGTGCTCGTATTTTTCTGTCGTCCGGGTAGCGTAAAGAGCCGCGAGCTCGACGCACGATGGGATAAAAAAGAAATAAAAAAAAAAAAACATTGGACGAAAGCTTTTTACGGTAGGATTCAACAAAGCTTCGAGAAGCGGCGAAAAAAAGGAAGAAACCGCGGAATAGTCAGGTACCGCGAAGTAAGCATAAAAATAGAAGAAAGCGGTGCGAAAAAGCGATAATAAAAAAATACGCAAACACCTCGACGGTCGATATCCTTCATTTTTTTTTCATCTCTCACGTTTCATTGCGAATGAAAAAAAAAAAAAAAAAAAAAAAAAAAAAAAAATGGATGCCTACATTTTTCACGGCTACTCAGAGAAAACTGATATGACGAGTTGCATAGGATTTTTTCAACCCCTATGAACTCGCGGTTGTTTATTTTTTTATTTAATTTTTTTATTTCGAATTACCCGATAAAAGGTTTTCTCGTGGCTGTCTCCATGGAAGACAGTGCACAAAGTTTATCGACGTCACGAAACAGTTTCGAGGATGTGGTGCGAGAAAGCCTCAGGTATACTGCTCGGGTTGCTATAAACGTGGGTGCGAATTCTGGCTTCTGCGGGGTACGGCCTCTCGGATATGGCGTCGAATATAATGGCTCGCATAACCGAAGCCTGTTCTGTTCTCGTTGAGAAGCTACGAGCTTCTGGATGCTCGTGGTAACGTGTGCGTTATATACGTCTATAACTTTCAGCCGAAGGCATATTGCGGGGTGAAGTTCGCACAGCGGTTCGACACAAAGATACAGTGGGCGGGAGGGAGAGAGAGAAATAGCCGAAGCCGGAGAGACCAGATCCTTTCGACGTCCTTCCATTATCGCGGGCTATATAACGCGTTCGCTATAACTATAATGTAGCGCGGGTCGGTAGCGTTGCCTCCACCTCATCCCGTTTGTTCGCAAAAGCTTTTATGGCACCGTTTCGAACGAGTTTCATAGTGCCACAGTACAGTACACGGGGGTTGAACTTTATCGGCAGGACAGACGAGGCCTCCGGTTATACTTTGACAAGGCTTCCTTTCATCTCGAGGATCAACCCAAGACGATGGAAGCTTGTAAACACGATAGCTCTCTTCCACACCCACACCGCCCCCCCCCCCCCCCCTACCCTTTCTCTTCATCAGGTCGGAATGAGATTCGATTTAAAATACATTTTTCTCAACGATTTATGATACGTGTTGTCGTAAAGAGATCACGAGACAGGAAACAAGTCGATAGAGATAGTTATTGAAAAAAAAAAAAAAAAAAATTGATGATGAGAATTTTTTGTTATATGATTTTTCGAAAAATTGTTTGCATTTTAATAGAAGCGAAAGAAACGCATTACATTTTTTTTTTTATAACAATTCTTTATCTTTTAGTATTATTCCAATGGTAATTATCTTGAAAAAAAATAAATAAAAATTGCATTTCCCGCGAGTCTCATATATCGATGTGTCTCGTGTCGCGTATCTTGTAAATTATAATCCGCAGCATCTGTTCAGAAATTTAAGTTTGCATGGAAATTATTTATGTGATTCGGGTTAACGGTCAAGTATCGTAACTATAATGTCGTATTTCCTTCTTCTCTGATTCTGAAAGCGAAATAGGGTCTTGAAAATTGGACTATTCTTATCCGCGCTGCGATTCTATCCACCGGTTGGGTCGCTGCTATTTCAAATTCGCGTATATAAATTCGAGTATATTGGTACGTAGAGCCGCGATGTATATATGTATAATGCAAATATTATACTCGGATACGGTGGATACGATGGCCTTTAGCAGTATAACACGTATGAATGGCGGTCGTTCAGAAGCGGAAACCCGAATACACTTCTCTCTCGGTGATCGTGACGGCGGACACGGACCGCTCCGAGTCTTGAATGTATAAAGAGGCGAGAGGAACGACATGCGACAAGAGGATATGAGAATATAGCCACAGTGTGCAGAGAAGTCTGCGAGATTCGTCGCTACGACGGAGCGCCTCGTCAACCGGAAGTCCCGGAAGTCGATCGTGCCGTGAGAGCGAACCGTTATGTACCGTTCACCCCTATAGTTTCACAATAATAATGTATACCTCCTAATATGATGTATTCTGCACAAAGAGAACGATAATCGTCTCTCAACAGAATTAAACGTCGACGGATCGAATAGACGAAATTACCAGTTAAATCCAATTAACGAATATTCGATATTTCTTTGAAAAGTACGATTTTTTTTTTAACAGGAATTTAATTAATATCAATAAATAATAATAATAATAATAATAATTAATATTTATTAATTAATTATTAACGTTCGCTAATATATTATTAATATATTAGCGAACGACCAAAATCATTAAAATTTCTTCGTATATTAATTAATAATAAAATTAATTAAATAATAATAACATTAATATTGTTACCATTATTATATTATTTTTATTATTTCTCTACGTATTAATTGGTTAATTATCGCAGCAAGAAATCTCATGATTTATTTAATTCGCGATTTCTCGGTCGCCCCATAACGAAAAGTCCCGATGGGATTAAATCGTTGTTTTCGCAACTCTCGGCGGCGCAACAAACGGACAAAGCACAAGCGAATTTAATTTAATTATATTCAAAGTCGAATGAAAATTTTGTTCTCACAATGTGTTTAACTATAATCACTATTTTCGTGATTTATTAATATGGCACCCGATTTCGACATGAAAAAGCCATTACGCGTTAAGCGCAATCCTCTCGTGAACTCGTTTTACCGGGACGCGAAATCATTTTTACTGCAAACCACACACGTCCGTGACCCGCGTGGACAGCGCGAAGCCGAGAGAAAATTAGAGAGAAAAAAAAAAAAAAAAAAAAAAAAAACGACGCAATTACAATCTTTGCGTTTTGTAATATTCGCTTCTTTTTTATCTCTCGTTCTGTCGTTTCTCACTGTTTCTCATCGTCATGCTATCTTTTCCTACTTTTATTATTTTCTCTGCGTCTCTCTCTCCCTGTATCACATATTTCGCGCTTATATATATATAACCACAATTGCAACTCGTAGTTCTCGTATACTGCACGGTACGGAGGGTTTAACTTGTGTAATATTGTTATGCTTTTGCCTTCTCCGCGATACTCAACTCATTTGTTCGCTTTACCGACGTGCCGTTCAACGCAGAGAACGAACGAAACGTTATATGCTTTTTCTTTGCATTGTTTCTATTTCACTTTTGATTTTATAAACGAGGAATCCATTGAGATTTTTATTTATTTATTGTATTCAATTTAAAGGACGTTTCAGCATTATAAACTGTTCGCGTTATAATGCGTTCGAAACATCGAAAAATCACTAAGTAATTAAGGGTTGTTTATCAAAATAGTTTTTTTCGAAGTTTAATATCTCAAAATCGTATGATCTCGTATATCGTACACACGTGAAACTTTACGCTCGTATGAAATACGAGACCATAAGCCCCGTTGTAGTCTTTTCTATCTCGTTCGTTCATTTTCATCCCCGTGAACCGACGAGAAAGTACCGACGAAGTACGTAGATATACGCGAATATCCGTGTACAAACGTACGTACCGAATAATTTCGCTGTGCGGTAGCCACTGGAATTTCGTAAATTACAAGGGCCGAGAGGAGTGGCACGACCAGTTCGTACGTAGTACGTTTCTCTACTCTGTTTCCCCCTTTACTTTTGCACAGACGAGAAAGCGCGGGGTTACCGTGCGGAGTAATGAAAGTGGATGAAAGTGGAGAGTCGAGACCGGGGCGTCGTAACTCGCGTAGGTACCGGGGGTTCCTAGACGAACGACGGCGAGGGTACAGGGGGTTGGGAGTGGGAGGAGAGGGAATGGCAAAGAAGGAACGGAGAGGAAGCCGAGGCGAGCAAGAAGAACGAGAGGAAATTGTAGAAGAGAAATAGATGCTGGGAAAGGGGAGAGCGGGTAGGGGGTCTCTTTTGCCGTCGCTGCATATAGTACAGAACTGCTCCGAAGAGCCCGGCTAACTCTCGGGAATAAGGGATGAGAGAAATGCGAGAGAGAGCGCGAGAAACGCAAGATCCAATAAGAGGAGCGCATGGAATGAAATAATGTGATTGGTTTGAGTGCAATAAAGTAGATAAAAAACAATAAAATACTCCAAAGATTATACTAACGAAATTTCTAAAAATTTATTAAATATGCGACTTTATAGTAATTTTATTTTGATAATAAATATTAAATATCGTTAAATATTTTCACCGAAATTAACAAAAAATCGATAAAATCATTATAAAAATCTAAATAATTTCATCTATTTTTTATAATTTCAATGATTTTTTTTATCGAATGGCGATCTGTGAATATATTTCGTAATTACGAAAAAAAAAAGCTATAGTTCGATATTTGGAAATGTTACCTTTTTTTTTTAGTACAATCGCGCAACTATTTCGATAATTTGAGAATTAATCGTTATTATTATTGTTTTCGAACTTATAACTGCAATCCCGAGATGTAGTTGAAACTACGACTCGGAGAATTCATTGCTTTTGTTGTCGGCTTTTGGCCATTAAATTTTTTTGCTGCGAGGAGAAAAACAGATACGAAAGAAAGTTGATAATGAGAATGAAAGAGATTAGAAGTCGGTGGGAAGGTAGTTGCGAGGAAGAGACTGAAAAATCGTGGTTAGGGGGGATGCGGGCGTGCAGCAGGTAACACCGGAGAGCGAATAAAAAAGACGAGCATTTAATTTAAATCGCCCCTTTTGTCCAAAATGGAATTCGAGCGTACGACGGTCGTAATTCAACGATAAGCGAGAGAACGCGGGGTACGAGAGAGCAGCAATAGGGTTGTTTGAAAAACTCGGGAGTCCAATCTTCCCGGTCGAATCCCCGGCGACGAGGTAGAAGTGGCGAGGCACACAGGCGCAGAGCAGAGGCCTCGAACGACTATCGGTACAGCTGTATCGTAAATTCACTCGATTCTACTCTCAGTCAGGCAAACGAGCAATAAAGGAAGAGAGTGGATGGAGCGGAGGAACATTGCGGAACGTGGTGCGAAAATGTCTTTCTTTTTCGACATACCCACCCCTCATCCCAACCCCCTCTCCCTTTTCTTCACAGGTTGAGTTCAATTTATCGTTAATCGGTTAAAAGCCACTGGAATAGTAGTTTCATTTCCTCTCGTGACGACACTGCTTCGTCGAGTCTTAAATAGTTTGATCACTTTGTTGGCGAATTATCGTCGATCGTTAATCTTCCTAAATACGAAAACTTATTTACGATCGCCAATAAAGTAAAAAAATAAAAAGTTTATAAAGTATTCCTGTAAACATCGGAATCCATTGAAATTTTCAAAAAATTAAGACATTTAAGGCGCTATGATTCTGTGAACCATTAGTTATACAAATATCGTCTATATATTACCGACAATTCATTCATAACTTACGAAATCCGAAAACGAAATGATTTTTTTTTTTTTTTCGGTAACAACAATCATAATATTTCGATTTTTTGAAATTTATTGTTTACAATTATTATTATTATTATTATTATTAATAATAATCGAAGAATGACGCCATATTTTGAAAATATGAGTTTATCATTTGTATTACGTGAATTCGACTCAATATTGAATGTCGTCAGGTTGAATACAGATGTTCTTTTCGCAGTTGATTGAACATTCCAAATATATAGGACTATCAATCATCATTTATATCGAGAGGGGTAAAAAGGGTCTGCAACCCTTGTGATACGCTATTATATACACCGATAATATATATAAATATATATACTATATATATATAATGCGAATACATACGCACAGTGTAGTGGAAGCAAAGTGGAATAATCGAATTTCTCGGGTTCTCGCCTCCTAGCAACCCTGCAAGCATTTACGGAAAGTCTGGTTAGAGACTTTGCCTCCGCAGCAACCACAGAGCCGCAAACTCGGAGAGCTTTCGGCATAGGTATACATATATATATAATAATACAGGGGGGAGAGACCGATGGAAGCTTCCCGTCGAGCTGAGAAGCCCTTTTGCCCCGAATTCACGGTAACGAATTTTTCCCTGTTGACGCGAAAGTGCTCTTTCCGCGGAAACTTTTTTTTTTTTTTTCGTCACGTCGCCCACTACTTTGGAATGGTTGCGCGCGTATGTTTCGCACGGAAATTCAAGAGCTGTCGAATTTATATATATATATATATATATTCATTCTTGAGACGTTTTCTTTTCATCCACCTTTCTTCCGCCCCGAATCTTCGAAACTCCCCGACGGAAAACTCCGTTCCAAGGGATGCTGGGTACACCTGGCGCGACGAACCATTCGTCGCAAAGTCTTATCCGCGTTTTCTCCGATGCAGAAATTTCTCGTAGCTTCCGCGCGTGGGCGAGAGGTTCGCATTACGCCTGGAAAACTCCTGGCGCCTCGTGTTCGTCGGCGTCGACGAGAAAGTTGAAACGCCTCGAAAAAGCCCACGGGGAATGACAATGCGATGCCGATTATCGTTGCTCTCGTTTTCGAGACGCGCAAACTGCATGGCGAAAGAGAGCGAAATAACCCGGGAATAGTCGGCGAGAAACTCCGACGAAAAGTCTCGGGATGAAATCCGCGGATCAGACGAGGCGTGGATGCTTTTCTACGAGTGAAATGCTCCGTCTTGACTGTCAGACCGGAAATGCAAAAGGACTCCTAAGGGGCTTTATATGACATAGCGAAGGGCGGTAGGAAACGCGACGCGATAATCGCAAAGCTCCCAACGACGTTGATACTAAACGCTAAGGATATTCAAGTTTTAGACCCCTCTGTAGTTTGTAGACGACGGAAGGGACTACAAACTCGGAATTGTATGGGTACTATACACATGTATACATATATACACTATACTATATATGTATATAATGAACGTTTGGACGAGGAGACGAGTTCCCCCCCTTACATCGGCTATAACGGCCTCACGTTCCGTATTAAGCGGATCGTGTAATCGTGTTCCGGTCACGTGGCAGAGTTTGTACCGTTTCTTGAGCTCCACGGTAGAAGCTTCTTCGCTGTTTCACTCACGTCGTTACCATCTGCGATCTTCGCGACGCGAAATCCTCGACGGAATAGCGCACACCTACGCGAATCTTCATCGATATTAGCCAATAACAAAGTTTCGCCATTAGAGAGCAATGGAACGGATAAAAAAAAAGTATAGCGTTTTTTTTTTTTTTTGCCAACGACGTTATTGCTACTTTGGCATCGATCGTTATTGCAAGTCGGAATCGGTAGTTTGGTAATTGGGAAATTTAATTGGATGCAATGAATTTCATTTGTATTGTCTGTCGAGCTTTCGCGAAGCTCCGTTTTACCGAAACGACTGGAGATTTTTTTTTTATCGATGTATTTTTTTTTCGATCCAAAAATTGATAATGCGATTTTTTTTTATGGATCATACGTTCTCCTTTACGTTGCATTTTCTTTTTATTTTACGCAGAACTTTCGGAATTTTTTTTTTTATTTATGAAATACAAAGCCTATTTTCTGTGGAAGTCGCGATTGACACTTTTTCTCTTTATAAATCGCGAAAAACGTAAAAATGAAAAAAAGCCTACAAACCACTTAGTTAGGCGAACGTGAAAAGCTCGAGTAGTTTTATCGTAGCACGTCGAGAGAGTTAATAAACTTTCGCATGAACGAGTAGATGAGACTGCCGTGTCGCCGCGGGAACGAAGTACGGGAAAAGGTTTAAAGGCAGAAGTTACAGAAGCGTAGTTGCTGTACAGATGCCGGTTTGGGGGATGAAAAAAAATGAAAAAAAAAAAAAAAAAGTTTCGTAATAATCGCACAATGTCAGTTGCGATGTCTGCTGGGCTCGTTAGAGTTTCGAGAGTCGCCGACGAACACCCGGCGTCTATTTCTCGTTCGCGAGTTTAGGGGGATATCGCGCCCCTCGAAAAGTTTCGCGATCTTCGATCGCGACATTGTAGCTGTATACAAATATATATATCTATCCTTTCGTATCGAATTTCTTAATATAGTATCACCGATAAAGAAAAAAAAATACATCGCAAAATTTATCTATGATATATTCTGCGATGTATTTTCGTCGAGAAATTGTATATTCCGCATATATTTCCTCAAATATACTATATGATGAAATATATTAGGAATTATTGATTAATATATTAATTAAATGAAAAAAATCGCGAATATCATATCGTTTTTTCATGTGAGTAATGCCCTTTATAATAACTTCATTATAACTTGTAACTCATAAACGGCGAGCGGAAACGAATATTTGTTCCGCGAGAAACAGGAGAGGAATTCTCATTACAGATAAGCGCGCGCCGTATACAGGTGCTAATTAATTGAAATTCGTTAATTATCAATTAATCATTCATCGTTGCTTTATGGTCAACCGATCAATTGTTACGCGACGTTACCTTTAACGTACATAGCTAATAACTCTTCCATGTTTGCGTGGCTTGGAGTCAGTAGTCAGTTCTCTCGTCGCTCGGGATATATGCGTGATGCGTAAACGTCGATAGACGGACATACGACTATGGACCGCGAACAATTTATATTACTATTGACACAACCAGTGATTGATGGTATATTCTCGAATACAATCGTCGATACTCCATCTCCGGCTCCCTTCCGAAGTGTGCGAAAGTTATGTACACATTTACGAATACATCGCACGTAAAAATTGAATTGACGATTTTTTTTTCATCGTAGTTAAAAAATAATAGTTAATTGTAGATTTCAGATTAAAAAAAAAAAATTTCGAAGGTATATATTTGTAATGGAATTTTGTGGATATATTTTACGTAAAAATTGTAAAATTTTACATTTTTTACTTATCTTCCAAAGGTATATAATTATTTTATTGGAACCTTTGGAAGTGCGAACTTTCGATTGGTAATGAAAAATTTCAATTTTTTTTTCTGCTCAATTGATCTGCATGACCTGTAAAGTGTTTTTACGACCTCGAGATCCCCTCGTCCCTTCAACAACGAGTCACGAGTGTTTATGAACGTGCGACGAACGTTCGAGAATGTTTGCGACGCGATGATACAAGAGCGGGGGAGGGGATTCCGTGTTATGATACGGCGCCGGAAATTCCCAATGGATTAAAATCGTCCACGACTCGTAGGGTTGATAAAACTGAGCGAACGAACGCTTCAAAGTTATTTTGTTTTCGTTGTACATACGGTAACTGATCGAATAATATGTAAATATTGATAAAATGTATACGCCATTCGAGATATCGAATCGTCGCATAGTCACACAGTCGGAATTAATTAATTATTATTTGACTAATTTTTTTTTTTTTTTTTTCGTAAGCCAAACGTCCGCTTTGTTTCATCAACACCTGAATATTAAAATTTCGTAAAAAAAAAAAAAAAAAAATCGCACATCGCATTATTAAATCGGACAATAAATGGCTAATTATTTTAATTGGTTTAAATTGACTGAAATAAATTATTTCGCATCCAAAATAAAATGCATTTTATTTTTTTGATCTTTATCGGTTTTTATTTATTTTTTTAATTTTGCTCCGTTTACCATTGATCATACTTTTATTTTCACATAAGACGAGAAATCTCTGCAGTTTATATTTTTTTTACCCACAGTTTCGAACGCTTGAGCATTTCAGCGCGACGAACGATTTCTATCGTGAAATTTTTCTATTTCCGTGAGGCCGGTATATGGCGTTCTCGTCGCGGGGGGGGCGAGAAGGGGGGTGGAGGGGGGTATAGAGACGATATTTTATCTCACGCGTCGACGACACGAGCCTCTGGGGATGGGGAAAGGGGTTTGGGGGCTTCGAAGAACTCTTCGCGTGCAACACAAGTCGGTAGGATTTTTCGTATCTTCGTGCAGTACTCGCTGCGTCGGGTAGAGCCTCTGGGCCCGTCTTCTCTTTCCATTCCATTCCGTACATGTCGATTCTTCGAACGAGTCAATAAGTCCCTGCCGCTTGAGAAATCTTGGAGAAAACCAATATATAATGTATACCAATATAGATGGGGATATACCACGTATCCCGAAACTTCGGCAAAAGTTTCCCTCTCCGTATCGCCGTACGGATTTTATTTTATATCCTCTTTGCGCCCATTCTCGTCGAAGAATCAGAATCGATAACGATTTGTTTTAAAATCGTTATAAATCGGATTATTGGAAATTCGATTATCTTTGAAATATATGAAGCAATTTTCTTGAGTTCATTTTTTTTTTTTTTACACTTTTTTTCGCGTATCGAGCGAAAATATGGACGTTTTAGAGAATTTTTTACGGTCTCGTAGTTTCTAATTCAATTCCTCAGTAGCAGAAGGTTTTTTTCCGAAATCATTTAACACGCGAACCCATGAGAGTTACGCCCCTCTGTTTTATAGCGGTCGATGTACATATCCGTGATGTCTATAAACTCCGATAGCCGGTGGAGAGTGATTCGTGGTTCATGTCGATTTTTTTCATCGAGTCAATACATCAACGTGATCGAAGCCGAATGGGGGAAAAGGGAGGAGGCGGCAGGGAGCCCTGTAGTCGCTCTCAGCAATCGGATCCGAACGGTTCTGCCTCTTCAGCCTCACGTTCCACTTTGCGAGCTTTAATATTCAACCACGTATACAGATTGGATCCCGTCGGACTCTTCTGACTCTCCTCCAACACCCCGAAAGCAATAGTAGATGTAACGCATAGACACAGCCGGCCGAAGTCGAAGCTCCACGCGGTGCTGCAGCTCTCGGTGTGCGCTGGTCGACCGATATTTTCTCATTTTCTCTCGTTGGACCCTCTTTTCGAATTCCCACCGACCACCGGCATTGCCGCATAGAGTTTCCCACCCAAACGGGATTTTCCATTAAATCCCCGAAGACCAATTTGCCCGCTGGCCAAGTTTTACTTTTACGTTTTTTTGTTTTCTTTTCTTTTCTTTTTTTTTTTACGGTTTTCTCACTCCCGCGACCCTGAATTTCTTCATACAAATCCTCGAGGATTTGGCAAGTAAAAGCTGTGAAAACTTTTCGTTTTTCGCAACTTTCGACGTTTGCCCGATATGGCTATGTGGCGTGAAAAATGTTTGTCACGCACGCGACGATAGGAGCTTTACTCGGAAAGCTACGAACTTTTACCGCGTCAGAAGTTGTATACAAATTTACATTAGGATTCGAAAATAATAATAATAATTTTTTTTTTTTTCATATCTCTGAAAGTATGAAATGATATAATCTGACTCGTAATTTATAAATATCGTCAATAAAATAAGATTATTTTATATTTTAAATAAGATTATTTTATTGAGTTTACCACTGTCGTCGAAGAATAATAGATTAAAATCGACTAAAATACCATTTTTTTTTTACATTTTGGAAGAAAAAATAAAAAAGTAATTTGGTCTGCGAAATAATATTTTGCATGTTTCATACAGCACGTGATCGTAAATAAATTTTTTTTATCTAATTAATTTCCGATAATAATCATATTTTTATATACAGTAACTACTTATGACTTAAAATTATTAATTACATTTTTTCTCTTACCTTCAAACAATAATACGTAAAAATTAACTCGAGAAATTATATAAACGTTGCCATAGCAATTTTTCGAGTTAAAAAAATAATTTTTCTGCATTTTTCGACAAAATTAAGAGTCCTATCGTCCGCAATTAATAAAACATTCTATCGATCGTGTAGCAGAGCGCATGCGATCCCAAATTAACGATCTCGAGTCGATTAAAATAATGAAAATGAAGCTTTGAATATTTCCTTCATGGAAGAACGGAGGAACTCGCGATAGAGGTAAAGGGTTGTGGATCGCACGAGCGTATCTCTCGGAAACGCACCGCGTGTACGGAGTCGACTCAGCCGCGAGCAATTAAATCGCTGCGAGGGTAGAGGGTAAGCAGAGCCTCCGTCTGGCTAATTAACGGTCTGTGTGCGACAGGTCGGCGCAGATGTGGCGTCCGGGTTGCTGCTACACGGTTTTCCGACCCTATACCGCGCGTGAACTTGCAAAATTTTGCAGACCTTCGCTTCAAGCCAAAGCGGTACACTCTACTCGGGTACAGCCTTTGCAATTCGAGCGAAACCCGTGTATAAACTCATACATACTTTCACACTGTCGAGTCCGTCGAGTCGTGTAGAATTACTATATAATTCTGAAGCTTCCAGAACGAGGAGAGGGGGAGGATGTGGGTGCGAGTCGCCGGAGCGCTCGAGGTCATTTAATCTTACGCTAATTATTCCGCGGGCGTCGTGTGTCGCGTGCGTTGAACAAGGGAACTTCTCCTGGTGCTCGATATTGTACCAAAGAACAAGAAAAAAAAAAAAAAAAAAAAACACCCCATTTATCAACAGTGACGATAAAGTAGCTCACGGTTAACACGCGGCTCCGACCTAATTACATAGAATTTTCCGACTTTAAAAAATACTCCGTGCTATTATTACTATAAAAAAAAATTGCTTAGTTATTTATCGTCGCGATCTGTCGCATAAATTGATTATTTCCTCGAGACTCGGTACACTCCATGACGATAATCGCAATTTGCAACATTTATAATGCTGAAGCTTTCTTTTTTTTTTTTATGGACTTTGGTTGTGTATTTTGCGTAAGCGAGTCATATTATTTCGATATTATACTGTATTACATTCAGACTTCGTGTAAAATATAAATATGTTTACCGGGCGATTTTTTTCTCCAGAGATCGTGATTAATCTTTAAAAAAAAAAGAGAAAAAAAAACTTGAGTTTCCGGCTGCTGCGCGTACTTGTGAATCATTTCGTAACCGGAACGAAGTATACCGAGTTTCGTGTACATGGTGCCTCGGGGGCGCATTAATTATAATTTTAAGCGGGTTAGCGACGCTGTGTGTCACGCTGAATTTATAGCGACGTGATAAGATTTGAAATGCGCGCTGGAGGTCTCTCTCTGTCGAATTACGAGCTTTTCCGCTATCCCTCGAAATTCTCGTCATTTATTTATGTGACTTTGAGTTACAAAAAAAAAAAAAACACGGAGCTTACATCGAAGGGGTTTACTAATGAAATATTTATAACCATTCTGAGCTCCGAAACGGACGAAAGGCTGATCCGCGAAGCGTCGTATCGCATTATTTTCCAACCATCAATTATTTATCGTATTCTATTAAAATAAATTGGATGTTTTTTTTTTTAATATATCCGAATCCCGAAGTAATGAGAAACGCCAATAATTCTCGTGTGAAAATAATTTTCACGTCGTGTCTCATGGGCTCAATACTTCGAGTAGACTGGACAGAGGGCACTCGAGGAGGATCTGTTATCGACGCTCTCCTCGGAAAGCCTGGCGTATCCAATCAATGCCAGAAACCCTTATCATCTCGAGAATCGCACCCTTCGCGAATTGAACGTTGAAATCGACGTCACCGTTCGTCTGCACATATAGTTCCTGTCAATAAAACTCCGAATCGATAAACGAAGGCTGACCGTCTCTCGAAACGAAAAAAACGAAAAATCGCCCACACACCGCCCGAAGCATGGGACGAGTTCCAATGAAAAAAAAATCTCACCTGCAGAAAACTAAAGGAAAAAAAAAAAAAAAAAAAAAAAACGAAGTATTACAGCCGTTTGAATTCGCTGAATTTCTTCTTTTCGTTAAGACGCACAGCCTCCGTAACGATTCTTCTTTATCGCAGTTTAAGATAAGTTTGGATTAACGCGGAAAAGAGCGGAATAGACTCATCTGGGGGAATGGAGAAATGAGAAAGATATATCGAGAGAAGTAGTAGGAGAGACGAAGTTGAAAACCCCGAGTTTTCCTCGCAGCAGCAGAGGGTGTAATTCGCTTTTACGAGGCTCTATCGTGGATGCCGAACGTATAGACCCCCAAACCTCCTCCCCTCCTCTCTCCCTCGTTGCACTCCAGCATCTCGCAGACTCTCAAAGTGCAACTACCCCTCGACACACTACTCAGTCCGCTTCTCACACGAATCCAACTATAATTGCGTCTACTTTGTGCTTTCAGGTTCACCGCTGCTCGGTGCCTCGTCGCTATTTGGCTGTTGGCCACATGCGTTGGTAAGTGCAGTTGCTTTCTCTCGTATCCTCGGCGTTATCTATATCCCCGTCTGTATATCATTACGGCACCTTTGTGACCACTACTTGCGTCCATCCGCTTTTCTAAATGTTCTAAATTCTAAAAAATTCGAAAAATATTCATATATTGAACGAAGTATTTTAAAAAATAAAAAAATTTCTGAGATTCGATAAATCGGTACGATGTAATAAATTAGTTAATCGATTTTTTTAATTGAACATTTTTTTATATTTCCTAATGAATAAAACTGAAATTTTAAGCGCTATTATATCGATTAATAATTAATAATATCGATAACTACAATTTTAGAAATTTCCAAACTCCGAATAATTCACAATACCTTTATATATTAAAAAGAAAACGATAAAAAAAAAAAACCAATTTTATCGGATTCCATCAACCGATATGACAACTCAATAATTCAGTTATTGAATTTTCTGTGTTAAAGATTTTATTTTTCATATTTTTTAACGTGTAAAACAACAATTTCAGGCGTTATTATGTCGATTAATAGCTTATACCATCGATCACAAAAATTGTCGGAAAAAAAAAAAAAAAAAAAAAAAAACAGATCGAGTTCTCGGAAATTGTAGATCTTTACGAAATCATAAATGAATTTTCTCAATGATGTCTCGCGGTAGCGATAATTTCGTGAACCCGACAGTGGCGTTTATCCGCGTTTTGTTCGTCATGTCACGCGGACAACGTGACGCGGGTTGCGTTATCAGTCACGATCTTCGTAGTCATAAATTTTTGTTACTACGAAGAGTTCTCGACTTCGTCGTGTAAGTGCACCCTTCGCGCTCGTTGTGGAGAACCACCCGCACCTCGATAGGGGATGCACTCGGGTCGCTGTTGTCAGCATCATCGTGAATACTGTTTCCTGTCGACGTGGTTAGTTACTACTATCACTACGACCACTACTACTATCCACTTCCATGTTATGCTGCGACTGCAAGAGAGGAAAAAGATAGGGGCCACTTGGCGACGAGGTATCACGACTCTCGTCGTCTGCGGTCTCCATCCCTCATGGTAACGAATAAATTCTACGCGGTCTATTTTTCGCTCTTTAGAACGAAATTGCGATGCATCTTTTCTTTTTCTCCTTTTCTCTTCTTCATCTCCATCCCCTTTTTTTTTATTTCTCCTCCACGGCTTCGATGTCGTTTGCCCGTCGTAAATGCCGACAATTTATTCGTGAATTTGAGCGAATGTAACCCCCGCGACGGTGGTGCAAAATTTACGATTCATCGGGAATACCATTTGTCGACCGCATTCACCTTCCGATTCCCTATTTTTTATCTTCCTTCTCACGAAGGTCTTTCGGTATGCTACGGACGCGTCTATTACGCGGTTACGAGATTCAGTTTCTTCGACGAGTATTCCGCGTAAAGTTCAATTTCGTCGAGTTAAAAAGGCTAAAAAGAAAATCTCCAATGATAAAATAAGATAAAAATGTTATTAATAGGATTTGTTATAAATAATTGTACAGTCGATAATTTTCTTACTCGCGATGTATTTGCAAAAATTAAAAAAAAAAAATAGAAAAGTTTCAATAGCTTTAGAAATGTTTGAATAGCGCCGCTTTATTTCCCATTCGAAGTATTTATCCATTCAGTTCCATTTATTCATTCGATCAGCGCGGGTCAACAACTTCGATAATTACTGGTCAATTTTCATAAATCGTCTATTAATTCTTTTTCATTGAAATCGGTAAATAAGAAAAAAAATTCTCGAGTTTCTTTCATCGCCGCGAACCCTTAAATATCTCAACGGTAGCGCATGAGAGTTTGGAGAGACGAGCGGATAAAGCAAAGAATCCGCGTGGTTGCGAATAAACGCGGCAAAAGAAGTAGAAACGAGATAAAGAGAAAGGAAAACGCGAAAGCGACAGAGAGCTTTGGCAAAGGGTAGCGAAGAGGCGTTTCCTTTTTCCCGGTTACGAGGAACCGGAAGTGCTGCACCGGCGGTCCGTCTGCGGTATCTCGGCGGACAGACGAGGGAATGAGAGACTTTGTACGAGAGAAACGCTTTTGCCGTGGAAAACGAGAAACGAGTCGGAACCTCGATGAAAATCGTTTCTTCGCCGTTCGTTTAGGTTCGCGTTCTCGTGCTTTACCAATATATATATATATAGGTATATATGGATCTTATTCACTGCGCATAAGGCTCGGTAGCGACTGGACACTTTCAACAAATCGTTCGTCCGCCATTCCTTCTCTTACCTCACCCACCGATTACACCCTTCGTCCTTTGGGAGCTTTAATTTCATAGCTCACACACACTTTTACGCCGGGAGTACAGAGACGAAGCACAGTCTACGGACCCTCTCCACATTTTAATTAAATTAATTTCTCCCGAAAAGCAAACGGCGCCCGGGGAAATGTCTTCGAATTGAAATTCTCGAGAATTATTGGATCGTGAGAGGATCTACGAGAATAATTCTCAATGCAGCAGCGAAACGTTATTTGAAACGAGCGTAGATTTTCGCTGATGAATTATTTTGCGTTTTTTTTTTGGAATTAAATAATCGAGAAAAAAATCCGTGGATTATCGACAAATTTTTTTTTTTTTACGAAAGTTAATTTTTTGCATAAAAAAATGGTTTTTTTTTCTGTCGAAATTAATTACAGACCTGCAATCAATTAAATTCAATTCTCTTGAGCTTTGAAGAGGAAGATGTCGAGGGCGTGTGTCGCGTAGGATTTAAAGGCGCTATGGTCGTTAAATTTACGTCGCGAGTATTACGGAGTCGCGTGGGGGTGTCTTAGACTCGCCGAGCAGCATCGGGAGTGAAGCACGGTACAGGGTTGTAAAAAATAATTTCATTGCGCCCGTTGCTCGTCGCGTTTTACATTCGTTTCTCACTTTTTCCTTTCATCGCCTCTCCCGCTTTCTCGTTATTAATTCGTTCTCGAATACCGGCGACGGAGGTCGACGAGGTACATCTCCAGAGGGAAATTACATCGGGCTTTCTACTGGACTGCGTAAAGCTGACGTTAATTTTGTCCCCTGACGGCTTTTGTGAGTAAAAAGTAAAAATGTTGGGTTTCTTATTAGACGGAAGTGCCGCGTTCGTTGAAACATCTTTACATCTTTCTACCTGACTAAGAGGAATAAACCGAATATAAGCTCTCGACGTTACCATGACGAAGCCGCTGGTGCTTTTCTTCTTCCCATGGATTTGCTACACCGATTTCTCTCCCGAAGCCTTCTCCCCTCATCCTTTCGCTATTGAGAGAAGAGAGAGTTTCTTGGTCGTTGGTGCGACGTCTTGCGTCTCACCCGACCCGTACGAGACCCTCAGAGTTCGAGTTATCGATCGTCTCTCGACTAAGGCTCAAGCGTGCTACTGCTGCCGCTTCTGCTGCTTCTGCTTCTGGTCGCGTGCTGCTGCTGCACAGAAACACGAGAGCACAATGCACCCCATGCACTATCTATATCTCTACTACCTCAGGCTCTGCGATGCAGACGAGGCAACAGCTATATAGTACGAGACATCTATCTTTTTTTTATTTTTTTTCAAAAATTTGTCACAAGAGTCTTGTTGACGAGAAAAAAAAAATAAATAAAATAAAAAACATTTTTATTTTGTGTGGAATTATTAAAATTTTTAAGGATATTGGATGGTCTTTTAATTACCGTGATGCCACTTTCAATTAATTGACATTCGTTATTTTTAAAAATTAAACTTTTTTCAAAAGTTAAACATTTTTGACTTTGCGATCTTTTGTAGTAAAGTTAAACTGCTTTTTTTCAAAAGTTATCTCAAAAGTCTCGTCGATGAGTTAAAAATAAGTTTAACAAAAAAAAAAAAGGTTTTCGGTATAGGATTTTGAAAACTTTCACGTGAACTATATAGTTTCTTAATTACCATCAGTTTCAATTAAAAGTGTTGTCGTTTTTCATTCTTCACGAATTCAAAACTTTGCAATCGTTAGTAATAAAGGCGCGTAATTTTTGTTTTCTTCTTATTTAATCGGATTCCGATGTTACGGACTGTATACCGTTAAACTTCGAGAATAATTTGCCGGTGATAAACCTATGGCTATTGAGTAAATTCTCCCATTCTTCGCTTAATCCTCGTCTGAGTTGTTCCCCCTTTTGTTTTCGGAACAATCGAATATGAGTTCAAGAGAATTTCGTTCGGTCAACGATTTCACGAGAACTCCTTCATATCCATATCTTCGACTAAAGTCCTATAGCCAAGTGAAACCGGAAGCTGAGAAAGAAAAGGACGTATCCTAAAATAATTCATAACCTAAAACATCGAAAGATATGCCCTTCTGTTTCCTTGTCGCTCTCATATCGCGTATATATAGTCCCGTAGCCTGGTGCGCGGAAAACGGAAACAGAATTTCCAGTTCTCTCGTTTATGTCTACAGAGATTTCGCCGTATATGTGTGTTCAACGAGTTTCCGATAATGCCGGATGCAGCCGGGCGTATTACGGAATAATGCGTTCTCCACGTTTAATACACGCGCTGCGGTTCGATCGCTCTCTTTCTCCCTCTCCCGTCTCTCGCCCTCTCGCGAATCTTTCGATCCCTTCGCATGACCGGAAGTTCGATCGATCTTCGACGTAATCTCGCGTCGACACACTCCGCCTAACACCGTTGAGGTTCCCCGTACGCGTATCTGTGTTTATATTATTCCTGATCGTCAAATCCTGATTTTGCCTTCTCCATTTATATATATGTATGAATATATAGGCATCTACGTCGATTACTGTCCCCGCCACCTGATACATAGCACCCATTATGTATGTATGTATCGGACTTGTATAGCGACGATGCTGTATTATACTGTAGGTAACGTCGTGTCCAATCTGCATATATCTCCGTACGTTTCATAAAGGCCTTTACATTATGTTATGTACGATACGTCGTGTACTACACGTATCTATCGATCTCTCCATCATTCCTACCCTTCCACCATCCTCTACCCTTCCTTCCCCTGTCTCTGCCCACCACCCCTGGCGACCGGGTTTGCATTTCCTCTCCTCAATGCTATTGCACTCTCATTCCTCTCCTGCTTCACTACGCTATAGTAGATTATACATATATGTATATAGGACACACAGATGTACATACATGTATATTGGAATGAGCTGCAATTCCGTTTCACTCGAGTTACTTTGACCAATTTCGGTGTCCTAATTGTAACGTCAATCTCACGAAATAATTAGCTAAGGGATCGTCTGACGTGGACCCGTTCGAGATAATTAATCGAATGGTATTATTAACTCCGTATAACTCTATGCTTCGTCAATTACGTCCGAAAACAAAACGACATAAAATCTATTTATCGACTTTTTTTTTTAATTGTGATTGAAATATTGTAATTTTAAAAAGAGTTCATTTCATACTAATTGTCAATGATTTAATGATGTAATTTTAAATTTTTCACGGAGATAGATCGGTAAATATTATATTGGAATTAAGGAAGAAAGACGATGAGAAAAGAACAAAAAAAAACTGTTTATCGCTTTTTTTTTTTCATTTCGGTTGGAAGATCGTAGTTTTTAAAAAAGTTACTTTAATGTTAATCGATTGCTAATTATTTAATCTCGTAATTTTGCATTTTTTATGAAGCCAAAGTTCGGTGAATATCGGATCGAATTTACCATAGAAAGACGATGGAAAAAAAAAAAAAAAAAAACATAATTATCCTTCTATTAATTATGACTAAATGTTGTTATTTTCAAAAAGCACTTAAAAAAAATGTAATTGCTACTAATTTAATCTTCTAATTCTCAACTATTCACAAAGCCAAAGTGCTGGATGTCAGATTGAATTAACAGAAGAAAGACGACAAAAAAAACACGGGGGATGTATATTCGTTACTTTAATTCTGTGTATCGATTTATTATTATTTTTTTTTTATTTTCGTATATTATTAGTTTTTATTTCAAGAGAATTTCGATCTTTTATTTATTCATAATTAAGTTGAAGCGCGAAAAAGTTTAGTTAGTCCACAGGGTCTCCGCAATTGCATAGTCAAACAGACCAGTGAACCGAGTGTACGATGGGTTCTCTTCGTTACTGTAACTACTGCTTTCGGAAAGCTCTCTCGCCTCTCTCGCTCTCTCGACAGCAGATTTAAGCCGGTTGGTAAACCGGCTGCTGATTACGCGAAAGAGACTCAGACCAGTGCTTTTCCGTCTGTCTGACCATCGCAGCTTTTTTCACTGCCGCCTCTCTATTCGTTTCCCGTCTACCGCGCTATATATCTTTTCATTAATTAAAACACCTTTTTTTTATATTTTTTCTTCCATCATCATCCGTCTATTCTGTTTTCGTTATAGAAATAAAAATATTTCGTAGTTGTGATAAACTCTTCGTATATCGCATAGTAAATCTCGAAGTAATGATATTCGCCTACATTACCGATATTGCATAAAATTCGTTGAATATGGTTTCTCATTCGCGTAATAATATTTTCCAATTTGGGAAAAAGCATATCCGACGGATACATATACACATATATGGTGCAAACGAGACGAGAATATTGCTAAAACGAATGTTGCAGAGAAAATTCTCTTTTTTTTTTATTTCTCGTTTCGCAAACGGTTATTGTATAGATCGCGGAGGAATATGGTACGGCTTCGTTGCTATCTCTATCGTCGCTCCGTCGGACTGTAAACTGGACAGCTTTACTCTGGCGGCGATATAGAATTCGCAGATAGGGATACTTCGCAGTTGTAGGAAATTGTATTAAGCCGATCTACTTCACACGACTGACCCATTACTACTTCCGTGCTTTGGTATTATTACGAACGACATAGCCGGTGCCAATATTCGGATATCGCTGCGTCGATATCGTCTCGTATTTCTCGTAGATTTTTTATTTTTTTATTTTATCGGATTCGATTCTCGACGATGACCCTGTTGGGGTTAATATTACTTTTCTCTTGGGCTCACGAGCGTTTTAGTATCTTTTTCGATATATATCGAATCTTCGATCGTTCGACGATTCGAAGTGCCGTCTGGCGTCGGCGATTTCTATGTAATCTTCTCGGTTTGTTTTTTCTTTTTTTTTTACACACATGTTTTTCATTGTTCCGGTATACGAGGAAAAAAAACACGACGATTGTAGACGCACCGACTATACTGGTGAGCAGCGGGATGGCGGATGCGGTTTTCTGTTGAAAAGACGACCGTTACTCCGAGACTATCCAGTCGCTAGTGGTCGCCGCACTGTGCGGCGATGTTAGTTCTCTCTGGTCGTTCGTTTGGTACCTTCGTTGAAAAGATCCAATATTCCCGACTCGCGAACGATCGAGAGTTCGATTCATTGCAAAAGGGAGGGAACGCTACGAGGGAAATTCAATTAGCGCCTCGGTGCCGGAAACCTCAAGTAATTTGTACCCTCTGAGCTCTCAAATCTCTCCTCGACTACCCGCACAGCGAAGAACGCTTTGCGAACGATGTAACGCGAATAAGACATTAGCTAAAAAAAATCGTATAATTTCTAAAAAAAAAAAAAAAAATAACACCTCAATTTTATTTTACTGAAAAGTTAATTCGCTTCTTTTTTTCAGAATTTTTTAAGTTTCATTGTTTTTTTATACGCCAAAAATCAATGTAAATTACAATGAATATAATATTAAATTTTAAAAATCATATCGTCAAATACTCGATCTCGAAAATTTACTCCCGTTAACGTTTTTCGTGCTAATTGCATACATACAACATAAAAAAAGAAAAAGAAAAGCCCATTACTCATTTAATCCGGCGATTCGCTTGTTGTTCTTTTTTCTTGTGCTTTCGGAATGATTAATTGTAATTTAACTCAGCAGCGTACAAACTTTTTCACCGCTGAAACTTGAATTAACTATCGCGGTTCTCGGACGTACAACAGAAGCACATTTTTCCTGCAACGGTTATTCTTCTTTCTTCCTTTATTTATTATTTTTTTTTTCTCACGGTATACATTCCTATATACTTATAAGCGTAGAAACGTCGGTGGCAGTAGAACGGAGTGGCTTGCGTAACGCCCACGTGGAAGCTTTTCCACATTCATCATCTTAACAACGTTGTTCCACGGAGATAAAATCACCGACGTTTCCCTCGCATTAAGCCCGACGACCCCTGGACCCCGCTCTCTCCCGTTACCGCTCGGGTTCCTCTACTGTATATATCCGTAATACCCCAAGTCGAGAAGTAGACGCGGAAGAAAAATATTTTCCATCATCCTCTCCGGGAGAAAAGCATCGCGTCGAGACCGGTTCGCACGACAGGAAAAAAAAAAAAAAAAAAAAAAAAATGCAGAGTTGCGTTGCAAGGGAGCTTTCTATTTCCATGTTTTTTTCCAAAGTTTACTCCGTCATCCACCCTGCAACGTTCGCTCGCGAGTCCAATCGATCCGTCGCGAAAACCCCAACGCTTCTCGAAAGTGAAGAGAAAAATTGTTTTGACTCTTGTTTTGCTCATTTTTCTTTCATATTACATTGTGGTACGAGGCGTTCTGCGGTCTCTAAAAAAAAAAAAAAAAAAAAAAAAATACGAAAAAGGAATATACCTTTCGCCCCTTTTTCGGTGTCCCTTTTACCTTCTTACATTTTTTTATCTTATGAATGGCATATACTATTCCTATTCCCGTACGACTTATATATCTGAAGCTTTTCTCGTGTCCCTTCTTGACGAAAAAAAAAAAAATAACAAAAGGAAATAATAAAATAAATAAAAAAAAGGCTTTGCCAGAGACGCTCGTTGATGGGTCCCGATCGATCCTGAAGAGCTTATCGAAACTCGCTGGAACGTAACCGAGAAAATGACGACGAAACAAAGGAGAAATAGATGGGAGAGGATGGAGAAAGAGAAGGAACGAAGGTAAAAGAGACAAATGGAGTGAGCGACCGAGAGCCACCCTTCCGGTGACGAGTTCGTCGCAGTTTATCGGCTTAGTTGCGGTTTTCGCGGCTTCGCCTGTCTGGTCCCCGACATTTCAGATCTTTCGACGTTACTTAGATGCAATCCTAACTACTTCGGTACAACAGTGGACCACAGTGCAGCAATGACGACAGCGACAATTCGTCGAGAACTCCACTCGACACGAATGCACCTCAGTGAGTAACGAACGAGTAGTTCGATTGAAAATTTGTTCTCCACCACCTTAACCCTCCACTTTGGGTCTCGTTGAAATTTGTTGCGTTTGCGAGTTTATAGTTAACGAACAATGCTATCGCTCGGCGAGAATTAAACACTTTTTTTTTCTTCATTTATTTTACTCGCGCTGCACGTAATTTCGCTGAAAACAAAACAGGAAATAAAGAGGTCTTGACGCGACGCGAGAAAATTGCTTTCGCGATGATACAAAAGAAGAAAAAAATAAGATAAAAATAAAACGTGAGAGAGTAACGTAAAGGCGAGAAAATGAGAGACACACAAGGAGCAAAAGAATCTTTTTCGCGTGTTGTCTCGCTGCAATTTTCTCGTTCTACTGGCTAAAGAAAAAAAAAAAAAACGCAGAGGTAAAACGTCCCGACGCTGTGTACGACTCGGCGAACAATTATTTCCACTGATTGCCCTTCTCGCACGTCGACGGACTACTCTCGTTTCTACGATATACCGCGGTTCCACCGTCGCGCGCTATTCTACACCCCGACGGTTGAGGCTTCAATGAATGAACAATTGGGGTTGAATGAACACGTTGAAGAAAAAAGAATTTTTTTAAATCCATAACACGTAACACTGACATATTTATAAACGTCTTTTATGCGCTAATAAAGTTGCACTTTTTTTTAACCTTCAAATCGATTTTTTTTAACAACGTTAATGAACAAATACATTTCCACCCTTAAAAAAACCGAATATTTGCGGATTAAAATACATTTTTTACTATAAAAATAAAAATATTTAAATAAAAGCGTATTTATTCTATTCGCCGAAAATTTTTTCGATGTATTTTTTTACTATGTAGGAATGGTGAGGTAAATAATTTTTTTTTTTTTTTTTCGTCCGACTATCGTTAATTAAAAATAATTTGGCTGAGGTTTTCATATTTGCGTTAATCCGATCGGATGCAGCGTCATAATTCACTCCGAAAAATATAAAGAGTTTTTTTTTTCTGCTCAAGCAATATGGATGACACTATAGATTAATTGTGTTTTTGGCGCTATATATATCGGGAATTTTATCTCGCGTATGTCTGTCACGTTAACACTACGAGCGTCAGCGCATCTGCAGGCGATGCTGTGACACGAGGAAACGCGTACCCCCGCACGTAGTTTCTGTTGTCTCTGTCGGGGTTAATACCATTAGCACCTCTGGTTCCGAGGGGCCTCGACGCTACATTGTGACCCGTGTCCTACACATAGTAATGATATTAAATTTACCGATAAACGTCGAGACCCATTAGAGCCGATCCTCTTTCGCACCGAGTTTCGCACGTACACACGCGCGCGTCTCGCAGTTCTCGATGATACTGCGAAGCTTTATACGTCGTTGTAAATGTAACAGAAAAAAAAATGAAACGCAAATGGAATAAATTACAGTTTGTAGCTGAGATTAAATTCGGCCGGTGCGCACCATTACGGGTATTATTATCAGTACGAATTATCTATTTTGTAATACGGTGGTATTATCCTCGTAAATCGCTGACATTTATAAATGACAAGTTAATCAAGCGATCGTCGCGTTCTTAAAATGGTCGACAAAAATTATTAATATTTTTTATAATACCGAAATTTTCGATACAAAAATAAAAATTAGCAAAAATAATTTTTTTTTTTATGGAATATTTAACTTAAATAATGAATTTAAAAAAAAATAATATTAAATAATTCATTTTATTTTTAAGTGAAATAATATACCTTTCGTTCTCAATCACGATAAGTCATAAATTTTGGTACGTTTTTTTTTTTTTGAGAGACTTTCGACCCCCTTAATCAATTTTTATCGGCAAGACACCGCTGTCGATTCCTGCGAAATAATGATCTGAACCTCTTTCGTTTTATTTTCGCGGTGTACGGTATGCGTGGCGCAGGGAAGCGAAGACCGCCTACAAGAGTTATAGTCGTTTCGTATTTCCGGTCGGCGAATCCTCACACGCGAAAGAGATCAAGTGTTCTGGGTTTCTCGACCCTTCGTTTCCTACTCCTGTCCGTTCCACTGTCGAATGAAAAATAACACTGGAAGCCACCCTTCGTCCTGCGAAACGCCAATGTGTTGGGTCAGCAACGCCTCCGGGAGTAGGGGGAGTTTTCGACAGCGCAGCCCCTTTTCCCTCGTCCGAGCGAAACATTAAACGAAAACCGTGGAACAGAGTAAAATAGAGACGCAGCGGTAGCGATGCGTGATGGAAGGGTAGCCGTTCATTTTGCCTCGGGAAACCGACCGATTTTTAGCAGTCACTCCGCTCCGAAGGTTGGGGTCGCTACCTCGCTAATTCGGCGACCCTCTCTCGTTTCTCTTCTTTTTTAGTTTAAATTTTTTACCTTCTACTCTTTGCTTTTACTCATTAACCTTTCACGAGGTAATTCACACACATTTCAAACTCCTATTAACAACTCTCTGCGATCTTTTAAATTATTTACCGAAATATGTTCCAATTAAATATTTAATTTGATAATAATACGAAGTATAATATTTCGCTCTCGAGATGAATTAAAAATTTTGTATTATATAAAAAAAAAAATGAATTCCAAATTAATTTTTATATCATTTCATTTTTTCATCTATACACACGCGACGTGTCTCTATTTTTTCATCGATGGGGTTTTTGCGGTTCTTCATCCCTCATCGAGATATCGAAGCGAATAGGTACGTTAGCCAGTAGTAATGTCGGATCCTCTCACGTCAATTCCACAAAAATCGAACCCGAGCTGCCGATAGAGCCGAGAGGCTTGATACCGCTTCGAACCATTGACAGCATCGAGTAGGAAATAAGAATCTATATCTCTCCGACTCTATCTGGTTTCTCCATCCGCTTCTCAGCGGATCGAGTGCGAATAGGATTGTTCGACATATCCCACGTACCGCGCTACTATACCCTCGAACCCTCCTCCGCCAACCCCTCCTTTACCTCAGTAGGAATTCTATTTGTATATACGGGGGATAGTGGTACTCGTATGAACTTCATTCGACTCTCGACCTCTTCGGGTTTCGAGGACTACTTGTACTCTCATGCTACTCGAGACCCAAGCTACTCTATAACTCTCTCTCAACTTGTCGTCATCATAGTTGCAGAGAAATACACTGCTAATCTTGTGCTCCGCAACACTGTTGCGACTACGCGAAACAACTTGCCGAATAAATTTGGGCGAAGAGACGCCGATAATGAGCATCTCGTAAAAGCCAAAAGACAAAATTTATTTCATATCGTTGGGAAGACAAACTTCGCGAAAGTTTGTACTGAAACCTCAAGATCCATTGTTTCATGGACCACAAAAAAGTAAAAAAGAAAAAGACAATCAGCAAATGGAAATTTCGAGCTATCGGTCTCATTCTTTCTTCGAACACTTTACTGTACTGCAAGATGACATTCGTATTTCAAGAATATCGAATGAAATTGCGTAAAATGATTTATTAATTAAATGCATAGATTGTTATTATTATTTATTTTTTTTGGATGTTACTTTTGTATAATAATAAATATAATACACAAAATGATTACGGAATTTTCGAGAAGGCATCTGAAATTAATCTTCATGGATATTCGGATGATGATAAAAAAATAAAAAATAGAAAACTTCGACCACCATTCACCGCAAGGGCTGCAGACTGCCAGTTACCTTCGAAATGTTGGTAATTTTTTTGTTTTTTTTTAATTCACTTCCGAACACATCTATGAAGATCAATTTTAACCATCTTCTCGAAGAGATCGGATCTTTGGCAATTATTTAGCCAATAATATTATTATTAAAAAAAAAGTAATAATAATAATAATAATATGTTATAAATATTATTCAATATATCAAATAGGGAATATAAAATTACACTGCGTAGAATAATTACAAATTAAATGAATAAATAATTACCACAATAATAATAATATATTATAAATTATTTATAAATCAACGCTACGCAGTTTAATTCGATATTCCTGAAATGTCCCCGAGGTTAATACCGTGCGAATGCGGTAGTCGATAATTCATTACCGCACATCGTTCGAGTTCGTGTATAAAAAAAAAAAAAAAAAAATGAAAAAAAAAAACGTAATAATTTCCAGCTGAATCAGTGGTTGAGGCGTCAGCACCGATTTGGCTGCTTCAGCGTTTCATACCTGTCTTCGAAGCTTATATCGAACCTGTCGAATCCAATATAAAATCTGATAAAACACATAGTGTTGTCGACGCGTGTCGAATATTGAGATAAAATAAATAAAAAAATCAGTCTAATCCAATATTCTTCCGCGCGTTGAATTTTCACCGATTATTATTTTAAATTTAAACGATAATTTTATCATAAGCCTCGATATGCCCCCCGTTGATCGCGGTGTCTCATATGCCGGCCAATCCGGACGGATCCGCGGGCATACGAGCTTCGCGTACAAATTCCTACTGTCTTTTCCAATTTCGCAGTAGCGAGCGATACTTGGGATGCATTGCAATTTGTATCGTTATACGTGTATCTCGTAGAGCTGCCGGAAATTCGGGAAAGAGGTCGTTCTCCCGAAAGCTCCCGAAAGGGTGGGATAGCGACGGTGGCCTCCCACAATAATAATTGAAATATCGCGGTAACGACACACTCGCGTTATCGAACCGAAGCGATTTTGATGAAGCACGTCGAGAGTCCTGTTGGCTCCAGCCAAGCGGTCATTCGCTTCGTCGATCGTTGACCGGAAGCTGGAATAATAGTTGAAAACGGACGCTAAATCCCCACCCACTTTGGGGACCTTTCACGTCTGTCAAAATATACTATATATATACGCACTATAGTGGTATATAGGGGTATATACCCCAAGCATATAGCGACGGCTTATAGCGCGGATCGATCGAAACCCCCGTCGCTGATCCGCCGAAATTTCCATCTCTTTTTCTCGGGTATTAAGCTCCCTCCGTGTGTCCTCTCGTCCGAATTCGCCAAAACGCGTTTCCGCGCACCGCCAATGTCCCTCTTCCATGGTTCCGTCGATCGATGAATTACGAGGGAACATAGAACGACCGGAGAACAGAGAAGTTTGACACTGTAGAGAGATAGTCAGAGTACATCGATGCACCCCACGTTACCGTTTCATTCCCACACCCTCTGTGTCAAAGGGATGCCATCCGATAACGTAAATTCATACATATGTACAGAGATACACTGTGTCCGCCACTGTCAACTCTGTGTATATATGTGTCTCGTGTTGCAACGGAGAATCAAACGGGATGAAATTGGAAACAGAATCGTGTTGCGTCCAGCATGTTAATTTCCTTTACGTACCTTCTAAACAACCGGTCATTACGTTACCAAAAACGAACCGCGTATTTCGTGTACAGTGAAGGAAATAGCGCGATAGTGAAATACGTATATTTTTTATGATTTAACGATATTCTGCGCGTCTAACTTTCGTTGAGATTAATCGGCATTCCGTTGAAACCTTTCGTAATACTGAAGAATTGTTATTATCAATTGTAACAATTTTTATTGAACAATCGTAAAGAAATATTGAGATTTTTTACATCCAACTGAAATATTATTACAGGCAATAAAATAAACGTATTAAACTATTTCGACAAACAAAAAAAAGAAAAATCATTTGTCAAAAAAAAATGTCAAAAAAATTTCAAAATAAAAAAAAAAGTGTAAAAAACATTTTTAACAAAAATTTCGTATCTCACAGTCGCCGCTAAATTTGCGACCCTCATTACGTCCGCATCGCAAATTAACAACCTTTGATTCCGCATCATTGGAATTTACAAATTTCGCGTATACAGTAGAGACGCAAACAGGGGGTGAGGATGGAGTATACGCGTCGCATAAATGACACAATGAATGTCTGCATCCCTGCACCCTGCATATTCATTGAAGCACGTGCATTGTCCCTTTTTCCGTGCAATCGTTGTACACACAGCCGAGCGGTAGTCGTCATCGCGCGTCGCGCATCGCTCAAAATTCGCTGGTTACATCTCCCGTACCGGCTAACGGCAGTATTCAATCCGAGGTATTATTTCATTGTAAAAGCTGAAAACTACGAACGTTCACGGTTGACAATGGAACAACAGGAATTTTCACCGATGGAATTTTGATCTCGCGAATGACGAGAAGGCCCATCGAACGCATACCAAAGAGCCAAAAAGGGTTCTTCTGACTCGTTCTCGATCGACGACCTATCGACCTTCCTGTGGTACGTACGTCATGCACATGGTTCATAGACCATAAACCATAACCATCGGAATATCGATGCTCGATCATGCAGCCTGAACTCGATCCCCACCGCGTTTATTTCCGCCCCCAACAGAGCATCAACGGTAGAAGACCTTTATTCGTCCATTTTCCCTTCGATGCGAAATTCGTAAATTCCTGAAATAGTGCATCGAAGCGTCGCGCATACATGGTAAAGGGAAACGAGAGAGTGGCCTCATTTCGCAGATGAATTTCGCTGATAAGCTCGATCGAGCTTTGCTCATCTTCCTCGACGATTTCGGAACACGTGAATTTCGCCGATAAATTTTCCATCGAATTTCTCTCACTACAAGCATCCCGGAGGCACGACAAATGTGAGGGAATACTTAATTCACCAATTGTCGTTTCCATTCCAAAGAGAGAGAGAGAGAGTAGAAGAGCGATGAATTTTTACTGAATCCAAGAATAACTAAAAGTCCTTCGACAACTGGCAGTATATAAGCCAAATGTCGGAGGTCACGAGAAAAAGTCATATCATGAAGTCTCGGAATACATGGACCCATGTATTCCTATTCCTGCACTCCGAGTGACCCAAATGTGAAGAACGCTTGAAGGATTTTATATTTAAAGTTTCGTCGTTTTTTTTTTGTGTGCTGTGAAGCTTGAAATATGAAAATCTTGGTACTTCAGTTATACGCCCCATTTTTTTTTGGTACAAATAAACTCCGTAAATTTACTAAGAAACGTCGAAGTTATCGGTTAACTTTTCTTTTTTGATTCCATAAATCTCGAAATATTCGATAGTCCATACTTCACTCGAGATACTTCGCTTAGTTCTGTCGCGTGTTTATCATTGAAAAAACGAGAAATAACTTCGATAATTTCATCACGGAAGATTCAAGTTGAATAATTCATGAAAATGTCGTCGAATTCAAACTTCTCGCGAACAACTTTCGCGGTGAAGTTACAGAAAGGGATAAATTTCGCGGACAAATATATACGCGAATCCTTTAAATTTGAAAATGAATCAAAGGTACGTTAACGCGAGTACACTGGACGGAAGAGACCATTCAGTTTTGGCTCCGCGCCGGGCAGAGGGTCGTATGACGTCTTTGAGATACGACGTCGTTAAAACGACATTAGACTACGTACACGTGCACTCTTAGTGTGGACGCGAATATCAATGTTCTATGAATATCTGCTTATCCTTAATTCAAAATCCAAAAGACCGTGTCATCTCCGTTAATGAGCGTCGCGACGATATTTAAGAACATATGAAGTGTCGCGGTCGGTAATAAAAACTGTAATGCTGCTTTTTGGAGAGTGCGAAAAATGTTGGTATCTTAAGGGTACTGAAATGCCACTGCAAAACTAATATGCAAAATCGAAAAATAAAAATAAATTAACAGTAATGCCGTTCAATTTACACTGAATAAAAAAAAAAGTTTCAACAAACCTGACGATTTTTTTCATTTTATTTATTTCAATTTTAATTGCTATTATTTTCAATTTATTTATCTAGAATTTTCCAATTTTTTTTTTTTTTATTTACATAAAAAAATATTTGGAAAAATATTCTATACCATTGTGATTGTTATTATGCGTGTTATAATAACAATAATACTGCATATTTCTCAAAATATTTTTGTATGAAAATTGAATACATAACACTACAGAGAATAGTAGTGGAGTTTCGGTCCTTTGATTTCCGGGTTAATCGCAGCTGTATCCTGAAGTTCGCTCATCTGCAAAGATGATTCGATTCGGAGTGTATCGTCGCTGAAGTATCGCGTCTGATTCGCCTGTACAGCCTTCGCTCATATACTACATACATATACATACATATATATATAGTACATCGTATGAAAGAGATATAGTCGACGTGCAGGTCTCGCGTAGTGACTGGAAATTCGCTTACAGGCCTCGTTACACCCGTTTCGCGCCACCGCGGGGGGTTGGTAAACGTTCATGTCGGGTCTTCTCCCCTGCGAAGCTATAAGCTCAGCTCGGGTGGTCTCTTCTGCCCGGATTCCTAATCTTCAAACCGGTAAACCTCTTCTCGCGCATCGCACTCAGCGTCCATAATACGCCTCATATACATATATATGCATATAGTACGTATATATTACATAATATATATGTATATGTTCTGTGTGTATTCTATATAGATAACAGGGTAGGTAATTCGAGTCCAGTGGACTTTATCCCTTCGCGTTCTCGTCGAAACCGAGAGAGCATTTAATCCACAGACGATCCATAACTCACTCGGTGTTCGAAGTTTCCAAGTCTATACCCCGCGCTCACGGGACACCGACTAATAAATGATAGTCCTCTCTTCTCCCTTTCGTTTCCCCTGTGTGCTCGCGAACGAGAACCGGTGAGTGAATGATTCTCTGTCTCAGCGGCGAGGAAACACTCTGCCGTCCATTTCCCAAGCGTATCGAAGACGAGAGAATACGTGCGAATACGCTGTATGCACAATGCTATCAGACAGGGAAGTACGTAGCTATGTGTGTGCGTCTGTCCATCGATTGAGAACGAGTTAAATTTCCAATCTCGTTTGTGGCAAAATTGCCAAGGGACTGCGGACATCGGCAGTCTCTGGGAATTATACATACAGCCAACGAGTACCGGGACTGCCGATCTTTAAATAAAAGTTGAGGCGCATCTCCACTATCGGTACTTTCAGTATTATTGCGCCCGGAGCTATTTTCAACCCTTCCCTTGTGATACATATATATATATAGGTGTTTCAATTTTTTTTAAACTTCGTGTACATTTCTTCGTCAATTTTTTATTTTTTCAAAGGATATTGATTAACGCAGAAAGATGCTTCGTCACTAATTATAAATTAATTTTTTTAACATAAATATAATAATAAATTTAAAAAATTTAAAACATAATAATATTAACAGATTTTTATAAAATTAAAAAATGTATTATTATATTTTTGGTAAAAATTTTTTTTAAATTGTTTATTTTTTAAAAATGTTAAAATATTAGTTTTTTTATTTATATATTTTTTTTTATGTATTTCAAATATAAACATTACATACATTTACATGTTCTCGCGAAACAGTATGTGTCTCACATTTTTGTCGCGATATATCGTAATACAGAGAAGACAAGAGGTCGACCTGATTGCCAAGAGGCTACAGCCGGAGGCGAGAGATAATACGCTGTGGGCTTGAAGAATTCCGTTCCTCGCCCCAGTTAGACTACAGTACAGCGTACCCCGTCGTTTTTTTTTTTTTTTTTTTTTTTTCTGTGGAGATCACGAAGCTCCGTACCTTTTCTCTCACGAGAATAGGGGCTCGTCTTCCGATTACTACTTCTTCTCGATGCCGCTTGACCTTATGCAACGGCTCCAGGTGCAGCCACTCAAATATCTGTCTCGATATAGAGATATAACAATCGCTCGATTATTATCCTGCTTTCCCCTACCCATCGGGAAAAAGAAATAAGGGGAATGACGAGCTCTAGAAAATTGGCATCGTTTCAACTCTCGATATTCAAGAGGAGCAAAAAAAATAAAAATAATCCATATCTCCGACTCTATTAGTATTCCTTTCTATCGGACAATATCTCATCTATAAAAAGAAAACCCGCGTTTTGTACAATTATTCAATGAGAAACGAATAAAAAATGATAGAAAGCAAATTTGCACAAACGAAAGAATTCACGAGAAATGTATATCGAGTCTTTCGATTTCATTGTAAAATCGAATAATTGGATTACGCGAAATTCTCGGTTGGTTGCCGTTACCGCGAAAGGGTTTATCGTTAACGAATTATGTATTCATACCGCTTATCTACACATACCGTTCGCATGTCGATATATTGTTATTATTTTTTTTTTTTTTTTCGTTTCAACGGTCTCGCGTTGCAATAAAGTCATTAATAACGCTAATTGCCGCTCGGTGAGCTTCCATTTTGCTGGCAGTGGTATCGCTTTTATTGTACAGCACTGCAAAAGCGTTCATGTTCTCCTGATTATCCACTTCATCAGGATTATATCAACGTGAGCTCCAGCAATTATAAACACTCGTCTCGTACAATATACGACGAGAGAAACACGCGAGTAACATCGATCGTATTCGCTCTTTGCAAATGAGGCAATTAAAAAAAAAAAAAAAAAAAAAATTACAACCAGAAATAGATTGCAGAGTTCGATGATAATTCATGAATAAATGAATTCATCGACGCTTCATTGGGTTTCATACATCGTAAATCGCGACTACATTGATATTTATTTTAGGTCGTCGATCACCGACGACTATAGTTGTATATCCCGGGGTTACGATCATTCAAATAAATTGCATCGCTTAATGACGATAATGAAAGTTTACCCGGAGAGCTTTCGGCGTGTTTCATTGGACTTTCGTATCGCAGGTGGCAAGGAAACCTATCTGAATTATATATGTATATATCTATATATACATAGAGTAGCGTGAAAGCAACTTTAGTTGAAATTGCCGGCAAACACGAGAGTAACTAGCGTTGCGAGACGAAGGAGTAAAATAATCTCCGGAATCCGAGAAGCGGAATTAATAATCGGGGATTAATTTAGTTTCGATATCGCACAATCGAGTTTTGAGTCACTGTGAGGCAACATCGGAAATTGAGAGAGTAAATGAGGAAAGAGATCTTCAGTTAAGATATAATACTATAAGAATACGCGATTTCGAACGTTGAGAAATTTCGCGAGATATGCCGGTATATTAATTATTTCGATAAACTCTAATAGATTTTCCACACATTTTCTCGGCATTCGCGCCCCAATATCCGATCTCCTCTGCTCCATTTAATTAACAAAATTCCGATCGTAAATCGCAATCCGATGTATTCACATTTCAATTTCCGTACAATGAGGAAAAACTTATTGATAAATAGATTCGATCGTTAATAATAATAATGCTAATAATAATAATAATAAGCCTAAAAAAAATATTTTTCTACCCGAAAATATCCTCTTTTTTTTTTTAATCTCGAAGCATTACTAACTTTTCCTTGGTAAATTCTCGATTTTTGCATCAAGCAGTTTCTACACTATCAATCCAACGCCATTTTTTTTTCCCCTCCAATTGCCTCTTCACGGCATTCTTCGCGCGAACTTTTTCCAAACGAGTTTCCAGAACACTCAATCTTCGTGACGTATGTTCTTCCAGAACTAATTATTTCCGTAGAGTACGTAGGTAACATGTATGTGCTAAGTACATATATAGCATAGCGTACATAGGGAATCTCTCGAGATCATGAATACACGCGCAGAGTAACCAGTTGCGAAAGACTAAACTGAGATCTATCTTAAACGTGGACAAGAGAACGCTGTGAAGGGAGAAAGCAGAGAGCTTTCTTTCGCGGTAACGCGCGGGGCACAGTGGCAAAGGTCGATTAATTTCACGGTAACGACACCCCGGAGATTGTTTGGCTGTCGTTCCCGCGAGGTTGTGCTCTACGATAGCAAGTGTATACCAGGGTATACCCACCGCTTTGCTTGCTTCGCAACCCTATTTCCTAATCCCCCAATTCCCAGTGCCCCGGAAACCTCGTTCCCGGCAACCGGGATGTGTTCTCCACCTTCATGCAAATCTAAGAGTGCCGGGGCTATGGAACTTATATACGTAGAGTAGGTTCATTCGTTTGTTCGCGAACGTTTCCCCAAGTATTCCCATTAAGCTCGACGGGGGAGAACCGCTTTCTTGGCAATTTTTTTTTTTTTTTTTATTCCCGTTTCCTTATTCTTAGTCCACTGGTAAATTTGTATAAGGAGCCAAAGTTTTCGATCCCAGTAGAACCAGACACTCGCTCCCGGGATTAAAGTAACTCTGTGCATCAAGATTGGCATCGAGAGCAACCGAAGCACAGTTAAGTGTACAGCGAGACACGCGGCAGCGAGTCGACGGAAAATACATAAAAAAAAAGATTTTAGAGTTTCGCTTATTAATTACTCAACAGAAAAACGAGAAAAAAAAAATACTTGACACGCCTATGGAATAAATTCTTTTTTTTTTCTTACGATTTTTTTTTAACCCCTTTTCGAGTACTCCGCGTACATTTTTACTTTTGTTGATATATAATTCCGATTGCCCGAGATGTTTCCAAAAGATATTTCTTCCCCGTGAAAATAAATAGACCCCCAAGAAAACGCGGGGCTTTCGGAGAGGATTTTCAGCATTCGATAAATTTCAACGGGGGGGAGAGACAGCGGGCGAGCAGAAACGCAAAGGGAAAGTAGAAAGAGAAACAATAAAGACGTGAAATAGCGTGTGGTGATGAACGTGATAAAGTAAAACCCTTAAGCAAGCGAGCGTAAGATAGAGTAGCGAAACGATTGCAGTCTTATCTTTCACTATACCCGGCAGAAACAATTCTCCCTGAGGATTACAAAACCAAGGACCGGTTTACCTTCCGCCGTACATCGTCAAACATTTATTTTCAGTTTTCAAAGTATTTCCCTCGGTCCCTAGTTGCACAAAGGGTTTGTCTCGAACGGCTCTTGAAGACGAGCCGAGACGACGCCACTCTCGAGGTAATAGTTTGTCTTTATTTTATATGCGTTCAACTCTCTCACACTTATTTCCGTGTGTCTGTTCCCTCGGATGTTGTCTCAAGCGTTATACCGGCTGTATATTTACTTAAAGTCTACGAAAATCATTGCGAGGAATTTATGCTGATTTTTTTTTCTGATTTAAAATCAAATTTAGCATACCGACGAAGGTAAGAATGCAAAGGAAAGTCTTTGTGAACAACAAGATTTAGCAGTGTAACAAACGCGAATGGAAAGACCGTAAATCTTTTCTGAATACTCGTCTTTGTTACCTTTGTACGAAGATCGGTTATTCATGGCGAATTCTTCAACGGCTCATAAAGTTATCAGAATTACTTGAATCCTTTGTAAATCCTGGAAAAAATCGCCGTTCGGCGATATTAGGCGGTCAGGCGGTTTCGGAGCGCTGGCGATAAGAAAGAGCAGCTTAATTTTAACTCCCGAACATATAACTTTTTTAAATGGGCTTAAAAGCGGAGATTTTTGGGATTACGTTTTTTTTTTTTTTCGTGGGAATTAAAAAATTATAGTAAAAGTTTCGTTATCGGCCGTTTCCTAAAATTCCTAAAATTTGCGGTTTCGACATTCAAAATTATTGTTATTGATTTTTTTGTAAAAAAAAAAAAGTGAACTATACATTTTTGCGAACGACGATGTAAAAAAATTAAGATAAAGAAAAAAATTCGATAAAACTGCAATCACGAAAAGAAAGGCTGTTTCGAAAGTGATCGTTCTTTCGGCGCGCTGGTACGCGTGGCTTTCAATCATTTTTCCGAGACGCCGAGAGAAGCTCTCGTCCCAGATGTCTCCATGTTTTTCGCATCGGGTTCAAAACGTCGCTCATCGCGAAGGGAAGAGAAGAATGGGGATGGAGAAGGTTTGGGGCGGTATACAGAACGGAGAAGGCAATTCTCTCCGGAGTTTCAGCGTTATCGCGAGACGCAGGGTGCGATCGATCGGAAGGGGGAAGTCGAAGAGAGATTACTACTCTGGGCGAAGCGAAGCGTGAGCAACCGCGATGCAGAGTTGAGCACCAAACGAAAGCTCAGGAATATAGCAGGTATAGGAGATATAATCCCGAGCCGATTTTGCAAAGGGTAAGGGGTTCACTTAGGTTATACAAGTGAGAGAACTGCCTTATCTCCGAGGGTTCGCACTGTCGTTCGCGCTCTCTGCCACTCTCTACCTTCGTTCTTCGTAATAACTTCGCGTTTTACTGCCTTTTTTTTACTTTTCTACATAATAATCCGAAGCTCTCGACTCCCAACTGGCTTTTCTCCGCTTCGCATAAGCGCGATATCCGAAAGTGCGTACGCGACGCGCCAAAACTACGGAAACTCGCGGGTGGTCTCGTTTAACGCCATTGCAGCTCTCATCGTCATTTTTTTTACTCGGCAAACATTTTTTTGTTTGTTTTCACTGCAAAAAAATGTTGACATCACGAAAGGAGTGGAAATATCGAATATTGCCGCGCGATGTACCGTGTCTATTTTTTTCCCCGGAGAATGGAAAAAAGCGTCATAGCTGTTCAAAGATACTTTGATCTTTTTTTTTTTTTTATTGTTCCGATTGGCCTTTGGGACTCATATTTATAATGAATGGATAGATTGAAATCATTTATTCTATAAAGTCTTTGCAGTTTCGTTTTTAACGTTGTTAATTTGTTTGTGTTTCAGTGAGTAACAATGTTAACGAACCACCGGTCTTGGAACCGGGCGGTTATCCCACGGGATTGCCACTGTCCGAGGCAACGCCCGTGGGTTCGATAATTTTTACGCTCAAGGGTCACGACCCCGAGGGATCGCCGATTAAATACGGTATCCAGTCGACCGACAAATTCAGCGTCGACCAAAAAACCGGAAACATCACATTGGAGAAGCCTCTCGATCGCGAGGTAAGATGAATCTCAATTAACAATACCAGAAAAAAATAATAAATTAAAATTTTTTTTTGTTGTTATAAATAATAAGTTAAAGTTCATTTTTTTACTCGATAATTTTAATAATAATAATTATTCAATCGAATGATTGTATATTCATAAATAAATCATTAAATTATCGATGTAAGCTGTGAGCCAAAATAGATCGATGATTAGTAGTTATCCGGACCTATAGCTGATCCTCTGAAGATAAACCAATTCGAAGATAAATTCTTAATCATCTAATATTTCCGCGAATTAATTCATTAGATTTGTCTATTAGTAGTAACAGCTTACAAAGCCTCTCTCTTCACCGTGTAGAGCTGTTAGCGCTCCAGTTGTACAATGGTACCGTGCAATGCGCGATATCTACTAATAGGCGCCGGAGGATCCATTATTCAGTGTCCTCGAGAAGCGACGCTTCGAAGTTCCATTATTACCTCTCGCATCGGATAAACCCAACCAACTTTGGACGAAGGGAACATGCGAATTATTATTAGAAATGACGTTTAACGAAATTTCAACCGAATCCGCTTTGACGATGATTAACGGTTACATTTGAGGCTTCAAAATTGTATCCGCAATTATAATATATATTTCGATGAAATTCGTCAAAAATTCAATGGAAAGGGAAGAAAATGGTAGTGGTGACTGTCAAAAATAAACGGATGATCTTCGTATATCGCGCTATTTAATTATAAAACATTATTTTGTGGGTTTCATAAAAAAAAAAAAAAATTCATATAAAAAATAAACTTTTATTTAAGCGGAAAATTATCCGATTTATTAACGAAGGAGCAGATAAATTGATGCCGTCATGATGAACGAAAAAACCAGAAAAATCGTAGATTCCAGTGAATTTCTGAATTTATATCAAATATGAATTTTTTTGACCGAAATAATAAAAAAAAAATTTCGCTACGTATCAATGAATTTCTATTTCCGTTTTTTTAAATACAAACGTAACATAACATTTTTTTAATGAAATTTCAACTTTTCCGCGAAATAAAAAAATTTCATTTCGTCATATTTTGAATTGTCAATTTAAAAAAAAAAAAATTCGAAAAAAAATTATGACCGGAAACAATGCGCTGTAATGCTTTCGAGACTAACGATAACTTTGACTCCAATTAGCTTACGAACACACGGGACGCGATAGAAAAGCAAAAAATATCAAATTTTTCCTGCAACAATACTTCATTCGGGTGCATTCGTTGCGTTATCAAATTATCTCGTTTACAACGGTAGACAACATTGACTTCGGGTTGTGTGTTCATCGTACGTTCCGTCCTGTGGTTCTCTATTAAATCTGTACATCGCCGGTCCAATGACGAGAATACGACCTCACGTGCGACTGGTACGTGTCCGAAATTTTCGCATCACGCTTCGCCGAGAGTTTTTCCGATGTCCTTCTCTCGTTCATTCCGCGAAGAGCGAAGGGACAGTTGTACCGAAGGTAATTTCGCGGCGGAGCAAAAGAGAGACCGTCGCGATGTATTGCCGGAGGCAATGCAAGTCTGGTCGGTTGTATCTCTGTCGTTTTGTACTTGTCGTCGGCAGAGACTCGACTGGCAAAATAAAAGCACCTCGCGAAAGAGCGAGAAAACTCGCCTTTGTCCGACGTATCGCGATGCAGTCCATGCCATCGTCGTCGCGATACACCCAGAAGGCTCCATTGTCGTTTTCATTGCTTTCGCGTGTTTCTTTTTTTTTTTTCTTCTTTTTTTTTCGTCGCTGTTGTGTATAGAGTTCGTACAGTTGTATGGAGTACCGCAGACGATGGGACGGTTGAGGCTTTGAGTATCTGCGGTCGACGGGAAAACCGGAAAATACCGTCGGTTCAACCTCCGTTGTCGAAATTATCTCGCGAAACGTTGAAGAAATAACCGTGTTGAGAGTTATATATCTATCGTACACGAGCGCATGTGATATGTAACATCGAGGATTGTACATAAGCGTGTTGCGGTACGCGATTTCCGGTATAAACATCGGGATTACAAGCCTTTATTATACGCTGCATGAACTCGAACGGCGAGCGTAAAAAAAAAAAAAAAAAAAAAATATAATGAAAAAAAAAAGGAAAAGATGGGTCTCGACTTCTCACGTGACGAGAGGAGTCGAGAAGCGCTTGCAAGAAGAAAAAAAAAAATTACGAAGGGGAGGAAGAAAAATTGAAACGTGATCACGAAGCGAGAGAAAAAGGGACACGGGAATTCCGGTACTTGACTTTTATCTAAATTACCATAATTATCGAGGTTCTCGATCCCTCAACTTCGTTGGTTCGTGCTGAGCAACTAATTTTCCGGACTTTCGGAGAAAACGAATAAAGTTCGCATTTGAACTGTTCATGTAACTCCGTTAATTCGATGCGCGACTACTCTCTTAATTAATTTAATTATATAGAACAAACAGAAAGAACTATCGGAAGAAACGAGAATATTTTATCAGTAAATTTCGAAGTCTATTTGCTTCGCTGAAATACTTCGCAATTTATTCCCTTTTCCCGTGCCGAACTCTGTCGGCTTCATATTTCACGACGAAGCCGATAATCCGCTGCGAAATTCAACCGCACAGCGTTTTTCTTCGCTCAGTTTGGATTTCATGTCGGATATTAATTAAATTCGTAAATTGTATCGTAAAATAAAACTGTGTATCGAAATTCGATCGATTAAAACGATTCTATTGTACCGATTAAAAAAAAATTTCTATTTTGTTTTACTTTTAAACATTTCGGTACAGTTTGCACGGGGATCGTTATTAATATTTTGTTTTGTGTCGCGGAAATATTTTCGCGTTAATTTCGATCGATTTACGGAATTCATTTTTTTTTTTCAATTTAAAATTACAGTTCTATGGAATCGCGGTAAATAATTTGAGTTTTCAATTACTATAAAAAAATACTTCGCGCATTTTCAATCAATTATCAATCGTATCTCCTTTTTTTCGTAATTTATGAATAGCATAAAAAAAAAAAGAAATTCCCGTAGTCACCGTTTGATCGTTAGCTCCGGAGTCCAATTACGTTAGACTACACCGCGATCATTGTATCGAAGCAAACAATATGGGTACTGCTGGGGGCATCAAATACGTTCTCTAGCGGCTCCCATTCACGTCAACGTCTCATCCCGGTAGGTAGACATCGTTGGCCCGCACGTTGCATGTACTTCCGCATTTACTTGGACGTTAATTTGACTTAAAGCTACCAACCGCGCGGCGAAACTCCGGTAGCGTACAGAAGTCGTTGGGAAGAGGAAAAGGGAGGTTTGCATGAGCTGTTAAACTTCTCCCCCTTACCTCTCCCCTCTCCGTCCGACTTTCCGAAGTAATCGACGGTATTTTCTCTATGAAAGGACGAGAGGGTTGAGTCGGTAGAATCGGTAGAAGGATGATGGAGGCCGCTGCTTGCGCAAGCGAAGGCCGATTTAATTTCGCCTCCGAGGTACTTCGGCCGCCCGCGAGGTGAATTTCGAAGGTCAACACCCCCGCTAGCGTTGCCGAGACCGAGATGCTTCGAGCCTCGAAACTGCTGCGGAGAATAAGCGTTAGGCACGCTTTCCAACCCCCCCGGAGGAGACGTGCTCTCGGGCGTTCTAATCTAATTTAAACCAACCTCCGCGTTAGTTACGTTATTGTTAACTCTGATGCGACGATGTAAATTCGAGGACCAAAGACGCTTAACGCCGGAGGGTTGAGACTCCGTCTCTGTATTTTCTACTGCTAACGGAGGGAAGAAACGAGCATCCAACTGCGCGTCATTGCATTCTCACCCTCCGGTTATTGCAGATATTACGACAATGAAAAAAATAAAAATAAAATAATGTAACGACCAACGGTAATCAGCATTCAGCAACACCGGGCAATTTTTTTTTGTAGGCGCTATTCCATTTAGTTAACTCTTTAAAATATTTTATCGTATACTTACACCTTTTGTAAGTGAAAAATCGATGTTTTTTCGTAGAAAAGGGAATTTTTAAAAATTGTGAAAATTTTTTTAAAAAATTCTCAGTCACCTTAGGGTGTCACGGAAATTTGATAACGTTTAGAAAATTTCCAAATTTCATATATTTCTAATGTATTTTTCGCATATACTTTTTGTCAGTAGGGATGTAATAGTGGCATTTTTTTTTTCAGAAAATGCAATTTATATTTAATAAAAAAATTATAATAACAGTTAATAATAATAATTTATTGAATTTTACAAAAATTAATTTTTTTCTTCCCGACGGAAGTAATGAAAATAGTATTACATAAGATGAATTTTTTTTTCGTCGCGCAGGAAAACGATACCATACAATTTTTCGTCACACTGGAAGACCAAGTGCCGGAGGGACAGCAGCCAAATATAGTCGGTGTCGACGCTTACGTAATAGTTCTCGACGTCAACGACAATCCCCCGAAATTCTTCGGTACACCTTACGAGGCTGTGGTAGCGGAGGATGCGTCGTTAGGAACGACAGTCCTCCCGGGTATCAAAGTCACTGATTCCGATTTGATTGGCGATAACATCGAGTTGTCGTGTATAACACAGCCACAGGTGGGCGACAAGATTTTCATATTACTTTTAAATACATATATCCGCAATATCCCCGCAATTATATTAATTCCATGCCAACCGCAGCGTTCGCGTTTCCGATGCATTTATTCTCCGAAATAGCGAATGAGAATAAATTGAATTCACCGCGAATCGCGTTATCGAATCCTTTAAAACGAAAAACGATATTGTTCTCATCGATAAAATAAATACAGAAAAAAAAAAAAAAAAAAAAAAAAAAATCGGGATAGATAACGAAGCTTTGTCGAGATTAAGGAACACCGAGAAACAAAAAAATGTAATGGTAACAAAATACCCCGAAGCGCACACATCGAATACATCATATCCGCTCGATAAATTCCAATGCTTTATCTATCGTTGCTTTAGCGATTTTATATCCGGCCAATAAAGTTGCCTGAAACCTTTTAACTAATGGCATAACCCCCGTAGCCTCGGGGCTTTTATACGATAGCTGGAGAGTTGCGGGCTTTGCAAGCCTCGAATTTTAATGGTCTCCGCTGTACGTTCGATGTTCGCAAATAACCACCGGGATGAACTGCAACAATTCGGTTCTACACCGCGTTCTCGTTAAAAAGCTATAATAATTTTGCAACAAAAAAAAAAAAAAAAAATGCGATCTCCTCGGGCTGTTTGATTAATTTTTTTTGTGAAAAATAAAGATATACGTAACACTTCTCTTTTTCAGTCGATGGGTTTGAAATAAATAAAAAAAAAAAAGAGTAACGGGCAATAGAAGGCTTCATTTTTATACTCATTCAGCTATAGGCTATTTGCGCAAAAGGGAAAAATACCGCGCAGACACGTATCCGATGAGAATCGCCTCGAGTTACTTAAGCACAACGTAAACTGTTTTTATTTATTTTGTGTGTGTAGATCGCGTTTTTTCGTTCTTTTCTTTTCTCGTATATCCGAACTTTCAAAGTCTGGATAATTTAAAGATAAATATTTATCTAGTCGTGTCGAACACCAGTCTCGAGGGAACGAGAAGCGGCGAGCTTTGCAAAGCCGGTTGAAGTTTGTCAACGCGACTGGTGCAGAAGCCCGCGACGAGCTTCCGCGTGCACACCAACTCTCCCTCTTCCCTTGGGAGGTGTTAATGAATATCGGAAAGTCATTAGTTACTCTACTCTAACGTACTCTGTCTTTCATGTCTGTTCCGCAGTTTCCCGATGCCTGCAGTAAGTTCGGCATCGTTGACGTCGAGAGAAGCGAAAACACGTACGTCGGCGCTCTCGTGTTGCGACAAACACTCGACTACAAGCAACGACCATTCTACCAGCTGCTCCTGCGCGCCAGTGTGAGTTTTAAGTAACTCGTTAATTTAATTTAATTGTTATCGAGACGATATTCTGCATTTGCCGCGGATACGATGAATTTCTTAGCGGATACTTTCCGATCGGCGGCATCGTCTTTAAAAACGAATTTCTATCATATAAAAAAAAAATTCCGCCGCGTAAATTTATATCTCGAAACTTTTTTGACGATTTTTACCGCTACAAATTTTAATCTTACAAAGTAAAAAATATAATTTTTTGATAAAAAAAAAGAAAAAAAAAAATATTTCGGACAATTTAACTTTTAACTTTTGTTACACAATTTAATATAATTTTAAATGCGCAACTTGTTTTTTCACGAAAATAAAAATGTTTGCAGTTCTTTCGATATTATTGCAACGACGCTTTTGAAGTTTCGTATTTTTTAAAAATAGCAATGAATGCGTATGTGACTCGTATCTGTTTGGATGCCCCGATTAGGACGGAACAAACAACGAAACAACAGGCGTTGAGATCAAAGTAACGGACATACAAAACAGTCCGCCGGAGTTTCTCGATTCTTTGACTGGTGTCGTCCGCGAAGATGACCCCATTGGTACCCTCGTGATGACTGTGAAAGCGAGAGACGGCGATCGCGGAATGCCGAGAAAAGTGATCTACGAGTTGGTTACGAGTACGTCGAGGACAACTTTCGATTTACTACATTTTTTATTCCTTTTTCAATGGTTTCTCCTTAAAATGCATTTTATTGAATAACAATTTTTAAATAACAATAATAATAATTATATTTTGTCAACAGATCCATTTGATTATTTTCTTTTGGACTCCGAAACCGGAGAACTTCGAACAGCGAAACCACTCGATCGGGAAGCCCTCGAAGATTCGACGGGTGTCTTAACGCTGAAGATAAAAGCGCGAGAAGTTGTTAATGGTACTCCGGGTAACGATAATACGACCGTTTCGACAGCCGACGCAACGGTAACTATCAAAGACGTTAACGACGAACCACCGTCGTTCAACAGACGAGAGTATAGCATCGAGATACCGGAAAACGTTCCCGATGGCACTCCACTTCCTCACTTGGATATGACAGTCAAAGATCCCGATGTCGTAAGTTTCTTTGAAATTACTAAAAAAAAAAAAAAGGAAATTTTTTTTTCAAAATTTTCTCTTTTCATTAATTTTTTCATAATGGAAAAAGTTGTATTCATTTTATTTAAATTTTGCGACATCCTTCGCTCTTTAAATCACTTTTTTTTATCTCTCATAAAAATAAATTAAAATTACGTATAATTTATTTATTTATTACAATAAACGATTCTCGACGCCTCACTTTTCAGGGTTCGAATTCTATATTTTCTCTGCGACTCGCGGACGTCACGGGAGCCTTTACAGTAGAGCCGACGATGGCGACCGGCAGCACGTCGGTGAATATTCGTGTGACGAACGGTTCTCTTGACTACGAGAATCCGAATCAACAAAAATTCTTTATACTTGTAATCGCCGAAGAAGTTCACACGGATCGTAAACTCTCGTCGACGGCGACGGTGACCGTCACTATAACCGACGCGAATGACAATGCCCCGTCGTTCGGTAGTCCAACTTACACGGCTCTCGTCTCCGAAACCGCTTTGCCCGGTACGCCGATAATTACGATTAAAGCAAAGGATCGCGACAGCGGTAGATTCGGCACCGCTGGCATTGTCTATCAACTTCTCGGACAGGGATCCGAACACTTTGCCGTCGATAAACGCAACGGAACGATAACCGTCGCTCCCTGTCCGACGCCTGGATCGTCGCCGTGTCTCGATTACGAGGAACAGAGCGAATATTTTCTCAACTACAAGGTAATGGATGTAAAATGTAAAATTAAAAAAAAAACAATAATTACATCATAAAATAATTTTTTTTTATAATTTTTCAAATTGATAACAAAATTAATTATTTTTTTATTTTATTAATTATAAAATTAATAAACTTGAATCCAATTTTAATTTTATTTTATTTATTAATTTTTTTTTATCAGCAATTGATTAATGATTTTTTTTTAATATACTTTTTTAAATACAATTTAATAGGCAACCGACGACGACGGAAAAGGACAGACAACCAGTGTATCCCTTCGCGTGAGTCTCGGCGACGCTAACGACAGTCCGCCGCGTTTTTTGCAAGAGAAATATCGCGCAGTGGTCGACGAGGGCGCAGAGAAATTCGAACCGGAGCTCAAAGTACAAGCGCGCGATAAGGACAAAACTTCGAAGATCACCTATTCGATCGTCGATGGCAACGAGATGGGATTTTTCGCGATAGACGCCAACACCGGTGAAATTACGATCGCCGATCGGGGACCCGTAGACGTGACGAACTCTACACAAGACTGGATCGCGCTTACGGTACAAGCGAGCGACGGAAAGTTCTCGGATCACGCGGTCGTTACCGTTACCGTTCGCGACGTCAACAACAACGCGCCAATCTTTCCGCAGGACGTCTATACGGCAAGCGTACCGGAAATTTCGTCGCTTGGTACGAAAAAAAAGAACTCAATATCAGTAAAAAAATAACATCGAAAAAACTTTTTTTTCTCTCTAAACTTTCGGTAAAATGTTTATCTGAGTTTTGAATTTTTTTCGCAGGAACTATCGTCGAGGAGATGATGGCAACCGACGCCGACAGCGGTATAAACGCCGAGCTTCAGTACAGAATTCAAAAAGGAGCTTTCGACGATTTTTCCATCAACGAGACAACCGGCGTCGTTACTGTGTCCCGAAAACTCGATTACGACGAAAGAAATACCTATCACGTTGAAATTATTGCTCTTGACGGAGGTAAAGAAAATATGATTGCGAAAAAAAAAATGTTATGTCTTCGAAGTAAATTTGAGTAGAGAAAAAAAATAATAATAATAATTTCTTCTTCAGGATCTCCGAGTCTAACCGGCACCGCAACATTGATGATTAAAGTTGAGAACAGTAATGACAAACCGCCGTATTTCACGCCAGCGACTCAACGCGCTCAGGTTACCGAAGACACGCCGATCGGCACAGTTTTCACGATACTCCAAGCCACCGATCCCGATAGTACCGATCCCGAGGCATTGAATTTTGCGATATCCGAGCCGATAACAGCGATCGATCGCAAGGGACAACAGGTGAACAACAACTCAACGGCTTTCAAGGAATTCTTCGCCGTCGATCGTAAAACCGGACAAGTATCCGTCGTGCGACCGTTGGATAGAGACGTCGCGGCAACTGTTAGCGTTAACGTCGTCGTCACCGACACGACTGCCCCGACTTTGCAACAAGGCAACGGAACTCTTGTCGTAACGATTATCGACGTTAATCACATGGCGCCGGAATTTTTGAAGCCCTGGACTCCGGAAAACCCTCAATACGCGATTGAGATGCAAGAGGAACAACCGACCGGTGCTGTTGTCGGTGCATTTACGGCTACCGATGCGGACAGCAATATCGCTGGATACGCCATCGATCCTCCGAGTCCTTACTTCGTTATCGATAACGTCACTGGTACTTTTTTCCATTGTTTTCTTTTTTAATAGTCGACGGTATAAATCTTATAAAAAAAAAAATGGTTAATATTATTTTTTTTTAATTCTGTGCATTACGATTTTTTTATATCTTATAGCAGTTTTTATCTTACGAGAAGCCGAATTATCTCTAAAAATTTATTTAAATTACATTTTTTCGTTTTTTCAACAGGTATCGTTCGTACGAGTCAAGTAATCGATTACGAAGAAACGAAGCAGCTAAACTTCACCGTAGTGGCTTACGATTCCGGTGTACCGCGATTATCATCAACCGCTAGAATAACTGTAACTGTGATAAACGTTAACGATGAGGATCCGAAATTCGAACAAAAGTCTTACAGCGTTACCGTCGAGGAGAATTCACCGCCGGGAACTCACGTCACCGTTGTCAAAGCTCTCGACGGTGACGAGGGACTATTCGGCGAAGTAAGCTACAGTCTCATTGGCGAACACGCCTCTGACTTCAATATCGGTCACGAAACCGGCGAAATAACCGTCGGCGCAGCGACGGTACTCGATCGCGAGGAAACTCCGGAAATCACTATCACCGTTATGGCGAGCGACGGCGCTCCGTTGAATTCTCGAAGATCGACAACTGTACCGGTCGTCATAAATCTCGTCGACGTAAACGACAATAAACCCGTCTTTACGCAGCACAGTTACATCGCGTCGGTGGCGGAAAATTTGCCGGTCAATCCACCGGCGACGATTCTTCAGGTTCGAGCGGTCGATAACGACGAAGGCGCCAATGGACAAGTGTGGTACACTATTGTCAGCGGTAACGAAAACGGATCGTTCGCGTTGAATCCCGAAACTGGATTCTTGTATCCCGCTGTTGCTCTTCTCGGTCGCGCGGGTTCTTACAGAATCGGAGTCGAGGCGAGGGACGGTGCTGGCAATGGTCCGCATTCCGATCGATGCTATGTCGATATTCGCGTCATACCGGTCAATCAACATAAACCCGAATTTATAATGCCGGAACTACCGAACGCGACTGTCGAAGTTCCAGAGGTAAAAAAAAAAATTAAAATTTTTTTTTTTTTTTCAATACTGTTACAACGAGAAATTCAATGTTTTTTTTTTTTTACGAATTTCAGAACGCCGGAGTTCCGAATTATTTGGTAATGACGGTAAAAGCGGTTGATCGCGATCCCGGCGAAAACGGTAGAGTGGGCTATCATCTCAAAGTCGGAAATCGAAACGTTCAGGAGAACGAAGAATTTTCGATCGATCAGGAGACCGGGGAACTGCGAGCAAAGATTATTCTCGATCGCGAAGTTAAAAGCAAATTCGAACTCGTACTCGTCGCTGCCGATCACGGAAGTCCGACTTACTACGAGACTCTTCGACTATTGACGATTTTACTCGTCGATACAAACGACAATGTTCCCGAATTCAACGACGAGTACAATTTTCACGTTCCGGAAAATCGACCCAAAGATTACGTCGTCGGAAAGGTAACCGCTGACGACAAGGATGAGGGTCGACACGCGCAAGTCTACTACTACATCGAAGCCGGTGAGAAATCATTAATAACTTATCTTACATTTCTATACCTCAGTAAAAAAAAAAAAAAAAAAAAAAAAAAAATTGGATATCTTGAATTATATAGCCGAATCGCGCGAATTCTTTTTCATTAAACTCCAAAAAATTATAATAGGCAACGAGGATCACGGATTCTACATGGATAAAGCCGACGGAACGATATACACGAATAAATCGTTCGATCGCGAAGCTCGCGACACTTACGTTCTCTCGATACTTGCGGCGAACGATCCGGATCTCTACATCGGTCCGCAAGTCGCTGGTCAACCGTTGACGAATAATCCGGAACACGGACACGTTAACGTGACGATAATAGTTCTCGACGAGAACGATAGTCCGCCGATTTTCGAACGAAGCGACTACTACGCGGGTATAAACTCCATGGCGAACGTAAACGATTTTGTTGCCAAGGTCACCGCCTCGGATCTCGATCTCGGGGACAATGGAACTCTGCATTATTACGTCGCTGGAGCGTATCTCTACAAGTACGGCTCGGAAAAAACGAGCGGTTCTATCATTCCGAGTCCTTTCAACGTGACGCAAGATGGCAAATTGGTAACAAGCGGCTACATGGCAGAGTATAAACAGGATAGGTTCGTCGTTGAAGTTGTCGCCAAAGAAACAGCATCACCGGAAAGATACGCTATGGCGAGAGTTCACGTAAGGAAATTTAGAAACTCAAAGAAAAAATTAGTCTCAACCCCTCACATGGGGAAAATAGAAATATACGTCCGAATTTATCGCCCAATCGTTACCTTCAATTGCCCCGTTTAACTATGAAAAATGGCGAAAAAATTCTGAAAAAAATTGTAAAATAACATTAAACTGTTGGTTTTTCAATGCTTCAAAAAGATTTGTTTTACGCTCTTGCGTATTGTTATTACGAGCAAATGAAATTAGCGTTCTACTTGGTCGGCAAAAAGTCTTCCGTATGCGAGGGGATAAAAAAAAATGAAAAATTGGATAGAGAAAAAAAAATTGTTTTGGGTAACAAGAATTGTGTTGTACTCGATAAGTTTCTTGTGTTACCAATCATTTTTTACTGGAAAATATTAATTTTTTAAATAATGACGGAAAAAAAATAGCGCGTCTTTTCCGATATTAATTTTTTTTTTTTTCTTGAACTTTTTTTCCGCAGGTTTGGGTGTTCGAACCGTCGCAACTAATCCGAGTAATACTCTCCCGACCACCGGAGGAAGTTAATAGAGCGCGAGACGAGATCGTCTCGGAATTATCGAACGCTACGCAGAGTCGCGTTGTAGTTGACGATATTCGTTATCATGTCGACGCATCGGCACATATACGCAGAGAATGGTAACGACAATGTTTTACGGATAATACTAAAAAATGAATAGTTAGGAGATGAATTAATTTTTTTTAATAAATTTTTTTTGTAATTCAGGTGCGACATGTTTTTGCACGTCGTCGATCCAAAGACGCAAACGATTACGCCGATTCCTCAGGTTCTTCAAGTGATCGACGCGAAATATGACTTTTTGAAGGATTATTACGCGGGTTTCGCTATAGAACACGTTGTGGTGAGTATCGAAGTGTTAAAAAAAAATACAAACTTCGATTTAACTTGTAAATTACTGAAAAAAAATGTTTTTTTTTTCAGCCGGCATACGCTGTAAACCAAGAAGAGCCGTTCGATCCGGCGTTAGCCGCTTTAATTGCTCTTCTAGTAGTTCTTTTGGTAGGAGCGGTAACAGTAACGGTAGTTTGTTGCTGTTTGAGACATTGGTAAGTTAATTACAACCTTAAGGTCCAAAAAAATGAACTATCGCGTAATTTACTTCCGCAACGAAACCAAAAAACAATTTTTTTTATTCTACAGGGTGATAACTGTGCCAAACGATATACGCAAGAAAGACGGATTGATAAAGAAGCAGATAATAGACGAATTGAATACGACGGAGAATCCTTTGTGGATCGAGCAAAAGCTCAAACTCTACGAAGAACAAGAATTAACGATGCAAGTATTCAGCGAACCGGAAGGTGGTTTGGTAGCGGAGAGACGCGGTAGCGGAGTAAGTGTCGGTATCGGCGACACATCTCAGGATAATACGTACGCAACGATTCAGCATCCCCTACCGGCCAACAGGCATCGTCCAACGACTCCGGACTACACGACGCTTCCGGGAAATCACAACGTGAGATAAAATTCCGCCAATCAATCAAAGACTCAAATGAGACGATAGGAAATTAAAAAAAATGATTTTCCCGATTTTAGTTGTACGAATCCGCAATGGGTTTTCAAGGCTCAACGTTTCAGCCGTCGACAACGGTGATCCCTCAGCTGACGTTGGATCGCGACGGTCAGCCGCAATTCGTTTCGGGACTCGAGTGAGATGTGCAATCGTGTCAAACGAGCCGTGAGAGAGCCGAGTCAAAAGACTATAATCCGCGAGTCTCATTTCTCATTATTAATACATAAAAAAAAAAAAAAAAAAAAGAAGAAAAAAAAAATTCATTCGTCGATGAATCGTATCTCTTCGTCGAGGAGAACACGATTTTGTTTGTTACGTTGTTATAATTTGAAACGTAATATACGAATGGCGCGCGAAAGTCGATCTTCCGGGTACAATGCGAAAAAATCTCGTCACTCGCACGGATGCCACGAACCTCGACAATAACTGGAATACATATGGGTTTCGGTCAGCGTGCGAGCGTTTTTTTTCGGCGCCGGTAGTGAAGAAACAAAAAAACGCGTCCGACGCAATGGACGCGCGGAGTAAACGAACGAAAACACAAAAATCATGTTAAGCTCATCGTAATCATTTGTTTTTCATGGTCATCTTAGACAACTCGATGGTTTTATCGTAATAGGAACGTATCAGAAGAAACGCGAAGAGACGGAGAGTAACTCGATGATCGACATTAGTTGTTAAATGGAAGTAAAGCATTTCCCTCCTTTCCCCACGAAAAAAAGCCCTCGAAATCCTCGTAGAAAACTAAAAAAAAAAAATGCGTGCATCTATATATGTGTGCGTTGCCAATCTTCGAGACGCGGAAGTGTAATCGCATAATTGATTAAAACAGTCGTGTCGATAATTAAGTCGAAAATGATCGCTTTTTTTTTTTCAAGAAAACAAAAAAAAAAGAAACATTGATTGTCAATTAATTAATCCATCGATCAATTATGTTGTTACTCTCCACCGTAAAAAAAATTGCCGCAATCTTGAATCTTTGTATTGCATAAATAGACAAATAGTTTGAAGGCGAATTGGATTTATTATCGTGAAAAAAAAAAAAAAAAAAAAAAATTATCGAAGGACGGAAGTTTGGCACGACAGATATATATGTATATAAGTGAATGTGTAGATTCCGTCCACCAGCCCAGGTATTCGTTGCTCCTTCGTCACGGTACTTCTAGAATTCCTATTTTGTATTCGTTTCTTTTTTGTATCCTTTTTTTATTTTCAATACTTGTATTTTTTTTTTCTTTTTTTTTACTGTGTTCGTTGATGAAAAATGGTTGCACTGTTCGGATAACTCGTTAAATGCTGTTGCGCGTTGTTTCAATTGTGCCGATGCGCGTCGCGACACGCGCGATTTATTGTAATACGTCCAATAAGGTGTACGATCTTTAAACGCTCGTAAGTCATTAGTTATTTATGATAATTTTTGTTAATATCGGCCAAAAAAAAAAGACGAAAAGAAAAAAAACAAAGAAAAATAACGAATTAGCATGCAATTTGTAATGACAATCTGATTTTTCGATCTGTGATTATATTGTCTCGTAGAGAGTGGCGTTAATTGTATTGCTATCGATGATTTATCTTCGATATATCGGGCGCGAGCCCCGGGCAACGGGCGGACTTAGTCATATCATATTTAAATATGAAAAAAAAAAATTAAAAAAAATAAGTGGTCATGTTGTGTATCGTTCATTGATGAATGAAATCGAGAAACAAAAAGAAAAAAAAATCAACAAAAATAAAAAACCGCTGCATGTAAACGCGTAATCGAATTTGGTCAACTTATATTCGTGTAAGAATGTTTAAATATAATAACTATTATTATATTGTCATCACCGACATTAATTAGATGGTTATTATCAATCGAGTTAGGAAAACAAAAAAAAAAAAACAAAAATATTGTCTGTTTATTGATTACAAATTGATTGTAATATTGTAACATATTTTATGTAAGCGATTATTATAAAATATTCGTACTCGAAAAAAAAAAAAAAAAAATTATTGACTCAATTTTTTTTTCCGATACTTTTTCTTTCTACTTTGGTAAAAAAAATTTATTGACTCATTTTTTTTCTACCTATCGATTTTTAGGATTACGAACATTTCAGACTTATCTATAGAAAAAAAAATCTCTAAATAACACGAATTATCAACTCTCTTCAGTTTTCGTTGGATTCTGTATTTTTTCTTCAGTTACCTCCATTGGTGGATTATTTGTAACTACGTCTTTAATCAATGATAATTCACTGAGTGTATCGACATCAGTTTTTGGCGTATAATCGAACAATTGTATGAGAGATTCTGGTTCATCGCTCCACAACTTATGGCCTTTTTTTGTGGGAAATCTTCGACTTGTCTTGCAGAGACGACACGTCCATTTCACGGCTTTTACAGGTTTCGATACTAACCTGACGGTCGCTGTGTCTCCTGGTATCAAAGGGGACTGACAACTTTTACAAACTGTTCTCTTTATCTCGGGATCTCTGGAATTTTTCGAAAGTTAAACAGTTTGTTTTTTGTCTTTTTTTAGTGTTAAAGTTAATGTAACAACATAGATAATTTTTTACATTCGGAGAACTGATTTTTTCGCGCAACTGATCATAAGATTGCCGTAATACGATGCTGCAACTTTATTGCTCTTTGAGACGAAACGACTTGCCTATAATAAACATTTATTGAGAATTATCTATCGATAATTTGACGGGTGGCGAGCAACGATGTTTCTTACCTGATACAAGTAATTCATTCTCTCGAAAACATCTTTTCCTTGACACTGTTTGGGTTCATTTAAATCCATATCTTCGAATTTTCTCTGAATATATTTAACGAGTTATAACATCGAAACGAATTAATTAATTCGACGCGAAAACGTATCGTGGTTTGTGTCGGCGAAAGAACTGACAAATATCGTGATAACGTATCGTCAACAATCCATCAAAAGAAAGTAAACAAACCGGAAGAGGATAACACGCTCAAAATAATTACTGCAATATCGAAACGCACCCATCGCGTTACCGAGCGCGGAAAGAGGTTATTGTGCATTTCGCAGCCAATATAGAAACGCGACCTAACGCAATAGTACAAGTAGGCGATGTAAACTCGTGCATACGGGGGCACCACTGCATATGGCTATATGCGTCGGTAATTCGGCCCGTGTTGTTATGTTATGGAATTTACATAGTAAAATAAATGTTACCAATATTTCGTCGTCTCCGTGTGGGAAACTCGAAGCAAATATTTTTTTATCGTATTAATTGAAATTCCGCGATTGTAACAATTACCGTACCAAAGTAATCGACTCGGAAAATTATTAACGGTGAACGAGGGAATACGTGTAGGTGAAAATAAATAATTAAGACAACGCTATCACTCTGTCGATATAGGCAACATATAGTTGGCCCGATGTTGAGGCAACCCGATTCTTCGTACATCGAAACGTAACCTCGTCGTTGTGATTATTTTTCTCTCTCCTTTCGATTATTATTTATCACTGAATTCGCGATCGTTCAACGAAAAAATCCGAACAATTCGTCCGCGAAAAGCGCCCCGTCGTGCGTTTGTTCGTTCGTGAAATCGAATAAGTTTAATTTTTTTTTTGTTTTTGTTGCCTGCGTAACAAAATTTTCGTATTCTCGCAGCTCAGCGTGTTGCGTCGAGGATTGAAAGTATATTTTGTCGATCTACAGTGACAACGATAGATAAAAGAAAAGTTGTCATGCTGGAAAAATGTCCATTATGACGGAGAGCAACGTTTACGAGAGCATCGGCGACGATGGGCTGAACGACAAGCTGTGTCTTGCCGCGTGTGAAGCCACCAATCAATTCATGTTTATACCAAAAATAGAACGCGATGTCGGAGAGACGATGGTAATATATTTTTTTTTTCAACACTTTCTTTTTACGACTTGATAATTATTTATTCATTTGTATCTCAGTACAATAATCAACAAGCAATCGCCGAAGAAATTGTCGACCAAAAGGCAGGAATTCTCAATGCCGGAATTATTCATGATTCCTACGACGGAATGGGGCAAACGCCGGTGTATTATGAAGAGGCGCTGAATGCCTGCGAAGAGGTGGAAGTCGACTACAAACCTTCGCTATCTTCTATGATGCTTCCTTCAGCAAAGATTGAGGAGACGTGGGTGGAAAATAATCAATATGAAACTTCCAACATGGTAATTTATTTCACAATTTTTTTATTTTATTATGATTTTTATTATTTTTTCCATCTCATTAATCCAATAATAGTTTTTGACTATTTATTTATTCGCGGGAATAGCCTTTTTATAAAATATATTGAAGAAATATGAAAAAATATAAAAAAATTAATAATATTAATAAACTAACGTCGTTTACAGTCGAATTTTACATCGACGCAGGAATCTTCCTTCGATGAAACGCATATGGACGCTTCGTTCTGCACGGAGTCCGAAACCGTCGAAGATCCCGACGAGGAAACAATTGCAACATTTCTCACGTCGGCGGGACAGCGATTGGCGCTTTACGCGGTCGAAGATTCCGACGAGGTCTTTGCCGTTGCCGTGTACGACGAGTCCGGCGAGCCGCCCACGAGTTTTCAATTTCTCATGAAGTAAGCGAGAAAAAAAAAGACGAATTTTCTCGATATTAATTGAAAAACTACTGAAAATTCGCGTGAATAAACGCTTTTCTCTGTTTATAGATCCGATGTTGAGAGATTAATAGGAGAGGGAGCAGTCAGAACGGTTAAAAAACCAACGCAGATAAAGAAACAATTGTTGAGTAACGAAACGCCCGTTTTCACGCAGCAGCACAAGGAAGAAGTTGCGTACGAAGAGCCGCAGCTGGTAAACGAAACGACACCGTCGTTGCAATACCAAAACCTTCAATACGAAACGCACAATACGCCGACGACGGTCGCAGCAATAACAACGGCAGCAGCAACAGTAACAACGGCGACAACGCCGACGACAACGTGGAGCGACGATGCAGCTTTGCAAAACGTCGATCCTGTTGAAGAAACGGAAACGAATTCTAGTCTTTTGCCGGATGCGGATACGCAGCCAGACATTTCCTATGTAGTGATGGATGACGCTACTCCAACGATCGGTAAGTTATCAAAAAATCTTCTCTCTCTCACGCGAAAATAATGAATTTTTCTTCAAAAAAGATCCGCGCGATGAGAAGGAAGAAGAGACGAAGATCGAGGATTGCAGCGAATTTATCGAACAGTCAACGGTGCACAGTATATTTTTTGAAAATGAACAAACCGACGCCGAGTTGACATTCGACGATATCGTGGAAACGATGAAGAGCTTTAAATCGAACGTTAACAACAAATCATTGTTAAAAAAACCATCGAGAACCGTCGTTGATACTTTGGTCGATAATTCGAGTTTCAACGGCACCGCGTCGATGGATTGGTCGGCCGATTCGCCCACAAAGGTCGATGCTCTTTCCATCGCGGAAGTTAATAACGTTAATCGCTCGAATACCATCACTAAGACTTATAGAAATCCAACATCAACGAGGAAGAGTCACAGTTCGTTGATATGCAGACGAGAAAATTTCATCGATGAACGATTCAACATATCGGGCGCTTCTTTGCTGATCTCCAATGCCGAGACGAAGAATTCAACGGAACCGAAGGCAGCGACAGTCGTCACGGAAACGATACAAGCGATTTCGAAGGTCAAACGATCGCGTAAACAACAATTAACATCGGTTAATCGCGGGGATTCAGAGATTATAATTCAACCGGCGACCTTTCCCAGCGAGGAGGACGAGACGACGACGAAGAAACGCGGCAGAGGACGACGAAAAGGCACTCGAACGGCCGCTTATAAAACTAAAGCTGTTATAACGAAAAAAGTAACACGATCACAGAGACCCCGACCGGTAGAAGTAATAGACATCGACGTGGACGACGATGATGATGTTCCGGAAGCGAAAAAACCCATCGTGGAGATAACGCTCGACGAGAATAAAGAGAAAGGGTCGAGCGACAAGGAAAACGAAGTTATAATGGTCGGCGATTCCGACGACGACGAACAGGAGGCGGGAACGTCAAAGATCGCCGCGTCGTTACTAAAGTGCGATTATTGCTCGAGAAGCTTTCGTCAGAAGAGAGCACTCGAGACGCACTCGAGGGTTTGTCCCAAATCACCGGACACCGTAAGACGATTGAACGAGAGATCGAAGCGGCGCAGTTCTACGAGATCGAACGATTCGCCGATCGAGAAAAAACAGTACACTTGCAAAATTTGTCAAGAAAAATTCGACGTTGTCGTCGCTCTCGCGAGGCACGTAAGATCGATGCATTCGCAGAGGAAAAAAATTAATTCTACGAATCAATCGACAACGGTCATCAAAACGCCGGAAACACCGGTTAAAATTGTCGAAACACCGAAAAAGATCGAAAATACCGTAGCGACGTCCACAGCGACGAAAAAAAGAACCAAAACGAAGAATTCTAATCGATCGTGGAAAGCGAAAAAATTGCATTGCGAGGATTGCGGCAGATGGTTCTCCAGTGATGCGTCGCTTTCGGCACATTGCTTGCAACACGCTACAAAGAAATCCGGTAAGTTTGGATACCATTTAGAAAAAAAAACGAATGTTGAAGTTATCAAAATGATAAAAAAAATTTTTTTTTAAGTTTATTAAAAAAAAAAATGTTAATGAACAATTTTTTTTTTTTTTCACAGAAAAACAGACGCGTCGATGTCAAACGTGCAAAAAATTATTCAAATCGCGATTGCTATACATTCGTCACATGAGAATGCATAGTAGGGCTAAGCAGCTGCAGAAGAAATTGCATCACACGAGGCAAGCGACGAGCAAACTTACGGCGTTGAGGAAACGCGGAAGACCACGAAAACTCTGATCTGCTGTACCGTTGAAAAATTTAGTGACTTTGCGCAATGTAGTTTACAGAGATATGTAACAAAGTTCCGCCTCCGCACGATCGTCTAAAAACTTCAAGAGGTCCACTTTATTTTAGCGATCGACTACGAACCGCTGTTTCGATTATCGATCTTTTTTTCGTTTTTTTTTTATTTTATTTTTTTTTTCCATAATCCATGCAAGTATAACATACTCTGCTATTAAAACAGATCAAAAAGCTGTTACATATCTTTTATGTATAAAAAAAAAAAAACATTTTTTTGTGCTCCATTATCAGTTCGATTTATCTCTTGATATAATAATACTATGTATACATTGTCTACTACTATTGTCTGACTTGTTTCGGCGCTATAGTTATGTAACGAATTTATGTGTAAATACATTTGTCTTTAAGAGACGTTCGATGAAAAGCAAGAAAAAAAAAAGGAAACAAAAAAAATGCATTAGTTATATGGTTTTCGCGGCTCGCAGAGCTGTAGAAAAAATTACAAAGTCTATAATGATATTTTGAATATGCCACTAGAATGACTTTATATAAAGTAGATGCGATACGCATAATTGATAAGCATAAATAAATAATAAAAAGAAAAAAAAAACCAAAAAATTAACGAATTTCAAAATGATAAAACTTCTTGAGCCGAAGAGTTCGAACAGAAAAAAAACTCTTCGTGGACGCTGGACGCCGTGAAGGGGAATATAAAAAATGATACAATGTTAAGTAACGTTTGATTCGACAAAACTTTACATTATTAACACGTTACAAATACCTCCGGTTATTTAACCGGTTACTTGCGATCTCGTAACGCGAACGCGGGGTTAGTCCGACTCGCCGGAAGGAACCGCGTTATTGGCAAAACTCTTTGACGCTCGAGCAGCGCTGTTGCCGGCCAACCAGCGATCGCGCTAAATCTACACATTCCGAAGAAAACCCAAGTCTTTGTTTTTTTTTTTTTTTTTACGCGATTCCGAGAGAAACGTGAGTATCATAAACAATAAATGTGAGTAAAGATATATCACTGTGTTTCAACGGTTTAGCTTGGGTGATTAAAAATAACTTGTATTCAATCTTAATTCGCTTCGTACGATAATGAATGAATAACTAACATTTGTTGGTGCGCACCATGACTATTGTAAATTTCGGCGAAAACGGCATTGTTTAACGCTTATTACTTTTTTTTTCTATCACCCATTCGAGAAGGTGCTAGAAGCGATACTAACCTGATCTCTCGGTCAGCTGGCGAAACGACGAGTCGAGTGTCATTGTGTATAACCCCTTACATGTGTTTTTTGTATGTTTACCTGCACGCAAACACTTTTGACAGTAATCTCTATCGCCTCTTTCGTCTACAATACAAAAAAAAATGCATTATTTCAAATTGTCAGCGTTGATAAAAACTTATTTTCTCACGAATTGACTAAAATAATTAACGAAACGTAACTAAACATCGCGATATTCAGTAATTTTAGAAATATTATAGATCGTCCGATAACCCATTTTTTCGAAAAACATTTTTTTCGTCACGTTTAGCCAGCTAGTAAAATCCTAAAAGCATCATTTTTTCGCCACGACTTATGGAAACACGATTTTTATTCATTTCATTCCCACACAGCACTTCGACTTAGCGAAGCTTGTAAGCGTTCGTCGTTGGAAGAATTATCTCCCAAACGAATGAAAACGGAACATCTATTTATACGCTTGGAGCGGTAATTTAATAAAACTCGCGAAATCCCCGCAGACTCTCCAGGAAGAAACTTTTATTTTTGGAAACAACACAACGATAAATTGATTCACGAAATTGTACGCCCCGAGAGACGTCTCGGCTCTGGTGACGTCTCGGAAAAACGCTATGAAAAACGCTAAATTATCATGGTTAGTTAGAAACTCATGTAGCGCATCAAATTATTTTTTCATATTCCACATTGTAGATAGCGAGAGAGAAAAAAAAAAAAAAAAAAATTCTTGGCTCACTGAAATATTTGACGACAATAAAAAATCGTTTTTATGTTAAATAATTATAAAAAAAATGTCCATAAGAATTTCCGTCGTTCCTTTTCATTTTGCCTGATATTCAGCAAATATATAGCCGCCGCATTGTAGTATGCATGGAAATATTGGAAATGTAAATGTGTTGCGCAATCTGAGGAAATATGATTACATGTTTCATTTTTTTTTTCGCCACAGGCGAGTCCATCAAAGAGATGTCGTTTGGCCACTGATATAGATCTGGTATTGGAGATCGCCAATTTGAAAAACAAGGAAAATATGTTTTGCTGGGGGAGTACAGTGCATGGAGAACTGGGACTCGGGGGCATCGAAGATGAGACAATTCTGGCGCCGCGAGAAGTCAATTTTTCGAAGGCTACGCAAGTTCAACAAAGTAATATAATCCTCTCTACAAAAAATTAAAAAAAAAAAAAAATTATAGACTGAAATTTTTTTAATTAAAATCCAAAAACTATTTATTCCGCAAGCAAAAAATTATCAAAATCAATAATAATCAATAGATAACATTAATTTTTCAATCCACAGTCGCATGCGGAGAAAACTACACGGTGGTCGTGACGAACGACGGCCAAGTTTATTCCTGCGGAAACAACGATTACGGCCAATTAGGACACGAAAAGCCGAGAAAAAGGTTGCGTAAGTGTGAACCTGTAAGAAATAAACAATAGAAAAACTCCTAAGAAACATCTAATTTTATTTTCAAACTAATGACAAAATTTCGTACGGATATCGATCTATTGTATGGTTTTTTTTAATATTTTTTTTTTACAGAATTAATTCCCGGCTTAGACGCGTTTGTATTTAAACGAGCGGCATGCGGAGCGAGTCACACAATGGCTATTAACGAATGGGGCCAATTATTCGGATGGGGTAGCAATACCGAAGGCCAATTAGGTAAAAAAACAAAAGTTTCTCACCCCTGAAAAAGAATTATCGATTAAACGGCTCCAAAATATTATATTCGAAGGTTTAAACTCGGCAAATCTGACGGAGTGTACGCCGCGAATGGTAAAAGCTTTGGGACCGAGTTTTGTCGTGCAGATAGCATGCGGTTTCGAACACGTTATCGCGTTGACGAACAACGGGGAACTTTACACTTGGGGCTCAAACAGCGACGGACAATTGGGATTAGGATTGGATGTGAAATCGTCTATAAAACCAAAACTCGTGAGCAGTTTGGTCGCTGTGCCGATAGCCTTTATCGCGTGCGGTGGACACCACAGTATAGTTGTTTCCAAATCCGGTAAAAAAAAATCATTTATATAGAATTATTTGTGATATAATAACAATAATAATAATAATTAGTATCATTATGATGTATATAATTTATTTGTTAATAATTATCTATGGGAATTGATATATATATTATTATCTATTGCGATAACAAACCGCAAAACTTTTATACATTTTTCTACTTTTCCATGCAAATAGGAGCCGTTTACGGATGGGGTAGAAACACTTTTGGACAATTGGGTTTAAACAATACGGAAAAAATTCGTTTACCTTGCCAACTGCGTACACTGAGAAACGTTAAAGTTCGATACGTCGCTTGCGGCGAGGATTTCTCAGCTTTTCTCACAATGGTAATCACGAAAGACCGTCGTTTAAAAAAAAAAGTATCATTCTTTTTAACTTTCGATGTTTTTTTTACAGGACGGTGGGGTGTTCACCTGTGGCGCTGGTATGTACGGTCAACTGGGTCACGGAAGCAATAATAACGAGATATTACCTCGTCAAGTTATGGAACTCATGGGTAGTGTCGTCACACAAGTAAGAATAACTTTTCTAAAAACGAAAAAAAAAAATGATAATTACGTATCTTTGATATATACGAAGTTCTATGCAGTAACTATATTTTTTTCCTATAAAAATCAACAGATATCCTGCGGAAAACGGCACATGTTGGCTTTGGTATCATCGCGTGGAAGAGTCTACGCGTGGGGATTGGGAGGCGCCGGTCAACTGGGTACCCGCGCTACGCAAAGCGTTACAACGCCCCAAGTAGTCGTAGGTCCGTGGGTATCGCCGAATGGATCGGCAATATGTAAAGTCGACAATCCCATAAGCGAATACAGCGTCGATTGCGTTGTAAGGCATATTTTTTCCGGTGGTGATCATTGCTTCGCGACGGTAACACAGCGAAAGGTAATAGAAATAGATATCAATTTTTTTCTTCATTCTTTCGTTTTCTCATCGATTTTTTAATATATTTTATTACACATTTTTGCACAGGAAAATATTCAACCCGACGATTGCCGAGTGTTCGAAGAGGGATCGCAAATTCTCGAAGTAACGAAAACACAAATCGCCGCTTGCCAACGGATACCCGCCGGTGCATCCGTCGATCACGATCTCATGACGTACGTCACAATGGTTAACGATTTTTTTTTCTCGTCGCACTCTTAAAAAATTGGTGTGTCACGATATTATCTCGAAGTTATCGAATTGGCGAGGTTTTGTATCGAAGCCCATTGTTGTCGGTTTATTCGTCTCGTCATTGGTTTCCTTTTTCGTCGTCCTGTAACCCTATTAAAGATAAAAATAAGAATATTACATCTTAAAATTGCTTAATAACTCCGGCAGATATCTCGAAACCGTATTCAAGAGTCAGGCGTGTATGAACGCCTCGTTTCTCATCGAAAACGATATTCATTATGGATGTTCGAGTAAACATCACGGTGTCGATGTGGAACAAGCTATTCAGCTCTATGGAATGATATCGGAGCTAAATAACACGACAGTTCTTGAATTGGTGAGATTACTACAAAATAACGACAGTAATTAACTGAATTTCAATTATTTTTAATTGCCTCTCATTTTTTTTTTTTTTTTTTTAAGATATATACATCTATAACCGAAAGCCTCATACCGTCGCTCGCTACCTCCCCGCCGGACGTCGAATCTCTGAGAATTTATCTGACACTGCCGATGTATCACGGATTCACCGAACCCGAGAAATATCGCGCTTTACACACTCCGTTCGCCAAAGCGGTTTTACAATTAAAACCCGAAGCGCAAAAAATCGTCGGTCTCTGGTGGTGCAAAGCTCCCGTGCAGTTGTTTCAACGACTGATACGGTCATACAAATCCGTTGTCCTCTATCTTTTCAAAGAATCAAAAATCAAAGAAAATCAGGTAAGCGATCGTTTTCTCGCGATTAATGAAATTTATGAATTCGTCAACTAAATTGTGTTTTTTTTTTTTTTTTTTTTTCTTTTTTCACAAAGGCTGTATCGAAAAACGTTGAACTTCAAGTAGCTCTCGATGTACTGCAACACATAAATAAACTCAATCAAAATGCCGAAGACGGCTTGAGGGTTCCTTACGGATCGTTTCATTTGGCGGAATTAACGGAACTCATAGACGTCAAGACGGATTACTTCATGTGGCTTATGGACAAAGATTCTCGTCCGGTATTTATCCCGAAAAATTGTTTTTAATGAGTTTTAAATGATTACATTTTTACTCAATTTACTTTCTTCATTTTTCAGCAACAAAAAATCTATTTTTGTCACTATCCCTTCCTTTTCGACGCTCAGGCGAAAACTATACTGTTGGAAACCGACCAAGCGATACAAGTACGTAATTTTAATGACAAAAAAATGTTACGTTCTTTTTCGGTATTTAATGAAATTTATTTATATTTTTTTATTAATTTTTTTCAGATGCAATCTGCGATGAATGAAGCGGCAACGAGAGCTCTGACGCACATGTTGTTGGCTCCTTATCCCGCGGGCGGCATCGATGCACGACACGGACAGTTCGTTATATTGAATGTATCCCGCGAGAATTTGGTCGCCGATACTTTGGCGCAATTGTCTCTCTACGAGTCGAGTGATCTTAAAAAACCACTGAGAGTCAGTAAAGAGTATTAATCGTAAAATTGACAAACCATCGGAAGAATCGTACGAATATCACTGAGCGAAAAATCGTTGCAGGTGAAATTTCACGGCGAGGAAGCGGAGGACGCGGGTGGTGTGAAGAAAGAATTTTTCATGTTATTGCTGAAGGAAATACTCGACCCGAAGTACGGAATGTTTAAACAATACGAGGAGACGAGAACGATATGGTTCAGCGAGGAGTCGTTAGAGGAGAAAGTGATGTATTCGCTTATCGGTCAATTGTGCGGATTGGCTATTTACAATTTTATTATAATCGATCTGCCGTTTCCTCTCGCGTTGTACAAAAAATTGTTGAACGAACCGGTGGGGTTGAGCGATGTTAAGGATATATCACCGAGCGTCGCTAAGTACGTTAAATGATTTTAATCGATACTTCAATCGATATCAGTCGATCAACTATTATAATATATGGTATTTTTATTTAATTTTTTTCAGGAGTTTGCAGAGCCTTCTGGATTACAACGAGGCGGATTTGGAAGAGGTATTTTGCTTGAATTTTGAAATATCTCGAGAGGTTTTCGGTCAGCATGTCGTTCACGAGTTGATACCGGGAGGCAGCAAGGCACCCGTTACTCAACACAATAAGTTTGTATTCTCCATAGACTTGTCAATATTTATTTATTTTATTTATTTATTTATTTATTTAAATATGCCGAATTCTTACGGATTTGTTTTTTTTTACAGAAAAGAATTCGTCAATTTGTACGTCGACTACATACTCAACAAATCCGTCGAGCCGCATTTCCAAGGTTTCTCCGAAGGATTTCATAAAGTGTGCGGCGGTCGTGTCCTCGAATTATTTCACAGTCACGAGCTCATGGCGGTCGTAGTGGGAAATGAGAATTACGACTGGAAGGAATTGGAAGCGAATGCCGAGTACAAAGAGGGTTACGCACGGGACGATCCGACGATAGATCTCTTTTGGCAAGTCTTTCACGAGCTTTCGCTCGAAGAGAAGAAAAAATTTCTGCTCTTCTTGACGGGCAGCGATAGAATACCTATTCAAGGAATGAAAGCCATAAAGGTTTGTGCAACAATCGCTGATTGTATCGAGAAATTAGTACCGCAAAAAAAGAAAAAAAATTGCTTAATCAAAAAAATTATTTTTATCGATCAGGTAACCATTCAACCGATGAGCGACGAGCGTTATCTACCCGTAGCTCACACCTGTTTCAATCTACTGGATCTGCCACGTTACCAAACCCGCGAAAAATTGCGCTACAAACTTCTTCAAGCGATTCAACAGACACACGGATTTTCGCTGGTTTAGCGCCTCGCAAAAAGACGCACTCGCGTCGCGATATTCTCTATCATAAAAAATCTGCAAAAAAGGAAGAAAAAAAAAAAGAACAACGTGCGTCGAGAATCGGCGAAATTTGGCTGAAAGATAAGAGATGAAGTTATTTATTTTTTACGATGTACTTCGTAGACGATTAGAATTTTTATCATCGGTAAAGGACCTACGCTAGTCGAGCGATTCCCGACGTTTCGCGGTAACTGCATAATATCGTCATTTTCTATAATATCGCTCCTTAAACACAGAGATATTTATTTTTTTAACTCACATTCTATCGAACGCGTTTCACGTAAGTAATCGGCGTCTTGATAAATAATTTTTTTATCATTTTTTTTTCTTTTTCTTTTCTCATTTTTGATTTAAGTTGACGAGATGTGGAATTCCGTTTGAAGTGTATTTATATATACAACCGCTGATCGACATAGCTAATTTTTCTTTCGGATAATCGTTGTGCCTTGCGAGAGATTCGGCTGAGAAATCAAATTTATAGAGAAATAACGCGGTTGCTGTACGCTTATGTGCGATGAAACTTCTCTGCGCGTATTTATCGACTCAATTTTCCGGCGATAGGCGTTAAATCTTCTTTTGCTACCATCGATAGTTATTGCAAGTGTGTTATTAAAAAAAATAATAATAAAAAAAACACAAAGTTCATATTTTAATCATTCGCTTACAGTTATACAGGTGATAACGTAGCGACGATGAATATCACACTGTTGTATACTTCTGACGTTGTATATCGGCGGTAGTATAGCAGATTAATAAATCGTAGGGTTCTCCATTAAAAAGTTGGTGTCTAAGCGCAATATTTTTCAAAAATTGCTGTTTTCAATGGGAATATCGGACTATTTTTCTATTTCCGCGAAAAACAGCGGAATTTCCCAAATTTTAGTTTACGAAGTTTACGGTAAAAATTAAATTACACAAAAAAGGCTAATGTTCGAAAAATACCGAATAAGTTTTTCTCACCGCAACTTGTCGATGAAATAGATGCAAAAAATCTATAATGAAGAAGTGACATCTTTTTTTTTTAACCCGTTAAAAAGTTACAAAAAAAGGTTTTCTATCACATAATTCCTCGATATTTAATTCCCAAAAAAAATTAAAAACAATTTTTACGTAATTTCCGGTTGGAAATTCTCATTTTTTTCACCAAACGTGAAATTTTCCTAATATCGGTATAAAATAAAAAGAATAAAAAATTCGATATTATTTTGATGAAAAAAAAAGGTTTAGTGACGTCGCTTTCGATTTATCATCGATCGACTATTATTACCCCGCAGCATCGATTATTGAATATTCAACGTGTATTATTTTCGTTTATTGCGTCAACAACGTTTCAACATTACATCGTTAAAAATATATATCGTTAGTTAACTAACTGACGGTTGGTCGGTTGGTTGAATCACATAAAAAAAAAAAAAATTCTACGCCCATCTTCGAAGTAACGTTTGTACAGTACGGCGAGTATTTTACAACTGTAATTCTCGCAATTCGATTATCGTCGTTCGTCGTCAAGCCGGTTGTCGCACGAATGAAAACTGATTATATCTTTTCTATTTTCTTTTTACATTATCACCGAAAAACGTTAAACATGTAAAATCCGGACTCGGCTCGGGGTATTCGTTTTGTGATCGACGCGTTAATTGTTCTTTCACCGATGCATCTTCGATCAATTCGCGGAATATTTGCTCAGTTAGTTTCTCAGCTAATGTTATCGATTTCCGTTATATATATAATAATACGCTGCTGTTCTATTATTGCTGTGACGAAGCCGGTTAGTGAATTTAATTTATCCCTTATTTTTAAAAATTTTTTGGAACATTTTGAGCAGAAGAGGGAAAAGATAACAAAAAAAAGAAAAAAAAATGAGATAAAAAAGCAACAAGAGTAGGCAGCTGAATTTCCATTCAGTCTCCCAATGATAATAGCCCCTTAAACAGTATATTTAAATATCGCGAAGGATAGCGCGTGCAAAAATCGAGAACTGGAAATACAAGCGTAAAAGGGATCGAACCCTTCAGCTCTCGATAATCCCAAGAAATATACAATACGCGTTTTTCACGATTCCAAAAGGAGAGAAAAGAAAAAAAAAAGTCGAATTTTCGCGATAAATAATAAAAAAAAAACATTCGTATCGCACGATCGTCCGGCGAATTCACGTGCGTTTTCGTCGTCAAAGTCGTTCGCCGGTTTTCCGAATGATTACGTAACATATCAGAGACGCGTTGTATCGCGGAATTACGCGCCGCGGTCTCGAATGAGTCAAATACATTTCGCGAGAGGGACTTTTACGGAGATGTCGATTAAAAGACATGAGTTTCGAGGTAATTTGAGTTTTATAATCTAATGTTGATAACCGGGCGTGAAGTACTGAGTGCCGGGAGGAGCTCGATAACCGGGATAAGTGCTGTTTAGCGCGTGCTGCGCGAAGAAACCGCTGTAATCCTTTTTAACTCTGCGCGGCCGCACGGCCGGCCCTTTCGCGAGCTCCAGTCGCGCTCTGTTCTCGGCCTCTGCTTGGACCTTCACGGACTCCGGTGGCCACTTCATGTCGCCTCTCATGTTGCCACTGATCGGTGCCATCGTCGCTGCAGGTTGCGCCTGGTAAACGGGTGCTGGTATCTGAAAAAAAAAAAAAAAAAAAAGAAAAAAATCGTCAACATTAATAATCGCCATTATCTTAATAATTAACAAAAAATCGCGATATATTACGCGTTAAAAATATTAATAAACATTATATCGTTAATTAATATAATAATCTGAACCTATTAAACGTTAACCCCTCGCGTACGGGAATTTTTTTGCCGGCCAAGTAGAACGCTAATTTAATTTGCTCGTAACAACAATACGCAAAAGCGTAAAACAAATCTCACTGAACCATCGAAAAAACAACAATTCAACGGAATTTTCCAATTTTTTTCAGAATTTTTTCGCCATTTTTTATAGTTAAACGGAGCAATTGAAGGTAACGACGGGTCGAAAAATTCGGATGTATATTTACGTCCTCCGTCCACGAGGGTTGCACCCGTAATACTTCGCAATATATTAATAATTAACATCATAATCTGGTTGTTCTATCGGCAAAATCATCTCACTAAAGATCAAATGTATTATTTCGCAACGTGTCCACATATCGCGGATCCTAATTGGCCGAGTGGACGAGAATCGAAAAGATGATGCATACGCTTGGCAACGATCTATCGCGACGAAATGTCTTGCGACGCTGTTTGCGTCTCATTCGAATATCTCACAGAACGAATTATCAACCTCGCTGTTTCGAAATAAGAACTTTTTTCTTGTTCCAGAATATAGAAGAATTCGAGAATTGCGCCAGCGGCAGTCTCCCTCTCTCTCTCTCTCTCTCAATCTCTACGAACGGTCACGGCGAATCGATTACAGACACTCGGCTAACGTTTGCACTTTTAGAAACTTTGATAATTTGCCAAAAAGTCTTACGCCCGCTTTATATTCACCTTTATTCAGTGGAATTTTGTGTAACAAATCGTCAATTTAGAAACGAAGGATCCAACGATATATCGCGACATTCGAAACGAGAGCCGAAAACGTGTGGGCGAAATTTGACTAACGAAAGATACTCACAAATCGCTGATTGTCAGCGATTTGTGAGTCGATTATTTTGTATCTAATGAGAAGCTGAAGCTTTTCTCACCTGCGATATTGGCGGCTCGGGCCTCAAGGTGATCAGAGACGGCGGAGGTTCAAAGGCGGGCTGATGATAAACTGGAATCGATTGGCTGTGTTGCTGATTCGGCGTCGATTGTTTCAATGGTTCGCTTGAATTTTGCTGAAACAATTGATAAAGAAACGAACAAAAATTATTAAAAAAAATGAAAAAGATTTTTTTTTTTTGGATCTTCGCAATCGCGAATGGCTCTGTGGCACATTCTTCGAAACGTTCTCCAGTTGACTACACGCAGTTCCGAGGAACTCGAGGAGTGTTTTTTTTTTTTTTTTTTTTTTTTTTTTATGATACAATCAAAGCGCAATTTTTTAAGCAATTTTTTTTTTTCTCGGCAAAGCGTTTACCTGCCAATGCTGCTGTTGATGCTGCTGTTGCTGCACTTGCGGAGCGCTCCAGTTAGGCTGATGCTGCGGGGATTGCTGATAAGGCAGAGGCGATGTAGCCGGCGGTGTGACCGGTGCCCAAGTTTTCGGGGCGACTTGTTGCTGAAAATGCGATGGTTGACGAAGAGTACCACCGGGACTGACCGGCGACGGCGACGAGGGGACGACGTGAGGCGATGTACGTGAAATCGTCGATCCAACGATCGGCGGCTGAGGCGACGCTCCCGACGATGGACTGCTCTGGTACGACGCGTACTCACCTAAACCGCGAGTCTTGCGATATCGGAGGGGAAGAAAATTGTTATTTCTTCAAAAATCACGCGAGACGGCGCTTTTTTTGTAGAATTAATATTTTTTTTTAATTTTGTTAAACGACAATATAAATAATGATATGAAGAGAAACAATCGCCTCGGCAACAGCACGATGTGTAGTCAACTATGAAACATTAAACTCCCCAAACGTGAGATTATGACGACAATTAAACACAGCGTAATGCATTAATCGTGCAGAGAAATAATTTTTAAAAAATTTGAAGTTTTTACGCAAAAACTGAAACATCAAATTAAATGTACAATAGTAATGAAAAATACTTTCGGAGCGAAATTAAAGTCAATTATTAAATGTAAAGTATCGACTATAGTTTTGTATGAAATTAAAAATGAAGTTAAAATCGGGAAAAAAAAAAAAATTGAAAAAAATTAAAGTTTTAGTGTGAAATTAAATTAAATTAATGAAAATTAAGTATCGACTGCAGTTTTTAATATATCGTAAATAAATTTTTCATCGCAACTTTACATCGAATTTAATGTAACAGCGAATGCATAAAAAACTTTCAGTATCGGTACATTGCAATTTTAGAATTTTTTTTTTTTTAACGGGGTGTTTGTTAACGAGTACCTTCGCTTGTACGGGACTTTTTTCGACAAAGTCAAGAGCGTCCTGATCTTCAGGAGGCGGCGGCCAGGCGACTCGTTTCAGACCTGAAAAGCAAAAGAACGAATGTTAATAACGCCGCTAAAAATAAAATGTTGAAAAATCTTGAAAAGGTGTCGAAAGAAGTCGGGCGTTTGATAAAAGATGTGAATGAAGAGATGAGAAACAAAATAGAGGGGTCGTAAATAGATGACGGCGAAGGTCGGCTCTACCTGATTAACGGATCTCTCGCCTACAACACTCGTGAGACCTTTAAAAAAAAATCAAAAACAAACTTATAACTCTTCGCGACCTCGCGAGCTATGCGTCACCCAATCTTCTCGTGTAACTCATCTCCTCCTCTACCCTCCTTCACAGTTATTTATAATTTTCTTCAGGGATCGTTGAAACACTGGCATTGTTCGCATAATTGCGTCGAACTTCTGAGGGTCCATTGTCGCGGCAATCGCCGAAATTTCGAGTACAAGATCGCGAGAGAGTCGAGAGAGAGGAAAGTAAAAGACCTCTTGGCAAACGACAAAGATTTATCATCGCCTCGCGCGCGAGGTGACCATTTCGCAAGGTGCGACGAGCGATGAGGAATCGCGGAAGTAACTCGGCTACAATAACGAAAACAATGAGCGCAAAAACGAGAATAACAATTACTCGAACTCTCGGGAATGTCGGAAAAAAAAACACTTCTACGACGCGATAGGTGAGTTAAATTTTTTTACGAAAAAAAAAAAAAAAAAATTGATATTTTATCGCTGCGAAAGAAAATAGATGAAAATTTAATTTTATCGGTTTCGAAATTTATACGATGCGAAACTAAACCACACATTTGCAATTATTATGAAAATCATAGTAGTCGAAAATGATTGTGAAATGATGTTTAGTCTATTGCGATCGATTGCATTTAGTTTTTCGGAAAACTGTTACTTTTGGCTCTCGTTAGAGAACATTTCGAACGTCTGAACGCGTATCGCGTCAAGGATATACCGAATAAAATCGCCTGGACGCGTCGCGGCACAAGCGAATTATTATATGAAAATCGTCGAGGCGCGTCAGCCAAGTTTATATTTGACGATTATTGCCGAGACGTTCTTAACGATATTCCGGAATTCTTTACCAACAAATATATACCGCAATGTTCCCGATACAAAACGCGGAAACTTTTCAAATAATTCGAATAGATAAAATAGAAATGAACAGATAGAAGATCGCGTCCTATGCGCTCTCGAACGACACGAAATTCTCGTATATATTTATAGGTGAATTTTTCAACCGCATTCTATTTATATAAAGAGCTGTTGGAGAACCGCGATATATTCCGACTTTATCCGTCTCGCGGCACACCTCAATCCGCGATATAATTTTTCCCTCGATAAACGCACAATTTCAAAATTAGTCGAAAACGCCGTGTGTTTCAGTCGGTAGTTTTATATATACAAAGTTCGCATAATTCTTCCTCTACACGAGGATCGATGACGGCGATGATTAAGATCGTTGATTTAACGAGACAGTCTTGCCGATCGCACAAATCACGAAGATCGTAAAGTTCGAATGTAATTACTCGACGACGCGAGAACCGGAGACCGATGGCGGATGGATTACAACAGTTTACATTTTTTTTTTTTTTTTTTTTTTTTCTTGGCAACGATCGGTATATGAAAAAAGCGGTAATGAAAAGTGGCACGACGAAACGTACCCCACCGTTTTCTGTCCGGAAAACGGGAAAGCACCGCGATGTGGAATCCGTGGTGTTCTAGAAGCGGAGAGTAAAACACGACTTTGCCAAAACGAAACCTCGCCAACTACTAAACCGTATGAAACCACACCGGCTAAAGCCACCTGTGTTATCCCGACGATAATCGCGGTAACGACCCGGCGAAACGATTTTAGAGCCTATTGCAGGGTCGCGATAGAGAGGTGGGGCTTCTTACTATTCTCGATGAATAAGAAGAAGGGAGAGAAAACGAGATCTTGGACCTATCCTGGGGAGAGGGAGACTTCTAAAACTACGCAACAGATCGGCCTCGATAAATGTCACAGGCAACCCTGAAATTTTACGCATTAAATTATGAACTTGGTCGTTCAAACTATAATGGGAAATTTGTTATTTTATTTTTATTTCCGTTCCGTTCAAACTATAATGGGAAATTTATTATTTTATGTTTATTTCCGTTCCGTTCAAACTATAATGGGAAATTTGTTATTTTATTTTTATTTCCGACGGTAAATCACTGAAAATTTAATTTGCTTGCAAAATAAATATTGCCGATATCGACTATCGGAAGAATTTATTAAAAAATTAATTGCCCGATTTTTCGAAAATATTTTTTTTTTTGTTTCGTGGTCTAATGAAACAGTTATTTGTTTCAATAGCGAATCGGGGTTTTTTTTCAATGTCTGATTTCGGATGAAATTTTTTGATTTTGTGGTTTGATGAAATGTCGATTCGAATTGCGAATTAGGATTTTTTTTTTTTTTTTTTTTTTTTCAATACCTGATTCGGGACAGAATAATAATCGGCAATGTCGACCATCCTGAGGGCAAAACGGTGGCCAGCACTCGCGATATCGACTTCGAGGCCTTACGAGACGCCGAACCTCGGCCGTCGACATAGGACATGGTCGGGGAAGAAGATCAAACGGGTCCACAGCTTCACGAGATACATTCGCGATGCGGTTGCCAAAAGAAGCGTGAGGCAGAAGCGAAGCATTTTTGTTTTTTCAAGCATTAATTTGAATTTTTTCGTATACAGTTGCTGTTAGTTTCGAAAAATCCATTTTTTTTTTCTCGAGAGATCGCGGATTTTTTTTATTTTTGTAATTTTTTTCTCGGCAAAAAAATGCGTAATAGGCGTTATATTTAGCATTAATAAAAAAAAAAATGTTTGAAAAACGAAAAAAAAAGGTCTCGTTACAGCATCAATTTTTTATATCGAAACATATATATGCATACAGTTTCTCCGCGATAATCGCCGAGTCGTAAAGAGTTTAACGATCTCGCATCTGGACCACTCGGATACGGTGATGATAGCACTTGCCTTTTGGCAATAAATAAACGATATAATGCCGCGAATGAACTTGCAGATGTTTTCTCTCAAAACTCTTAACTCGATCGATCAAACTGATTATTCATCGGTCCGAAACATTGTCGCTTTAACCTTTCAACTTTTCCTCAAAGAAATAAATTACTAAAAAAATACAAAAAAAAAAAATATAAAAAAAATGTACTAAAAAAAAAATTCAAAAAATCCGAAAAAAAAAAAATGGACTCGATAATTTTTCTTTTTTTCATAATCGTCGCAAGACGGAGTTATTATTAATTCGCAACAAAAATCACAGCAATCAAATCTAACGAGCGATTTATTACAAAAAAAAAATGTATTAAAGTGCTAAACATCGACTGACGTTGAGTACCCGTCGTTCCGATTGCCAAGCGTAGTTAGCGATTGAATAATTGTTACTCACTGGGATTGCCACCGCGTTGCCGGGCTTCTTCTTCCTCGAGCATTCGTAGTACAGCGCTATTCTGTAGATTCGTTGGTTTCGCCAACTGATTGAAGTCGATTCTGCAATGTTAATTAACAAATTTCAATCACAAAACCGGTTTTTTTTTTTTTTTTATCGTTATCTCGATTATTTTTGTTTATAAATTTTTTATAATTTTTTTTTTTTTTTTTTCAAATTATTAATCGTTAATCGGAGAACAATATATCGAACAACGCTTAACGAGATTCGCACCTCGACTGTGCGACGAGCATGTTGACGATCTTGAAGATTCTTCGAACTTTGCAAGTTGGCGCGCGATCGGCAAATCGATTGGGATTTGCTCTTGAACCTTCGGGTTCAAGATGCGGTAGGAACGGAGGTTGAAGAATAAGAAAAAAAAACAAACGAAAGTTTCGAACGCGGTAGCGGTTACAATCGGGAGCGAGTTAAACCACCGGGTGGGCCGTCAAAAGCGTAACTAAGTCAAGTACGCGATCGGCGACTTTTGCGCAACTCTCGTCGTATCCGAGGCTCGAACCAGCGGTTTATTTCTAACCGGGATGATTCGCCCCTCTGAAAATAACGAATAGAGTAGCGTGACGAGATCGTTACTCGGTCGGCTCTCCCCCGCGAGCCTCTTATTCGATCGCCGCTGAATCATCGTCATCATCGTCCCTTGTCACGGGCTACGCGACGCTTGTATCGCCATCCGTCAATCGGACGTCGACAAGCGCGCGCGCGCGCGCGCGGACACCCTCACCGTCAACGAAATACCGCCGCGAGACGCGAGGTGCTTCCGTGCCAACAGGTGAATTGACGAGGTTTCGTATCGCACTCTCGTGTCACACGAAACTCGGTTCATTGACATGAAGTCAATATCGATGAGAAAACAACCACTATGTGTACATTTTTGATTTTTTTTTTTTTGCGATAACAATAATTTATTAAAAAAAAAATTAATACTATAATAATTATTGTTATTGTTGCATAAGAATATTATTGATATTATTATTATTACTGTTGATATCATTATTTTTATTATTATTGTTATTATTGTTCATATCATTATTATTATTATTATTATTACGATAAAATAATAATTGAATGACGCATTTTTTTTCTTACCCGACGGCACCGTTGGCTAAGACTTTCGTCTGACGCTCCAAAGTCTCTTGAACCGCCTGTGGCGAGTACAGATTTATCGGAGAGTTGAACTGTTTGTTCACGAGCTTTGGCCCTGCGCTTGACATCTTGGAATTTTTTTTAATTTTTTTCTTTTTGTTTTCGGGTTTTCCTTATCTGTTATACCTGAGGAATTAAACGGTGTATTTGTTTTGTTAAAAATAAACCGTTTATTGCGCGCTTCGAAGATATATGTATCGTAATTTTAGTGAGCAAAAAAGAAAATTGAATAGTGAGTCATAGGATTTTAGACAATGAGGTAATCTTTTAATATAGATACGAGGAGCTCTCGTTTACACTAAAAGTTGAACGTCGAGGCGTGTCGGGTGTGTTATTCCTGAAATCTGTGCCAAGAAAACAAGGATAAACATGCTTTAGAGTAGCGATCGAGTGTGTTGCCTATATCCCCTAATCTTTGAATCATCCGAGACACTAAAAGGTTTTTTTTCGGTTATTTACAAAGTTTCCCCACCCTATGCGTTTTATTAGAATTTTATTAGAATTTTTTCACCCGTTCGATACTCGAGAATAAATAATATTATACACACTTTCACAGATCTTTGCGATATCCGCAGTGTTCTTTCGATTATTTTTCACCGAATCTTCCTTTTTTTTTCACGAAGAAATATTAACTAGTAAATCGTTGAAATGTCATTTATCATCGATAGATCGAGTTGACGAAAAAATTTGGAAAAAAAAAATGGCTTCCGACACTAGTCATACGCTCACGCGATTCTCGATCTCTCGTTGACGGCGTTATTACAACTGGTAAATTTTCTCGGGATACATCGAGGGGTCGATTATGCCAGCCGCTGTGGCTCTATACGCATATCTCGTAGATCACGGATTCTTGTAGACGCGTCCGGAGTGTGTGGCCTACCTCTCGGTTATTTTTGCTACGAAATTCCTCCGAATATATCTAACCCATCGGGTCGCGCAAAATCTTTCGCCCTCCTTTCCTTCCTCCCCCCTGTGCTTTACGCGGCGTTATAGTGCGCGGGTGAGATTTTCGTTATGGTAGACACTCGGGCGATACCAACTCGTTCGACGTCGCACACAAACCCCGCGAAGTGGTATAGAGAAGTGTTGGGTTACGTGAAAATAGATTTCGTTGAGCGTAAAAAAAAAAATCATCGCTACCGGAAACGGCGCCGGAATATTTCGATCGCTGCACGAACGTAATCGATATCTTAATTTTCATCAATAATTTTATCGCGTACAATTATTTTTACAACTGTCTCCGCAAAGAGGTTAAAAAAAAATGATTCGTAAACCATTAAAAACGATAAGTTTAATAAATCGAATTTATCACTTCGATATGTTGGTTATACACTATAAACACGATAATTTATTAATTCAATAAATTCCATATTCTCGTCGAATTGTAGTGTACGTAATTTTAAAAAAATACACGATTATCAAATTATTACGAAATGATGAAATAAAAAATTTGCTAGACACGTGTGGCTGGTAACCGTTCAATAAGACTCTCATGTACCCGTAATATCGATTGCACAATCGTCGTAAACAAACTTTCTCTGCGCGAAACTGGAGGAAAGGGTAAATCGTCTACTCCAGTCTGTTTTGCGATGCATTTGATATATATAGATGTATATTAATGCTATTCGCGGTTATTACCTACCTTTGTCGCGCGACAGTGCTCGCGTTCTCGCGGAAGGTGAAACTAACTAAACTCAAAAGCCAAAAGACTCGAAGGCCGAAGCTTTACAAATCCGCCTCCACCATCGCCACAGTTTCCTCCTTCTCTTAACTCGCTAAGTTATTTTCGAATTCTCCATTCTCATCTCGTTCGCTCGTTTCATCACGTTAAATAGCCTCTCTTTCATAGGGGATAGGCGAAAGTTTCTGTATACATATCGTCGATCGACTTCCGGCGCTATCGAGAAGAAGTTGTATCTCGATGAGAGTCGAAATAAAAAAAATCCGATAACTACGTCTGAACGTTGAAAAAAAAAAAAAACGCGCGGGTATCAAAACATCTATATAAAACATGTTCCTTATAGTTTATTGCTACGAAAAAACGTCAGTTGGCGAGTTACTATATACTTATATATAACGCTGATATATAACGCAAATACACATATAAACACTACAGCACAGAGTAGTGCGAGTATTTTTGGCAGAAACGAAAATAAGTCTGTATATCTGCCGCGTTATAGTTTCTCGTTTACAAGTTGTTTCTATTATCAGTCCACTTAAGCTATTTCTAAATGTCGCGAAACCTCTTTCGTCTCTCGAGCAACAGATGTTTTCATTGATATCGGGCTATGGGTATCGATTTTTTTTTATTTTCATGTATTTCTCATTTTTTTTCTTTTTTGCTTACACTATTTCAATGAGTACATACCTAAGTAAATATTAATGATGAAAGAATCTGTGATAAAAAAAAATCCGGAAGCGCGCGGCATCGCGAGAGTTCGCGATCGAATATATCACGAATCCGGCGAATGGCTAGTTATCGTCATTCGACTTCCGTATTAATCCTTCCTTATCTTTCGTTCTTCGATTTCCCAGTTGATGTGCGCGCTTGCCGTTTGGCCGGCTACAAGTGATTTTGCCCGCCCCGCGTATTACCGCGCGGTACACAACTTGTTCGTCTCTCGTATATCCCAGCAGAGTAGTAAAACCGCGCCGCTACTACCAGAGCGTGGTAGAGAATACACACCTAGAGGGCCTGGAGTAACGAAAACACCATGCGCGATAAGCGCAGTGAGCGAGAAACAGTTGGCGGAGAAGACCGAGGGCCCGTCACCGACGCTGTTTCCCAATTGGACGACGGAATCGTTTTTCCCGCCGTTGGGAAGAATGGAGAAATCGATAATAGTATACGCCTTTACCGACGACGCTTGGCGTGGCGCGACAGTCGCTCACTCGTTCTCACTCCCGTCCCCGTCGGGTTCTATAACTCTCGCATCGTCGTACACGCTGATACGTCGGTTGGCTCGCCCCGCCACGAGTGTCGCGAAGAGCGCGCGCGAGGCGGAAGAGACGCCTTTGCCATTATAATGACCCAAGCCAGGTCGCTTCTCTCTCCCCGTCGCCACAGCCGCCATTATAGATCCCGTTGTGAGTGACCGAGCCCTCTGTGTTGTGTCTCCGAACACCGCGCAATTTTTTTTCCACCATCTAATTCATCGTGATAAAAGAAAATATATATCTTCGTAAATATTTATCCAAGCTCGAGCTTAGTACTCGAGCTTTCATTTTAAAACAATATCCAAAAAGTCAACGAAACTGGAAGGTATGAAGACTTACAGTAGGAAGAAGGGCGACACCGATAGCAATGTGATTATTCACGTGAACGAGCTGTGCCGACTGTGCCTGGCTAAGGAGGAAGAGATGGTGCCGATTTACGACGACGACGCTATACCTCTGCCTCTTCGTATAATGGCTTGCGTCAATCTCGAGGTAAGCTCACCCCCGATAAGTTACTCCGATATGTTTTTACTCGTTCCATTATTTTTTCCCTGCGATCTTTTTACTGTATGCGGATTCGTTTCCTAGAATTTTTTTCTACTATTCGAAAAATAGGAATCTAGTTTATCGCGTTATTAATTCGCATCGATGCTCCGTTCTCGACGCACCCCCCCGCCCGCTAGCCTATCCGGGAACGCGCCGGTTATATTACGCTGCGAACAGCATACGCGACAACGAGAGTCGCGTACACTTCTTTATACAACCGCCTTCGCTGTGTTCCCGACTAGCGTATCGACGTGTTTCTCTTCCGCAGGGCAGCTCTCTGTTCTCACGACTCTGTTGCGCATTCCCGTCTGACCCACAATATATACCTCTACCGACTTTGTTAAAATATCCGAGAATACCAATGAAAACTACCGACTTTACCGAGTTATCGACTTCGCCTTTGTATCTATTATTTCGACAATGACGAAACGATGAATTGCGCGCGATGTTATAACCCGCGTTCCGACATTTCACGCCGTTGAACAACCCGGCTACGTTATTGCAGGAATCTAACGACGTTTCTCGCGAATCTCGCGATTCTCAGCGTTATCTCCATGGATTCACAGAGATCTGCAATCTTCTTCTACATTTCGAGTTTTTACGCGTTTGATCGACAGTTTCTATGAAATTCGATGTTTTATTCCACTTTTCAGGAACTTCGATGATTAAAATGAAAATTCGTGTTATCGGAATTTCAGAAATTAGACGATCTGCGCCCATATTAATTTTCCGATGTTAGGGAAAATCCTAAAGGATGAAAACTTTTTTCCAGGTCTACGAAGAGGACGGCTTGCCAAACATGATTTGTCATCCTTGCAAGTATCAGTTGGAAAAGTCCTATCAATTCAAGAAAAAGTGCGAAGCTGCGGATGCGAAATTAAGAAAGCATATGAAACTCATAAATCGTTTGACTGGTCAGGACGACGAAAACGCGAGTATCGAGGGAAACGGCGACGATTCTGAAGAGCCGACTAGCAGCAGCGGAAAATCCAGACAAGTCAAGCAATTGCTCGCTGATCTTGTTTCTACGAAAGGAGATGCTAATCAAGGGGACGGCGATCCTATCGAAGTAACTGAGGAGGAACTTGTCGGAGGATATATTTTAGGTAGATTTCCATTTTGGTAGAATTTTATTCATTTTTTAATTCATTACTTTGTTAAAAAAAAAAAAAGACCGATTTATTTATTTATTTAATTCTTCATTTTCGGGACTCTAAATTATTCACATGATTCCAAAAGCTCCGAAGTTGCGACAGAAATTGCTTACGAGAATTTTTTTTTTCCAATACTTTTTTTAAAATAAATTTTCTCTGCCGAAGGTATGACCTCTGAAAACATGGAAATGGAGGAAGCAATTTCCGAGGGACCGTCGAACATAACTCTGATGCCGGCTGAAGAAAAAACTGCAAAAGCGCGCTGCACTATGAGAGGAACGCGTATAAAACAGGAACACGAGTCGGACGATGAGGCCGAAGAGGTGCAACGCGCGATCGCGAATGCCGATAGAAAGAACGTTTATATGATGGAACTAACGGGCAACAACACCGGACAAGGAGATTCGCTTCAGCTGCAACCAATGAGCGATTCTATCGGTAAGAAACCGCAAAACGTTATTTCGATTCTATCGAAAATTATAAACACAATTTACTCGAATTGTTTCTAATTCTTCTCTATTTCACTATTTGCCACAGTCGGCGCGAACGAAGAGCTAAAAGTGTTCCAATGCGACAAATGCCCGAAAGCATTTACACGCAGAATAATGCTGAAGAGTCATCAATCTGTGCACTCGACGCAACGCGGTTTCACGTGTCAGGCGTGCGAAAAATGGTTCCCAACGAGATCGGCACTCATTCGTCACGAACGCACGCACACCGGTACGTTGTTATCTCCAGTAAAAAAAAAGTCGATTTTAACTCTATTTCTTCGGAAATCCGAGTAATTTAATTTGTTTTTATTTTCTTCTCCTACAGGCGAAAAACCATTCGGCTGCAACATTTGTCATCGAGCATTCGCCCAAAAGGAAATATTGCTGCGTCATCTGATGACTCACTCCGGACAAAAACCCTTCCAGTGTCAGGACTGCGAGAAGAGCTTTACGCAGCGCGAGGCACTGAGAGTGCATATGCGACGTCATCAAAAACTCGATCCGAACGATATTCAGCTTCATCATTGTCAGTTATGTCCGAAAGCGTTTTGTCACGCGTCCGGTCTCAGTAGGCATTTGGTAACTCATACCGGCCGAACGTACAAATGCGTTGAATGCGAAAAATCATTTACCGACAAAAGTTCCCTTCTGAGGCACAGTCGCATTCACGCACCGAAGAAAATGTAAATGGAGAGAGACAAACACACAGAGAGAACGAGAGATGATAATAATTATCGATGGAAGTTGTCGATTTTTTTCGGTCGAATCTTTTATCTAAAAAAAAATGAAAAGAAACAAAAAAAAACAAAAATTCGAAGTATTTACACCGAATCCGAGTGTCTATAAGCCTTACGGACTATTTTACGATAGAACAGACTGCCCAATGTTTGCTCGGCGGGTATTGGACACACGCGTCGATATCGATGAGGATATTAGCGATCGAATTATCAATGCCCCGGCGCCCCATTTGATACATAACTTTTCTCATACTTTTCTTCTTAATGACGAATTTTCGTGATTTTTTTTTTTTTTGGATTTTATATATTTTTTCTTTCATCCCATATTACAAGCGGAGGCCAACAGGACAAGATAATCCGTGAAACGAAAATGGACTCAGTGTGCAATACCTCACGATCAAGAAATATATATAAATATATATATATCGAGAGTATATATACATTACAAAGAAAAAAAAGAATTTTGAACCAATTCGGGGAGTTTTTTTGTTCCATTTTACAATCGTCTACACGCGTAATCACTTCGAAAGTATCGTAAACGGAGACATTACAATTGAGTGGGGTATATGAAGAATTTAACGATTGGATTCATTGTACATATAATTAAGAGTAAAATATACATTTTATATTGTTACGAATCACGACGTATATGTTGGAGAAACAAAAAAAACAAAAAAAAATTGAAAATAAGAAGGAAAAAGAAATGAAAGAAATAAATGACTTATCGAATAATGATGACGGCAAAAATTTGAGACGCGGTCGTGTTTCGTATCCGAAATTATCCCGTTGTATAGCCTACGTGTGTATCATGAAGAAAAAAAGAAAAAAAAAAAAAAAAGAACATCACGTTGTAGCAGGAGATTTTTATGTCGTAAGTGAAAATTGAGATATAAAATTCTGTATGCGTGTTGTAGACACGGCGCAGAGATTTGTAAAAAAAAAAAAAAGTAAATAAAAAATTACAAAAATGTCCGTACGATATTTTTTACTTTTTTATCCGAAGAATTTCGGGGATATTTATCGAATCCGTAAACTTCGGCTTTATAGACCTTTTTTTTCTTCTTTTCTTTACGTAAAACCAATATCTCGATTATAATAGTGATAATTCCACTGAACGGTGAAGGTAAATTTTGTTTATTTTTCATCATATATCGTATCAATCGTGTTGAATTCAACTATAATAATTATGGACAAAAAACTACATTTACATACGTTTACAGAAGTCCGAGTTTATGAAAAAATCTCTTTCTTAATTCACGCGAATACAAATCTTGCAGCCCGCATGAGTTTCCACGACGGGCCTTGCGATCGAAGAATTTAACAAGACCCGCAAAAATCCTGATATAGTTTTTTCGTTTTTGTATTTCTTTTTATGTATTTTTTTCTTTTGCATTACGTTTTTTTCTTTTTTTTTTACAGTGGTACAAAGCTACGGCAATAGTATTGATTCTATTGTTTTTACGCTTCCGAGAGCTACCGACTGTTATCGGGATGAATTTTTCTCATCGTTTTGTCATTTTCCGCTACAAGGGGAATAAATATAGTAGGCGCTTAGTTGCGGTTCATCATGTGGTTCTCTCGTCATCAGCGTGTAACGATTAAACTCTGTATCCTCAAGAATAACGTGAGAGAAAATGACAAAATTGGGTATTTTATTAAAAAATATTTCCTTTTTATTATGCCTTTTTTTTTTTTGTATTATGTCTATTTTTTTTTATAGGATGGTCTTGTGCATCTTTACAGTGTCAACGTCAGCGCAGATTGGTATTTCGATTTTTTTTTTCGTTTTTTTTTTTTTTTTTTTTTTTCCTGTATATAATAATGTGTTGGAGATTTTTTTTTTTGCTTATTTTTATTTTCAAACTTTGTATTGCAATCGAACGCGACGGAATATTTTCGCTACGGTGAATATGTGACGCTTAGTTTAGTAAAACACAATGTTTGATTTAAAAAAAAATGCGAACTCCGGGGAATGGCGTATTTTTATTATTATTTTTTTTTTTTGCTAATCGTAGTCGGATTCTCGATACTTTTTCACCGATAGTCGGGGGAGAAAAAAAAAAGAAAAAGAAAAGCTAATTGTTGTCAATTTGCATAGAGAGCCTCGACGCGGTTCGAAAGGAAAGCTAAACGGGAAAAGCTAAAAATTCGGTACGTTCAATTCGATCGCGCGATACACAGCAGTGTTAAACACATCGAAGATTCAACTGCGACAAAAAGGATTCGGCAATAGGCTGTTATCGATCTCGTGACCCTCGCTTTCCAGGCGGAACTATTACTGAATTACGATTGTTCGCTGTTTTTTTTTAAATTTATTTGCTGCTTTCTCTTTTCGTTTTTTTTTGCGCTCACAGTCGCATTAAAATATTTAAAACACATTACCAATGATTGTGTGTCTTATCCAGCGATCGACCATCTCGTCAATCGACTCGAACGTGTCGCGCAAAAAAAAAAAAAAAAAAAAAAAAAAAAAAAACGACGAACGTATCTCGCGCGTTTTTTTTTCTCCGATTTTCATTACTTTCGCAATCAAATGCGAAACTCTAAACGTACGAGGAATACTTAAAAACTGTATATAGCACTCATGTCGGGCTTTCGCGTACATTTTTTGTTTTTTCAAACCATTAATATAGCTAAAAAAAAAAAAGAGAGAACCTATGTAACATTTATCATAGAGTGGCGTTTAAAGTGCGGTACGAGGATAATTGATTATCGGGGTCTGTGTTCTCAGATCTCGTTGTCTAAAGTCCTCGTTTCGCGAAACTCTAGTCGTCACCCGCGATCTACAGTAACAAGACATTTTTTTTTTCATTGCCGGTATATACACAAATTTAGAGTTGTTTTTTTTTGCTATTTTTCTTTGTTTTAGTAATCGATGAACTTTTTTTTTTTTTCAGAGGAAAATTCACGAGTTGCATCGCGCACTCGCGTCCTCTCGCATTTTTCGCGGGGGTTTTATATTTCGATCGTTTCTGAAAGTTAGCGTATTTCCCTTAATCCCGCAGAGCATCGAAGCAATAGTCGCCTCTCGCCTTGCGCCGCTCGGGAGGGGTCCACAAGGGAGGAAAAAAAAAAAAAAAAAAGGTGTAAGTTGCCCGTGCAGAACCGCGATGTCAGTTAAAGGAATTTGTACTAATTTTCATCGTCCGTAATAATATTAATGTTTTGCATAACTGTGCGAAAAGAGTGCGTCTCGTCGCTTCTTTTTGTTATTTTCGCACAAAGTTAAGAAAACTCGTGAATCATTTTCTTTTCTTTTTTTTTTTTTCCTTTTTTTTTCGATCACGGGATCCGTCCGCCCATCTCCCTCCCCTTCGTCAGACTCTCGGGATGATATTTTTACTCGTCTGTCTGTTGTTTTCGGGGTTTCGGATAAATACAACGCGGAACTTTCGGTTATTATCGTCGAAGGGGGGTTAATAAACTTTGCGAGATATACGGGAGGGAGTTGGGGGGCCTTACGTTTTGTGAGATAACTGGGAGAGATGTTGTTTTTTTAAATTAAGAAACGACAAGTGGCTTATAGACGATCCTCTCATCAATCGAGGATCAGAGGCTTTGGCTGCTCCCAGGTAAATCCTTCCCTTCCGAAATGTCCATAGGTACTTGTTTGCTGGTAAATTGGATTGCGTAGTTTCAAATCTCTGTGAAAAAAAAAAAAAAAAAAATACAGTTATTAATAATCCAAATAATTCGACAAATTAAAAAATCTCGAAATATGTTACTCACTTCACGATTTTTCCGGGACGAAGATCAAAGTTTTTGTTGACGATACCCAAGAGATCTTTTTGCGAGAGTTTCGATGTACCATAATCGAAGACTGTGATGGACAGTGGTTCTGCTACGCCGATTGCGTACGATACCTGAAACGGATAATAATTTTGTAAATAATTCTCTTTTTTTTTTTTTTTAAATTAGACAATATATATTAATTTTTTTACCTGCACCAGGCAGCGCCTGCAAAGTCCCGCCTTCACGAGTGACTTGGCAACCCATCTCGCCGCGTAAGCCGCAGATCTGTCGACTTTTGTAAAATCCTTTCCGGAAAATGCTCCACCGCCGTGCGCTCCCCATCCGCCGTATGTGTCGACGATTATCTTGCGACCGGTAAGACCGGCGTCACTCTGTTAGGATATAAATCGTTGTTAAGTTAGTTGTATTAAATTCATCGTATTACAATCATTTCAATTATCTCGATGAGTTAATGACTGTTACGTTATCGTTTGTATAAATAAATGAATATCAGTGTACCTGAGGTCCACCAATTATGAAGAGTCCGCAAGGATTGACGTGGAAGACGGTTTTTTCATCGAGATATCTCGCTGGAATGACGTCTTTGATTACTTTGTCCATAACGGCCCTCCGAAGCTCATCGAGAGATACCTTCTCGCTGTGCTGTAGCGATACGACGACTGTGTGCACGCGGACGGGTACGCAGGCCCCGTGGTCCATTATGTATTCGCAGGTGACCTTTTCATTGAAACAAAATAACATTTTTTTATAGTTACCTATTTATCTCATTCGTTTATTTTTAATTCAAAGGATTTTTTTTTTTTTATGAATTCAGAATCAACGTATATATCATAGCATTCAAAAGTAGCAAATAAAAGTTGGTAAACATCATTACGAAGAGATCGACGGTGAAGAATTTTTTTGATTTTTATTTCCTCGACGTACCTGTGTTTTGGAATCGGGACGCGCCCACCATAGTTCGCCGCTTCGTCTGAGTTCAGCGATCTTTTGATTTAATCTGTGCGCCAATACGACGGTCAACGGCATACATTCGTCAGTTTCGTCCGTTGCGTAACCGAACATCAATCCCTGTTTAATGGTAAACGAAAGATTAGAGAGATGTTTCGTTCATCTTAATTAAATACGTAATTAATTTATTTTCTTAGAGTTTATCTAGAAGCGAGAAAACTACGTGTAGAGTTATTTCAAGCGTTCGTTTTCCTTTGCGTGGTATCGATGAAATTATTCCGCACAAAAATTCGAAGATTCTTTTCGAAAGCGTTGATTATTCATCGATTCCATGCAAAGTAATCGCATTCATGCCGTAAAAATGGGGCCTTACAGAGCAGAAAGTTAGTAGAACGTTATTATCGGGATATTTAATCTAAATGTAGTGTTAGCAATTTTGTTATTTACAAAGCTTGTTAATGACGAAAAAAAATATATTTCTGTGTTAACGCGACAATAAATTGAGAGTACAATGGCAATAGAAAAAAAAAGGAAAATAATTGTTGATACTATAGGTTTCTACCTCTACGAGGCTGCAAAAGTACGGCGAACCTCCACCGCTATACATGTTTTTTTACAGATAAAAAAAAACGTTAGGACACTTGGAAATAATAGAAAATAATGGTGCTTTGTACATTGGCGAAGTGTGCCGGAGGGTCGGAAGAAATTGAGTGGAAACACATAGCTAAGAAGGGTGCTACCAAAAGACGATTAGTCACAGAAAAAAAAATTAAAATACGAGAAAAAGGGATTGAAACATTTGCTTGTTTTTTTTTTTTTTGCAAAAGAGAACGAAAAAAAGGAGAAATTGCAAACTCTACTGGATGGAAAACGAGAATTGACCTGATCGCCAGCGCCAACTTCTTCGTCGCTTCGGTTCTCGTGAACCCCTGCCGCGATATTTGGCGATTGGGCATCGATTGCCATTAGGACGCTGCATAACTTGTAGTCAAAACCTGTAGAAACGACGAGTTTTTTGTCAGCTAAAACATTTTTCGCTACTGGTGAAGAATTATCTCATTTTTTTTTAAACGTGAAAAATCTATGCGTAAATATGGTTTTTTTTTTTTAATTGCACATCGTCGCTAAATGATTTGCATCATTCCTTATCCTGGACTGTGAGATTTTCAGCCTTCAGATTTTCATACACTCGCAGCACAGTCGCATTTATTTATACCCTGATATTTTTTCGTATGCTTTTCGATATTAATCCTCAAAAAAACAGTGTGATTTGCGATTAATGAAATCTCATCGATAAAAATCGTGAAAACTTTGAATTTTTTTCGAAAAACCATTAATCAACAATATCGCAAATCATACTGAAGGTATCCGAGGATCAAACGGATGGTGGTGGTGTAGATTTTTTTTTTTTTTTTTTTTTTTTTCGATATTGAAATTATGAAGTGACGCAAACCTGATGTTGAGGATGAGACGTTTTTTTTTCGTTGTCATTCTGTTAATAATAATGTCTGTGAACATCCCTATGCGATGATTCATTCAATTCTTATAATTCGTTGAAATGCTATTAATATTAATTATTATTATTCTGCAATGTTGAAAAAATTGAATAATAAAGGTAATGATGCTTCTCGTCACACGCACTCATTCGACTCGGCGTCAATTGGAACCCCATGATATGATGATTAAAAAAAAAGTATATATTGTAACGAATATATAGCTGACTATTCCTCAAGACACACGATATTAGTTATGTTTGACAATAGACGAATAATGAACGGACAATCGATACGGACGATCGATCGTCATGAGTCATGAATCTCGACTTGACTTTCAAAGCGAACAGACGTGTAACATTTCGTGATCGGGATAATTAACGTTTCTCATTATTAATAATATTCGTCCAAAAACCAAATACGCGCGTTATTTCATTCGCTCGGTCGTTACAATATATTTTTTCAAGCAAATCCGATTATTAATAATAAAATTTATGTTTATATATATCATCGTCGATATTTCGAATAATTATTTGGCTGCTCTGTGGCACGGGCTGAGAATGGGTTATGTACCTGATCACCGGCACCCACGTCCTTCTCTTCCCGGTCCATATGGACTCCGTCAGCGATATTCGGTGATTGTTGTTCGATCGCCACCAAAAGGTTCAACGTGCGCCAATCAAATCCTGCCACCACCATTACACTCTTACGTTATCGTATTTACAGCATTTATTACTTTTTTGTTTTGTCGTCGTTTGTTCTTTTTTTTTTTTTTTTTTTTTTTTTATGGAGCTCCAAGCAACAATGGGTCTATTGTATTATTTTTTTCTGTTTTGTCAGACGTCTCGTCGATCGGCCCGAACAATCGAACGACGTTCTCGATCTTTCACAGCCGGACGGGGAGTTTAGAGAAATTTTAACACTACGAATTTGCGATATTAATTGAAAAATAATAGAGAATAATAAATCGATTTTTTTACGAGAACAAAATAGTATTATCCCATAGCTTCATCGTGAGTGCAATTAGTTTGATATTTGTACAAGTGTTTTTTGTTTTTGTTTTTAAACATTTTTAATATTGCTGAACGATCTTTGGAAACGTAATTTTTTTTTTTTTTTTTTTTTCATCTATATCCTGTATAGCTGCTGGATATTTCTTTTTTACGAAAAAAAAAAAACGTATATCGATGCAAAAAAAAATTCTACGAGTCAATAAATTGGAGAGCGTCGTTCTCAGAAATTGTGATTATCATCATGGCACTCAAGAGTAGCAAATACATGTAAAAACATCATTGAACGACACGACTCTTGGAAAAAATTGAAAAAATTTAATAAAAAAAAAAACAAAAGTTGAAATATGTGTGTAGAGACGGGAGGGCAAAGGAGTCAAAAATCAAAATTTCACGTCGATGTTTCAACGACGAATGACGGTCTTACGTACCTTTGGAGGAGTCGTCGTAACCGATGTGATTGACTGTGTCTCGTACAATCTTTTGATAGTCCACAACGGCTTTTGACGTTATCTCTCCGCACAGCAGTATCATTCCAGTCTTCGTCACCGTCTCTGCGCAATTGAAATTGCAAATTTAAAATACATATTCCTTTATTTTCACGCGTCTCGTCGCTTCGGATATATAAATATTATTATCAAGAATCGTTCGCTTACCGCAAGCAACTTTGGCGTCAGGATCCTGTTGCAGGTGAGCATCCAAAATGGCATCGCTGATCTGATCGCACATTTTGTCTGAAAATGAGAAAAAAATGCTATGTTTTCGTTTGTTCCAATATTTACAAACTTTGTTTGCAAAAGAAAAACAAAAAATTTGCTCGGATTCAGAGTTCAATTCTTACAGACGCACGCGTGTAATCGAAAACTTTTTTTCGATCATTGATAAGTCGCGAAAGCATGAAGAACATTGCGTCAGCTGGAAACTTCGTTCCCGTCGCGTAAAATTCGATGCTGAGTAATTCGGTGTTTCAAAAGGGTGAATGGGGGAGAAAAGTTAAGAATCTTCGGATTTTCCGATGAAACTTGCGCGACGCGATAATCGGATGACTCATAGCGTGTTGTTTGTAAAAAAAACGTAACATTTCTTCGTGATTCATAGGTTAGACGAATAAATTTATTTGTACAAAATGAATTGTCGTTCTCAGATTGTTGGATTATCATCATGGCACTCAAGAGTAGCAAATACATAACAAGCATCATTGAACGACAATTGGGAAAAAAAAACTCAAGAAAAAACTCTCGTAGCATTGAATTTCTTTTCGTTATCATTACGATCCACGCGGTAGAAGAATCGAGAAGAGCTCTCGGTGGTGGAGATCGAGCGCGCGGATTGGTGGCTTGGCTCGCCGGAAAGAGTGTTGGCCCGAGCACATGGCGACGATGTAAAGTTCGATGTAACGCGATACACGATCGTATTCGCAACGAAAAAAAAAAGATTCTCCTCGTGCAAACTGATACAGTTCGTTGGCGAGAAAAAAATAAATAGATCGATACGATAAACAAAAAAAAAGTGCAAACGATCTCTGAACGCGTGAAATTGTTTAGTCTGTGTGGCCAAAGAATGCGGGAATCGAATTTCTAAGAAGGAACATAATACTCCGCAGCGTTTCGGAGCTATTAAGGAAAAATCGGTGGCTGTGGAAGGGAATAGAACGAGACGGCATACGGTGTCTGTTGCGTGTTACGCGCGTTGGGATTTTGAGTGCGAGAAAGACGAAACGACTAAGTGTGCGCGCACACGCGGCTCTCGAAACGGCGCCGAGAGGTATCGCTGCTCTTCATGGCGGCACGAGGGACCGCTGATCGAAGAACTCGTTAAAACGCTTTCGCGATGTACGAAAATCACAAAGATTTCGTTATCCATGAGATAAATATTAATGTATGATGTTTAAATACCTGGATGTCCCTCGCCGACGGATTCCGAGGTGAACAGGAATGTCGTATCCTGCTGCAGCTCAGGCGCCGTGTGCCCGTTCGCGTATCCGTTCATGTGGTGCGATGTCTCCGGCATTTTCGTCGTTTTGGTATCCTTGATCGTTGTCCTGTTAAAACTTTGACGTGTCGTACCGAACTCGGAACAGTGTCTTACGATAATCTCGGATCTGTTTGAACGTCGATTTATCCCGATTATAATAGGCAAACTACTTCGATTTACGGTGCTACTGAGTGCGCGTATGCGGGAGCTACACAGCCGCGACACTCGACCGAATGGTCGTACCAGCGCAATAGTGAATGCACTGTGGGGAACGCTCGGGATGTAAAAGAGACTCCCCGCTAGCCCGCCCCCGGTATTTATAACCTCGGTACGTACCGTTCGCCTGTTCGGTTATCTTCGGATCACGTGGTACCAACGGGCCTCGATGGAGTTCTCACGAAGCGCGACGATACGAATTTGAGTGATGTACGCAAAATTTCTCGCCCGACTCACAGGTTTTTCGTTCAATATATCGAACGTCGATTGATTATCTTGACGAATCTGCAACATAGACATTTGTATTGTAGATTTTACATTGTCGACACTCATTTGTTTCGATTGTCAAAGCGTATCTTCTAGCGAACAGTTATACAAACGTAAATGTACGTAAATGTAACAATGAATTACGAACTATATGTAAATTATTGTAATTCGTAAGATTAAATAGTCGATTTTTAGAAGTTATCGCATTCTTATCATTTCAAAAGTTTATTCGTCACATGCAATACCGAATATTCGAAAAAAAAATTAAATGATTTTTTATGGAATTATTTACGGTTTTTTTTTTACACGTTTTAGAGTGAAAAGCCTTCCAATCGGATTTGCATAGTTTCGCGAGATTATCAAATCGCTTGTTAGCGATATAAAAATGTTTGTCTCGTTGATATGGAATAAAAAATTATCGGAAAAAAAAATTTATGAAAGACCCACAGTATTCTGTGCGATTGGATCGTATTCGTCGCGTAACTCAACAACGATTAAGACCGATGAGCAAAAAAAACATCGAAGAAAAATGGAAAAATAATTGAACTCGATTTTAACTCATTATCGGTCGATTTGCTTCAACAATACATCCCCAATGGCCTTGTGCAATATTTAGCGATACGATGCTTTTGACATTTCACCCCCCGTGCCATTTCACCCCACCCACTTATATTAATAATCTTTTGTGTTGCAAAATCCTTTTTCGTAAACAAACTTAATACCACTGTTGAGAAAGAAATTTCGTATTTTCACATTAATTATTGCAATGATTCACTCGTTAAATCTATTCTTAAATGTTATTTTATTATTTACTTTTGACGATTAAAAAAATAAAAATCACTGAAACACTTTTAACGCTTTTATTGATTTCGGTGAAAACTCCGAACTTTGCCAATACTGTGGGGTACAGTTATACTATAAGCTCCGGTGTTACTTCTCCGACAACTTTGGACGCACTGAATCCTCGGCGTCGTGTAGCCCCCACTTTTATACATATCGATCGACTGTCGATCGTTGCACGGAGAAATTGTTGTCAACGAAAAAAAAAAGTGGAATATCGCAGCCCTTGAAGCGATAAGCATATGAAGTGGTTATCGTCGTTTCGGACATTTGTCGAGTATTTAAATTTGTACTTTCAGTCTTTGAGTTTTTTTTTACATTTTTAAGTACATTTAGATACTACGGATTCGCGGCATATATGACGAAACGAAAGATAGAAAGAGGAAATAAAAAATGAAAGTCAGAGAGATGAGTTTGCATCGCTTATCAGCTTCACAGCTTCTAAGGAGTATTAAGAATGCCGAATACTTGCGTCAGTTCTGTTATAATAATAAGAAATTTGAAGAAACAACGCTTCACGATGGGTCTTTTCGTATCATTGCTGACCTTACAGGCTGCCAACGGAACAATAACCGATAAGACGATTTATTTGGCGAAATCATGATATTCAATTTACGGATATTCTATATATTATTTCGGATAGATTTTTTTATCAATGTCACATTGACACGAATAAAATTTGCCGATCGCCTCGAATTCTTTCGTTGTCTGATGCAACAAATGCAACGTGTGCCGGAAAGTGATATCGCAGATATTTCTCTTACATTTGATTTTCAAAGTAACTTGATAATCAATGTTATGAACTGAATTTGCCTCTTCGTATTAATGACTTTCAGTATGTTGCTGATTCGCCGAGTTAAACAGTTAAATGTGTTATTTTTAACACGTGCGTGAAACCCATTAGAGAGTTTATACGTGCCGTTCGTAAAAATCAATTAAATGCGATGTTTTTTTGAGGTTATGATTTTAAAAACTATCGATAATTTTGTCTGAAAATTCGGTAAAAAATATGAAGAAAAAAAAAATAATAATAATAAAAAAATTGGGATTTTTCCGATGTTTTTTTTTTTTTTAAGTTACCGGCATTAAATTCTTATGAATTTGCTTGCGATAAAACAATTTTCGAACTTTTTACCAGCTGTCGGATTAAAGTTGAGACAAACAGTCCGTAATCGTTAGTCGTTCGAGCGTATAGCTGTGAACTCGCCGAAATGGCACGTGCGACTTCGACGAGAGAAAAACGAAAAATTGCATGGGATTTCACATCGAAACGTTATCAATAACGTTTTGGCGATAACCTCGTGCGATATACTCACGCAAAGATGCAAAGAGGGACGCGAAACTTAACGACGAGAGAATCGTCGAATGAACGCCGACGAATCTACGAACTAAAGGTCCGAACAGTGTATCGTTATGATACACAACAGAACGGGCGATAAAAATAACGAGGTAAATTTGACGCTTATAAAAAAATGTTTACGAGTTGCATAAGAGATATTGTTGAAGCGATTCCTTCGAAAGCAAAATTTTGTCTCAAAAAAAATTCGTGAACATCTGGTGTATATGGATTTTTCCGTTAAATTTCGTTATCGGTCTAATTTAATGGTATTTATTTATTTCTTCTAACAATAACGAAAATCCGTATATTAATCAATTAAAAAACTTTTGCCAATTCAACCGATTGGATATCCAATTTATTAGCGAATTTCTACGAGGAACCACGATCGTGTGTGCGATAAAATCGAATGAAAAAAAAAAGAAAAAAAAAAAAAATTATCAATTAATAATAATAATAATATAATTGTAATTATAATAAGTAATATAATTTTATGTACATAAAATTCAATACATCGCGACACTTGATGAGTTTGTGAAATCATTTTCTTTCGCTTTCCAAGAAAATATTGCACGATCGACTGTTGTCGCTTATGGGATTGACTGCGATGTTAATAAATGATATCGTGACTCTCGATAAATCCGTGAAACCGATATATTTTTTTTCTTCCCTTTCCAAGACGTTTGTTTAGGACGACGAGCTAAACCGATAAGACGACGCGTGATGGAGCACCGCAGGAAGAATCGAAGCGCGCGTGATCCAAGTTACTAACGTTCGGAACAAAGAGAATCGAGCGGAGAGCATCCGGGTTTCGGATGGAAAAATATTGTTTGATTGATCGACGATCGTTTGATCGATTGTTTGCTCGTCCAGACATATGTTATATTGAGTCAATGAACGAATCTATCTACTCTCTATCTATCCCTTTCATGTTACTCCAAAATTTCTTTCATCACTGTGTTTTCTTTTACGATTTATTCGACGGCCGCCGGCTTAACCTCAAAAGAATCGACGCTCGTTATCGATACTTTTCAGCTTATTTTTTAATTTTTGTCTCTCAACTGAAAAATCCTTACGCAGATTTTTATGCAATTTAGATTTATCTATCTGCATATATAATAATAACGATTATCGCAAAGACAGATCTTTGAAACGATTTTCTAACGTAAAAAAAAAAAAATTCTGTCGTACAGAAAAATAAGTTTAATTGCAAAAAAAATCTGTGGTCATAATGTATTGGTTAATTAACTCGGTATTCATTCGTTTCGTAGCATATAATTTAATTCGATCGATCGAGTTTATTAGGATTCAATCGCGAGAAAATCAGTGGTAATAATTCATTGGCTAATTCGCTCGGCATCTATTGGCGGTCGACAATTTTAATCGATCGAAGTTATTATCATCGAATACTCGATAGATGTCTTCTTTCGTTAACATTCTTTCGAACAAAATTACATCAGCTTATACTTTTGTCACGATGATTCGTATTTTCTTGAACTAATCGACGGGAGTGTCATCGCTATAGGATTATTTCGTCGATAAACGGGGGCGTGTTTGTTATCGGTTTCGATACAATTATAATTATCGCCTTACAACTTTTTGACGTCATCGAGTTATTCGCAAATTTAGATCGAACGACGCGATCGATAATTGGCATAAACAATTGCAAACATCGATTGCGACGAAACTCGATATCCGTGGATACTATCGAATGATAAAATTTCCGATTTCATCCGTGCGAATGAAACACTAGACGCAGCGTCACGCTATACCACATAAAAAAAATCGAAATATACGAAATTTCGCATTTTTATATAATTTGTCTATTAATCATATAATTTTTTATACATTTGCCGAATATATTTGTAGAAATATAGATATGAATATTAAAAAAAAAAATGGGATCTATATTATCGATATATTTTGCGAAACACTTTATTTCAATTTGGGAAATTAACGAATCGTTATCGGTGATCCAACTTGTTGTACTTAATGTAAATTCAATCGAATTTACGCGAATTTGCTAATAAAATTGGAACGATATCTCTCCGTTTATCATCGCGTGGTTCTCGGGTGACGAGATTTTTAAGAAAAAAAACTGAACGATGAAAGAAAAATTATATTTTTATTTCGCTCGATCAACAATTGGCTTGTGACATACGAGAGAATTGAACATTTTTTTTTTTTTATGCCGAGAGTCTTCGTGTTTATAATGTAGATTAACGTGTGTATATATATATAACATATATGCCACACCGGATAGCCTTCTTATCCGGGTTACAAGTTATTATATTCTATATAGCACGCGATGTTGTAAGACGAAAGCGTGACACGAATGAGGAAATATGTCGTGATTTCATATCTCTGTTGCGGGGACCGATTACTCGATAATCGACGAGTTTATTCACTGATGAGCAATAAAAGACGCGACAGTGCGATTTTTCTTACAAAGTTCCGCAACGGAAGTTCGAACTTAACGAGTTGCAGAGTCATCATAATGTGCATAAAAATGAAGCAGAATCCTCGATTTATTTTACTTCGATGTATTGAAGTGTTATTAAAAAAAGATCTCACCTCACATCATTTTACATCTGAAACGATGCGACATGTGTTGTTCAACTTCTTACCAATCGACGAAAAGATTGCTTCGGACGCAATAAAAAAAAAATCGTAATTAAAAAAATGTAAAAATTCCCTTCGAAAATCCACATATATATTTTTTTGCAAAATTTTACGAGGAAATCGAAATTTTTTTAAGTTCTCAATTTTTTTTTATAAAATTCTAACCTAAAAGTGAAATTGCTGCGAAATACATAAAATAATTAAAACTCCTTTACATCAATATTTTTTTTTTATGAAAAAAAAAAATGGCGAAATTGCGAAAAAAAAAGATGCAAAAGATGTTTCCGGCTGATAAAGAGGATACCGACTAAATATAGTAACTATTCAATTCCATTGTTACAAAAAAATAAAAATACACTTAAAAGAAAATTTAACTGCGAAATGGGGTTCGACATTGACAAAAGAGTTATTCTTCCAGTGTCAAGGTCCGGTCGGTACCGAATTCAGAAGAAAATGTCAAACTCCTATTGAACTTTGTCGATAGCGCGAAGATTGCTTTAGAGATTTATCGGCTCGACGTCACGCGCGTGCGGAAGAAGGTGAAAATTGACTTTTGTCGGTTAACGACGTTGTCACGCGCTCGCAGAATCGAAGGTTCACTGACCCTTGACCCTGGTTCGCGGACGACGAAGCGACACTCTTATATATCACCGTCGAGAATGCTTGTCTCAACCTTGACCTCGCGGCTACTCTCGTCAACTTCGTTCCCTCCCGCGGCTCTCGCGCGCATCCCCTCTCGGCACTTAGTTATTATTATTTTTTTTTTTTATTTTAGTTTCTTTTTTCTCCCACCAATAGTTCCTATCGTTAGATTGTACGCCTTCTACCCTTTCTTTCTTGAATAAACATATATATATATACGTATATATCTGTATGTGTGTATAACACATCAATTGGGTAGCGCCGCGGAGGTTGTTCGCAGTTTCTCGTATGTTGACGCGGGTTTTCTCGCGCCTCGGCTACAATCTCTCTTTTTCTTCTCTCCCCGTTACCACCCACCCATGTGACATCATTCGCGGAGGGAAATGCCGAGTGGGATCGATATTCACCCGGGAGAACACGGAGGGACCGACGAGCAGCAGCTGGAAATAGATGAATAGCCTCTTAAAGCGTTCACAATCTCTTCAACTCCTCTTCCTCGTCTCGTAAAGGAGCTTTGGACTTTCGAAAAAAAAAATGATTTTTTTCGAGGGTAACGAACACGATGAAGTGCATAGAATATTTAGCGCTATGTATACACCCGGTATATTGAAAGACTCAAATTTATGCGCGTTTTTCAATTCGAGAAGCAAAACACGAAAATTGGATCAAAATTAGATTTTTTTTTTTTTTTTTTACGATAATTTGATAAGAGATTAATTTTTGAAGATTGTGAGAAAATATATGAGTATTGTTTGTGCGTTTTGTATATTGACGCTGAGATATCGATCGTCACAGAGTTACTGATAGCGAAGTTTTGTTTATTTTTATTTAATTTATTGCTTTTGGATTTCTTTACAATACGCAACGAATTTAAATTTGTATGTAGAGGCAAACGATCGCCGGATTGTTTGATGACTTTGGCGAGATCTACCGGATCGCGAATGCGACCGTTGCTACACGCGAGCGCTGCTACGGGATACAGAACTCTGATTTTATCCGCCGAGTTGAGGCACGCAGAGGCTTTTTATTTTTTCGTCGACGGGTTTCTTGACGCATATCCGATAACGGCGTCGGATTTCATTTCGTCTCGTTGTCATTCGATATTACTGGCTGACGATAACGAAAGTGTGGTTCGAATGAAACGGTATTAGAGGACCGGATCTCATATCTATTCTTCGGTGCATTGCTCGCTTAATTTTCTATCACATAAAAAAAAAAAAAAACCTTTTGGTGAAACGTAAGAGTCTCTTCTAGCGCCGTCTCTCTACAATACCAGACATTTTTTTACACCTCCTTAACACACATAGGTCCCGATAATTTTAACGTGATGAAATTTCATAAAAAATTAATATTTTCAAGTTAAAATAATTTTTTTCGAAAAAATTCATTTTTTTAACGATCCGCCATTTGAATAAAAAACAATTTTGCATTTTATCCCATCCGGAAATCATCAGCGAATTTTAATTATTATCGTAATTTTTTTTTTCGAATGTATTGGACAAAGTATTGAATTAAAAAAAATTGAATTACAGGGGATGGTCGCTAAAATGGTGATATTTTTTTTCTTTTTTTACGTGTATGAGGTCCTTTCCTTTATACGATCCCCACCTACGCGTGATGGCGTTGGCAGCCGACTTTCTTACTGTGTCGAATTCGCAAATGGACACAGGGAAACTCCGGAAAATCAGGCCGTATACAGTCAGTTTTTTTGACGGAGAAAAGTGGACAGTGTTCTTAGAGGGTCAATCACCAGTCTGTGGAAAAATGACATCGCACTCCACAATTCGATGCGCCGGACAGCGCGTGGCTAAGCGGTCACCCACACGAGTACTGACCGCGAACGGTACTGCGTGACTTCGGAGATCAGCCGGAGCCGCACGCACCACCCGCGCTGTCGATGCTGAACTTAAATACGTATACCGTATGTTTTTATTTACATCTATTCAATTTTTTTACTTCGGTTTGAAGCGACAAATTGTTTGATTAATTTCTATCCCAATGGACCAATATGCTCTGCCGATGCAAGCAAATTTATTGTATTTTCTATTAACGCAAAAAAAAAAAACTGTGTAATGTTTCCGAGAACTCAGAGATCTAATCTCATCTAAATTCCTCGCGTTTCTACGTACGGTATAAGAATATTTATAAAATTCCCGATTATCGTTAGATTACCGAACAATAATCGAAAAATCGTATTCGTCTCACGTGCTTTCATATATTCCTGAAACGAACAGTGCCTCTCGAGTCACCGGAGGCATGTTAAATCGCGTCGAATAATGCATCCGCGTGTGCGGTTTGGTCCGTTGCTTCTTGGTAACTTTGCAATTCGCTGGACATATGTATATGTGGAATGGAGTATCGGAGACAAAGGACTAACTGTTATTTTATTTTGACGCGAAACTACGGTATGATTCACGGTAAGCTTCGGCGATTAGGAAAATTGTCGCGAAGTTCACCTTTGTGGCTGTAATCGAATCGGAATTTTAATCTGTATCTTTCGTAACTCGTCATCTTGCTACCAACAAAATCTTCTACAAAAAACATTTGCGGAATTTTAATTTTTTTATTCATTGTATTTTTTTTGTTGATCAACAGACAAAGGGAATTCGATTTTCTCGTTGACAAAACCGGATAACAATAGCATTTTCTTAGTTAACATTTTTTTATTATTTATTTTAAGATTTTTTTTTGTTGATCAATAGACGAATAGAATTCCGATTGATTGCTAAAAAAACCGGATAGATGACGAAAAAAGTGGTCGTGTCGGGTCTGTGCAGAGAACTGCAATATCCGCAGAGTTCACCCAGAGGATCGTTATTAGTCACAGTCTGAACTTTGGGATGTAAGGTATAGTTTTGTGAGTATTTCAAGGCAATCCGGTATCTTTCCGGATGGGAAATCCGATCGCCTCCGCTTTGGCCTCCGGTTCGGCCCCCGGAGGTCCGAGGTTCTGTCTCGCAACTCCGGGAAACCGGTTAACCCTTCGAAAATCAATGCATAAAAAATCGACTCACTTTGGTTGGTCTACCAGAACCACATTTATCCCCCCCTAATTCCTCCCTCCTTCCGCTCAAATTCGCTCAACTTCCGTCGGTGGGGTCAAAATTCGATTGCTGGTGTCCTTGCGGATGTGACACCAGAGCTTTGAAAAGGTGTTATGCAAATGACTCTAACGTCATTGGTCAATAGTGTCAACGGCCGATAGTTCAGGTGCGACCGCAGCCGACAAAAATTATCATCCCAAATGTGAAGGTCATTAAGAATTATCGAGTCGACGAAAAAAATACGAATGTCTCCTCGATATCTCAGCTTTTATCGTCATGCAATATATTGCAGAAAAAAAAGTTGCAGATCATAGTTAGTCCGATACAGACGACCGGTTGTCGAAGGACGCGACATTCATTTTACCGCCTTCGTTGTTACAATGTACTAATATCGATGTACAGATAATGAAAACAGCACGATAAAAAGCAAAATAACACTTTTTTAATCGTATTTGCAAGTAACTGATGAGCTCCGCGTATTCTTGTTCGTTAATACAACGCGGAGAGATTTTTTTCTTTCCCGCAAGCGAGATACACTTTTTGCCTGAATGAATTTTCGTTCCCCCTTTCGTCTTCTCGCGAGGTCGGTCAATTTTTATTTTCATTCACCTCCCACCTGCTATCCGCCAGACTTCGTGTCCTTGCATGCCGTAAGATCGAGATACAGAGATTTCAAGGTTATTGAATTCGATTTATTCTGCTTACCCCCGTATCTACCTGTACCCATCCGATTTGCGAAGTCAGTTTGAGTCGAATCGTCACGGAAAACGATACCGTGTTCGATCGAAAAGTTACCTATCATCGAAAAGCTGCGAGTGTTCAAATTTTTTTTTTTTTTTTTTTCGTCTATAATTTAAATTAATTTTCTGTAATGAAGGCAATTTTTTTCGGAATTTTTTTTTTTTCAATCCGCTCGATTGTAATCGGGCAGAAAACAGCGTTGGACAGTGAATCAAATATTTTGAAGTATCGGTTATTCAAGGAATTTGGATTGGCAACGTTTGGTACGTTCTCAACAGATTGAAGCTTCATGAGTGATCGGAATGATACCCAAATATCATCATAACGAAAAATCATTTTGACTAATGTAATGAAGAAAAAAAAAAAAAAAAATCGGTGTTTCGATACTTTTCATTCGATCTGTAGAGGTAAATAATACCTTGGGATAGAAATCATTTTAATATATTGGATCATTCATTAGGTACCACTGAACCCGACGGTGGCAAATATATTCGGACGGCCCGATATCAACGACGGGTTCAAAATCGGATTGCGAGTGATGTGCCGTTTCCCTGCAACGTTACAGGTGCCGTTTTGTGTTATTAAATAAATGTGACCGGCGATTTTGTCAAATAATAACAATAATAATACGAAATAATAATTATTAATAATAAAAAATAAAAAAATAAATAATAATAAATAATAATTATTATTCATATTATTATTAATAATAATTAATTTTTTTCATCATCCTAATTAGCCGGAAGGTCGGAAACCGTACCGACATCGGTGAACAAATTGCGACCGGGTGACATTGACGTCGTCGGAGCGTTAGGAGACTCTCTGACCGCAGGTACGGGTATCTTTGCGACGAGTATCTTTCACATAGTGATCGAGAATCGCGGCGTTTCATTCCTCGGTGGGGGTCAAGGCACTTGGAGGGAGTATCTCACTATACCGAACATTATCAAGGTAACTTTTCCGTCTTTCGCGTTCATAATAATAATCTAACGATTGTAAAACTTCGACTATCAAAAAAGTGAATTTTTTTCATTTAATGTTTGTTTTGTTTCTCGTAATCTTAAGGCATATAATCCGAATTTAATTGGGTACTCGACGCGAGATTCATTCACACATCAATCAGCTTCGCAGCTCAACGTCGCGGAGATCGCGGCTATGTCACGTGATTTACCGTTTATGGCTCAGAATCTCGTGCAACGAATGAAAAATCATCCGAAAGTTGATGTGCAAAATCATTGGAAGGTACGCCGCTGAGTTTCCATTAATTCTCAAAGATTTATTGATATAATATATATATTTTTTTTTTTTTATTTTTTTTTAAGATGCGTTACTTCGAAAAGAAATTTTTATAAATATTTATCGACGAATTGAATACGTTTTTCAGCTCGTCAACATATTTATAGGATCGAACGACTTTTGTGCCGACATGTGTTATCTCGATTCGGGTCCATGGAGCGTATTGAAGAATCACAGAAACGAATTGTTGACGACTTTGAGAATATTGAAGAATAATTTGCCGAGAACTTTAGTATCGTTGCTTCCACCACCGGATCTGACGCTACTCGCTGATTTACGGGTCAAATCGCCGCTTTGCTCGATCACTACAAGTTTCGAGTGCCCCTGTTTGCTGGGTTTGCGTTGGAAATCTCAGAAGAAAGAATTCTCCGAAATAATGAAGAGGTAAATTATTTAATTAATTTTTTTTATTGATTTTGTTTTTTTTTTTAATTGATTGATCAATTTTTTGGGAATTCTTTCGCGCAGATGGCAAAAAATCGACGAGGAGATAGCGAACGATCCGGAATTTCAGACGGAAGACTTCGTGGTTGTCGCTCAGCCGTTCACTACTAATCTCACGTTTCCTACGATAGAAGACGGAACGACGGATTGGCGATATCTGTCGACCGATTGCTTCCACTTGAGCCAAATCAGCCACGCGAAAGGTGAGATTCCAAATTTGAATTCTCGTTTTTTTTTTTCCTCTATATATAATCGTCTATTGAGGCAAAAACGAGGTAAGGCTATCGTACGCTCGATGAGCGATCGACCAACTGGCATTCAACAACTGTTCGATACCACGAGACGATGAAAAAAAACTGGTTAGTCAAAAAAAAAAAAAAAAAAAAATGTTCGAAAGTAACAAATCGCACGATCGTCACGTTCGGTCTATTATATTCCTGTCGTATGATACACCGCGAGAAAATTTTTTTTCAACATTAATAAACGGTGCCGGAAATTTTTATGCATAAGCCGATCGATTTATAGATTTTACATAAGATTTGCAATTAGTCATTTCTTAATTTCCGAATTCATTAAAAATCAAATTTTTTTTTATTACCGGTCGAAAAATGTTCATTAACGTTAACGAACCGTGTCGAAAGTTTTTATGATTTATAATTAAAATTCTTTTCTTTTTTTTTTTTGAGTTCAAGTCAATTTTTTTTAATAACTTTTTTTTAGTCATATAAATATAAATTCGTTATTGTTTACCTAAAATGACATTTGAATTATAAAAATCACGAGGTCTCAGTGAAGCGCATAACTCCCGTCTTTTTGCCCGGACGGGCAGTCGGAAGTAAAAATTGCTTAATCAGTGTATGTAAACTTTTTTTTTTTTTTTAGTAAAAATCGATATTAATTGAAATTCCGCGTTGTACTTTGCAATAACTTCGTTTATCAATATTTCTCGATCAGATAATAAATGGTGCAAATTTCGTGGTTTATATAATCGATTCGCCGATTACGTGTCGCCGTCCGTTAATGCGTTGCAAACTTTCGGCAACGACGTGAGTTATTTCCAAATCCGCGAAAAAGAAAACGTAAAAAAAATATAAAATTTAAAAAATAATAACTAATAATTCGTTTGGACAATGAATTTATAAGAAAAAAAATGGGTTATATCGACTAACTATTAGTTCTTTCGACTCGTTGTTAGATCGACAAATGCATCATTTTTTTTTGTCTGCAAAATCTCTCACCAAATGTTGTTTATCATTGTTAAAATTTATTTTGACGATAATAAATAACGAAACAACGATGTATTATCGTACGGGAAATATTACGACACGAATATTTCACTTTAGTGATTCCGATCTGCACGGGTCGCCGGGAATGCGGGTAGACAAATTCACCTGTTGTCGCGCTGCAAAGTCTGGTGACGATCCTTAAATTTTTCGCATGTTAAAAAAAAGCAAAAAAAAAATGGAGAATTCCCAGACTGCGAACGCTGGACCCACCGTACGGTGGACGCCCTTTCTCTCGGATGATCTCGGATTTCTCTCATTCTAATAGCCACGGCGTTCGAGACTTTTTTATTCATACTTTTTATTTTTTTCTGTCCGTTGCAGCGTCCATCGCCATATGGCGAAATATGCTGGAGCCGGTGGGCAGAAAGTCTCGAGATTGGGATGCCGAGAGGATTGCGTGTCCGACGGAATCCCAACCTTACATATCGACGGCGGCTAACAGTCGAGAAGAATCGAATTCGTGATCGAAGATATTCCGTTTGTGTTTCTTTTTATTTATTTTTTTTTGTTATTAACAATAGAAAATAAGACGAAAAAATATTTATACGACGCCAAAGAGTGCGGCAAGAGGCGCTTGCCATTTATTATTATGTAAATTACGATAAGAAAAAAAAGTAACGGATAATATCAGAATGTTTACGAGTGGTTAAACGAGAAAAAATGTCACGGTACGCAACAAGGAGTTGTGTAATTTATTTTGTGTAGTTTAGCCCATCAACTGCGATGCGAGTCTCCGTAACCACAGTAATTTCTCACGCGTTTCTTTGCTGTACGTATCTCCCTGTAATTTCCTGATATTTCGTCACATCTCCACACGCGATAACGCGTTTGTGTATTGCGATTTTAGGAGAACGGAAAAAAAAAATCTATAAAACGGGACATGTTACGAATTCTCGAAACTATTTACATACGTGTTTCCAATTTTTTTTTTCTAAACGTCTTTTAAAAATTCATAATTTTGCAGAAGCGACGTTCGTCCATTCAACAAAAAAATTTCATCGGATATAAAAAATCGAATATTACCAAAAAAAAAAAAAAAATAGCGAAACAATCGATAACAGTTGCCACAAAATTTTATTTTTACCATCGAGTATTTTAGGCATAGAAAAGAAAAATTAATGTCGCCTCAGCGCGGTTATGCGGGTATAACATGCACACGATTATTGCAAAAAAAAAAAAAAAATGATGTGTGTCGAGACTCATCTGGCGACGGGGGCAATTAATTTAGCAATTTTCGGCCTATTCGATAATAAGTATTGCATCACGAGTGTTCGATTATGGTAGTAGGAGAAAATAAAAATAAATTATTACACGATTTTTCTTTTTGTCACCTTTCCCTTTCATATTTCGGTCCGCCGTGCGGGTCAAACGATGGTACAAGCATTATTTTTAATCGATATATATATCTTATATATAAGTTTTATAAGGACACACGGCACATCCGTCGCTCTTACTCACGTATTTATCGGACATGGAAAGGCGCAAGCGAGCATACGAAACAAGTTGTACGGTGGTACTTGCCGGTAGTATTGGATGTATCGGGCATTGGATTGAGGATATCCCGGTGCGCGTAAGGTGTAAAGAAACAAAAAGGTGGGGAGGAATACTTCGGGAAGACCGCGCGCGAGCGCGAGCACGCCTCGTCTCGAAGGCGGCTTCATTCATGTTCGGTAAACCCCTCGGGTAACAGTGAATTATCTTAAAAAGCCATACAGGATCCACGGACTCTCGGAGACTCGGAATATTTCTTCGACGAATTTTCTTTGACATTTCGCTATCTCTCGAAGTGAAAGCGCGAGTTACCTTTTGTATTTTTCACATACGAATTGTTTATCGAAATAAATAAAAAGTGCATCCACCATTTATTCCGTATCACGACGAAGGTCTCGGTGAATACTTCGAGTAAGTAGAGAAAAAATGATATTGGAAAAATAAAAAATCATGTTTGCCAAACGTAAATTTGGGTCGCATTGGGTCGTAATTTTTTTTTTTTTTCAAAATATATAATATATAATATATAATATATCGAAGTAAACAATATAGTAGTTCTCGTTGAATCGATAATAAAATTCGTACACAACATGCAATTTTTTGTTTTAAAACACCGTAAGATGATTTTTTTTTCCACTTAATCCTACTGACGAAACATCTTTCGGTTATTCATCGCAATTTTAAAATTTTTTTTTTTTTTTTTTCGAAATAAGCGATGCAAATCGTCGGAAGGGAAGTTTTGGTTATATCCCTATTTCACTCGTCTTCCGTTTGATTGCGTCGTGAATCTTTTCTAATGATGACAAACACGGTAAGACCGTCGAAGCTCTTATGGTCACGTATCTCGCGAGGTACGCGAGTTATCGACTTTCGAGCGTATGGACCCGCGCGCGCGAGCGCACGCGAGCGGGGAAAGTAATTGATGCGTACGGTCTTTAAACCCGGAAGGCGAATTCGTACAGACTGCAGAAGGTCCACAGTGAGAATCTCACGGGTGCAGAAGACGCCGATCGTCTTTTCGTGTTTCTCCGTACGCTTCGTCAACGAGAAAACGTTCCGGAGACTTAATTACAATGCGGTGCCCCGATGATTGGAAGAAAGAGATCCGGTTTTTATCTTGTACTCGAGATCATTAGCCCCGATATTTCGCCGGTATCGATACCGCAAGCCCCTTTCGTTAGGAACAACGCGCCCGCGCGCATGAGACAACCCCGTAACAGTTTTTCGATACTTTCGTTCAATTCTGCACGATCTCCGATTGACGAAATTTCGGAGCCGAATTCGCGATATTTTTTTCGATCGCTTATTCAGGGCCCCAAGTAGCGATTTAGAAAGTTGTCCGAATATATATGTTCGAGCGCCATGGGCGAAAAAAAAAAAAAAAAAAAAAAAAAACACGTGTCACACACGGGGTAAGATATTTCGAAGTTCGACGAGCAATCGAATTCTGACATCGGTGATCGGATGGATCGGATAATTTCGAATTGCCAATCATTTTGATCAATTAGCTCCGGGATGGGCGGGGGGCCCCTAATACGAAAACCGATAAATAACATAGCTTCGACTACTTTCGTTCGTTAATCTTCACTTTCTTCGTTTGTCTCCAACGGTTATGGCGCAAAAGGAAATTTATCTTTTATGTATTGGCTTTTACGTGGTTTAAGACGCGTCACGCGAGCGATCTTTGACTCTCCGTTAAGCAAACATATTCTACTCGGCTTAACGTACAACACCGCGCCTTGACTCGTGGCCGGGCCTCCGCGGCATCTCGGTTATGACCGCAAAGTTTTGCGTGAAATTTTTTTTTTTTTCTTTTTTTTTTTTTCATTTGACCCGATTTGCTTTTCACATTATCGTGCACCCGATGCAGGTCAAGGAAGAGTCGATGCGATCGAAGGCGAACGAACTGCGAGAGGCGATGGAACGAAGAAACTTTCGATAAAAAAAAAAAAAATTCGGGGAATTTTTTTTTTTTTGCGAAAACAATGGAGGAACCTTCGTATCATCGGTAATTTGGCCGATGTGATTTTGGAATCGAAGAGTCCGATCGGATCAAATAACTCAAGATGAAGATCGAATTTTTCGGGATTGTGCTGATCCTCGGGATCATCTTGCCTTCGACTAGAAGCGCCACGTTCATGGAATCATTGCGAAATCTATTGCAGTCCAGCAGGGTGAGTTTTAGCGCGTATTAAAAAAAATTCGAAACATTCGAATTCTCGACATTTTTACGATTTATTGTTATTATTATTTTTATTAAAAAAAAATAAAAATTCAGGTGACCGAAGTTACGACTCCAATTTAACGACGAACTTTTTTTATTCGCGAGAAATAAATATCTTTGACTCAAATAAATTATTAAAAAATATTGTTATTATTTTTTTTTTTCGAGCGAATTTTATCGTCGTATATAAATCATACTTACGGGTGCGTAAATAAGCATTAATTCTTTCGGAATCTGTGGGAAACCGGAACTCCTTGACATTGCGCGAGAAATGTATATAGTTATTGTATATTACAAAATTCCCAGCGTATGCAGAAATATTAAAGAACGGTCCGCAGGCAATTCAACCGGTTGACAAAAGTGAAAATACAATGGAATATCACGAATATATAAACGTAACGAATATGTTGTTGCGTAAGTATCGTGTGTCGGAGTCATGATCCTGATGGTGATTCTTTATCCACGAGCTGTGTGCTTTGCATTCGAAGCTCAGGAGAAAGGCCCCCAACGCGACACCGGAGTTCGGTGCACGACTCGTTAACGATCCTTCTCTGGAGATACGTTCCCCCCTCCACTTTACTGCGAATGTTTTAATTTTTTCATTTTTTTTTCTCCTTTCTTCTCTCAACCGATTTCCATTGGTTTGAAACTCGTCGGTTCTTTGCCGAATTATAGTAATTTCACGTGACTGGAAGTCACAAATTCAATGACGACAAGTAACCCGCGCGTTACGCATGTTAGGCAAATTCTTAGCAAAGCGTTTATATACGTTCAGTACGTTGAAGCATTTGGCGTCGCGGTATGTACGGTACGCCGGTGTATACCGTATTGAACCCGCGTACGGGATGCAAATGAAAGAAAGCAAAAGTGTCGACGTGCGGTGCGCATTAAACTAAAACGTCGCGTGGTCGTACGCGTCCGACATCGCGGAGTGCTTTCCTCGTGGTCAGCGCGCCGAGAAGCAACGCGTAAATGTCTTTGGTTTGTCTGTAAACGTATACGCCAACTTTACGACTCGTCGCGACCCACAAAATATAAAAGTTTGCTTATTGTAAACATTACGAATATGAAAAAATGTATAATTTATCGAAAAATAATTAATAATAATAATTATTATTATTATTTAATGAAATAATTGTAATTTGTTTATTAATTCGTTTCTTTGTTTTTTTTTTTTTTTTTTTTTCATTTATATTATATAATTTTTTTTTTAAATGACACAGCAATTTGATTGCTCTTTCAATATCAATCGTAACGTCCGGACTTTTTTTTTAATCATTCGAAGAACAGAGATCGTAATTAATTTTTTTTAATGCGCTTTTTAATAAATCCCGCAGCATAACGACGCCGATATGCTGTCCTCGATCTCCGATCATAATTGATAACATTGAACGCGTTGAGCATAAATTCTTGTGTATCGTTGCTTTTCGCTCAAACGGCGCTATGGATATCGTGACCATGACTACGATCGTATAATGAATCGCTTGGGTATGCATACGCTCGTCGGGGAAAGCCGGAGGTTTGCGGATTCGATGTTATTTCATAACGCCGTAAACGGGCTTTTGATATACACGAACCTGTTGAGTGTTAAATTTGCGCGTCGTGTTCCGATGAGACAGACGAGAAATAATAATAATAAAGTTTCGAGACTCGAAGCTACCAAACTAATTACAGTCGTTTCAGGATAATTCACCGTTTATTCCATTTAACTAACGAGTGTATACGAGTTTAGAAGAGATATTTGATACCTCCAGAAAGGCGTTTAGATCTGCACCACTACTCCGATCGAAACTATAGCATAGATTTATTAACTTCTATATCTGATGATTATATGCATCTCTTTAGAGACAAACTTCGGACGTTGGATATAGGAGAATGAACATTTTAAAAAAACTGTAAAGTGGATACAGTTCCATATAAATGAAAAATGTAAAACTTTGCAAAAAAAATTTTTTTTTTGTTTTTTTAATGAAACGATTGAGTTGCCAATGAAATAAGCGGATGCGTGATCCGCGGAAAAAATACGGATAATGTCTCGAAAAAAGTGAAAAAAAAAAAAAAAAAAAAAAGATTACCGATTTCGCAAAAATTGAGATTTTTCGTAATTTCAAACAGCAGTAATTCTGCTCTTCCATAGACTATCAACATAACAATAGAAAAAAAAATACAGGAGATAAGATACTTAGCAAAGTTACAGACCCGTTTTTTCGAAATGTTATTAGGATAATGAAAAATGTGAAAAAACTGTTTTAATTTATTTTAAAAATGTAAAAAGTTATGTATATCCAATATTAAGCTTTTCGATTTTCTCGTTTTTGATAAAAATGAATTGAACTTCGCGAGAGCACACCGTTTATTTTCCGTTTAAAACTACTTGATGTCGTGACGCTGACGTCTTTTATAAATATACTAATCGACGTTTTTTTTTTTTTTTTATTAAAGTACGAATTGGACGGAAACGGTATAAGTTATCCAGAAATGGTGGACGGAGTCCGTAGGCAGCAGAAGATTTCACAACGAGTACCGTTTCCCTGCGACACGAAATTAGGCAGGTAGAGTATTCAGTCCTTTTTTTCCCTTAAATTAACTTGATTACGCGGCTCCCAATAAAAAAATGTCGTCATCTACTTATCATCACAGATCTCCATCACCGCCAGACAACGTGCACCGTTTGCGTCCGGGTGATATCGACATCGTTGGGGGTCTCGGCGATTCATTGGTAGCCGGAAGTGGTGCCCTGGAAGAGTTCGCCATCGGAACTTTTATCGAGGCTCGCGGTGTTAGTTGGTGCGCTGGTGGTCAGGGAGATTGGAGAATGTTTCTCACACTACCAAATCTAATAAAGGTACTTCGTCACGCTATATGTCGACTATGATTATTATTATTATGACCCTTTGTTCGACTCGCTGCGACTCTCACTGATCAAAGATCTGTCTGTTCGTTTTTAAACGTCAAGGAATTCAACGGAAATCTCACGGGTTTTGCCACGGGTACCGGTGAATTCATATCGGCTAAAGCCGGACTAAACGTCGCCTTTCCCGTAGCTGCGACCGAAGATGCCCTGCATCAGGCGCGTATCCTAGTCAGACGGATCAAGAGCATTCCTAACATAAACGCGAAAAAACAATGGAAGGTTTGTATCGCGAATTCCGATCATTCAAACATCTTTTCATCACAATTTCAGCGATTTTCCCAGACTTTTCTTTTTTTTTAGCTCGTAACTATTTTCTTCGGTGCCAACGACATATGTTCGGCGCAATGCTACAACCCGAAAGCCTTTTCTCCAGTTCGTTATGCACTTCACTTGAAACGAGCTTTGGATTACCTGCGAGTAGCTTTGCCGAGAACTCTGGTGAACCTCGTCCCGGCAATAGGTCAATAAACATCGATTAAATCGAGAAATCAGTCATAAAAGTACTTTTAACCGAAATTTCATGAGAAACTCAATTTGTTTTACAGATGTTACAGTCTCCGTTAGAGTCACGCGAAGCATGATGTGCAACATTTTGCATCCGCTTTATTGCGCCTGTATGCATCAGGGAAGCCGACCGGATATAACGGCATCGAAAATGGCGCGAATGTATCAACAAGCAGCCGAATCTCTTGTTGCTTCGGGAAGGTAGGAAACTCTTTTCGATGTATACAACAAAAAAACAACTGAAACATTGGGTACTTTATTGTTTTTTTTTGTGATTCAGATACGATACTACGAAGGATTTTGCCGTTGTATTTCAACCTTTTACGAAGCTCTTCAATGCACCGAACTCTGATCCGCGACGAGCACCGCCTCTGGACCCCAATTTGGTTACTTATGATTGCTTTCACTTCAGTCAGAGGGGACATGCGCTCGGTAATCAGATTTTATTGTCGAATTATTACTGTGAATCATTTTTACCCCAATTGCCAAAGTTGCCAAAGTGTTGCGACAGATTTTTTTCGCCATTATTCCATCAACGGATATTGCATTATTCGGCAACGAAATATCCTTTTTTGATAACAGCCGATAGCAACTGTTTGTTTGCAAATTTTTTATTACAATACTTACAAAGTTGGAGAATTGTTATATAATACATTATTTCACAATAATTGTGTCAATGAGCCGCACGCGTTTGTCGGAAAAATTGGGATAATCGAATCCGAACCTCAATTTCAAACAATAGTTGCAAAATTTACGAGAATTCATTAAAAAATCGGTCATTTTTGGATTGAACTTTTTTTCTAATTTTACCAAAAATTTTGCCTAAATTTGAAATTAATGAGAATGCATTTCAATGAAATCATTTCAAGAGAGCTTCTTAAGACGATCATTTGTTATTACTATTGTAAGAGTTGTTGCTGTTGGTAACATTACCGCGAATCTCTTTCATGAATACGTATCCGCGTAGCGGGTTGACTGCCTACAGGCGCTTTTTGTATACGAGATTCGATCGATAAAACAGCGAGGATTCGTAGAAAGCTTTCTAAGTACGAATACGATGCAAGTGCTGTCGCATAACGAGAAAAATTGAAAACGAATCGAACGTAATATTTCAAAATATGAATCCCAGAGTGCTGTAATTTTTTTGATATAGAAATCAAATTATAAAAAAGTCTTAAAATCATAAAAATTTCGATAAATACGCTGAACTCAATTATTATAAATTCCCTAATTATTTTAATCATTTTCACAAACCAAATGCAACTTAGTTGATTTTTTTTATATCCCACGTGCCGTTTAAACAAATCTTCATTGGGATCAGTTAAGAAGCTTTAATAAAAAAAAAGTATTGTTACTTTGTTGCATCCATTATTACGAGTTAAAATGTAACTACGAACGTTAGTCGTAACGACAAGTACCGCATTCATCAAAACAGCACTCAGACAAGCGGATTATAAGACGAGACAATTTCTTTCATCCACGCGTCAAGGTCGAGGCACGTTCGACGCAAAAAGTCATTAAGATACTCGTTAAAAAAAAAAGGAAGCGAGTAATTCATAATTTACAGTATTATTCGAGGCCCTGTGTTATCGTGAATACGAAGAATCGCGCAACCGAATTACAAATTAACAACACCGCGCGATAGACGTGTAAAAAATGTCGTGAATCAGTCCATATGGCATTAAATTGCGTATTCATTAATTCAAATATAGTTACGGGGTCGTTGTGGCTTCACAGATCTATTCTCGGGTCTCGATAAAAATTCCAGACACTCGATTATCGAGTATTGAAAAATATATCACTATTTTTCAAGTCGCTTATCCTTTTTCACGACGAAATACATTTCGTCGCAGACGCGAGCGACGATTATTGATCAAACATTGAGATATTTATGAATAGCTGCTTAGAATCCGTTTGGAATGCATGCTGATTCCAATCCTTCAACAACCTAACGATTTGCGGACTTTTTTTATACGAGTACAATGTTTACGACTCGAGGAACGTCGACGCTGCATACCTGTATCTCAACTCTAATCTTTCTACAATTGAAACGCGTAGATTAATTTTTCTCAGCGCCATATTGATACGAACTTTTTTTTTTACATGATAAAAAGAAAATAGAATTTGATAAAAATTAGAATTTAATAAAAAATTTAAATTAATTTCATTCATATTTAATTAAAAACGCGGAATAACTCTATTTTTAAATGTTTTTAAATTATATTTGTCTCGTATTGGGATTTCTATTTTTCAATACTGAAACGGCTTTCCTTGGCTACGAATTATTTAATTTTTTTGCGACATTGATGAAATTTTTTTAAAATTTGTTGGGTAACAACTAAAGTGCTATTTTACCGAAAAATAAATTTTTTTATTTTTTTTCCAGCGGCAAATCTTCTGTGGAACAACATGTTGGAACCGGTTGGAAATAAGACGGATGCCGGATTGCCGGAAATATTGGAAAGAATGTTGTGCCCAACCGAGACGCGGCCCTACATTTTCACAAATGTAAATTCGCGATATTATCGAGATACCGGAAGTCAAGAGGGAATAGTGCCAAGATAGCGAGCAGCCATAATTCGCTTAATCGTTAATCCCGAACAATTTTCTTCGCTAATCGTTTTTTCTGTCTTTAGTCTCGAGAAAGAAAATTCGAGAAATTCGTATCGTGTCAGTGAAACAACCTCAGGGCTAGTGATGTAATGCGTTAATTAATTATTAATAATCGTTAGCAATGTGTGAATTATCGTAGAATTATAAGAGAAGCGATGAAGGGATAAAAAAAAGTGTTCATATAGCATTTTATAACCGGCAGTCTGGGCATTAATATCAAAGCGGTATTTCATGTATAATTCAAAAATAAAATCGCGTTTACTGCTCGTTATGCGAGAATTGACGCGCGACCATGACAATGAATATACATATATCGGCATAGAATCTTCTGGTAACTTCCAACGGAACTGTCCACACATATATATGTTTACAATGTGCTATATAATGCGTTACAATATACCGGTTATCCGCTACACTCCTCAATGAACAGATCCGACATCCGTTGAAATTACGAATCACGCAACGATTGTGTTCGCGAAATAACGGAAGGATAGCATTGTCTGTTTGGTATAGTTTCAGATACACTTCCGTAAGCGTGCAAACGAACTTGACCTTCCATTTTCAACCGTTAATGAGATGATCGCACGAGTTTTGAGATACTTTGTTACAGGTCTTTCAGAACTGCGCGACTGGCCGTGAAATTGCGAAATCCTCGGTCGCCGACCTGACTACCTTCGTCTGTACGCGCTTTCGAAAGATTTCACGATGTTTATCAGTGTTTGGGTGGCATGCGCTCTCGTGTAAAGGTGTTTTGTACATCGCTCTCTCACCTGGCTATTCGTCTCAACAACTTCCGCTCAGTCATTTAGGTCGGGAGGCTGAATTGAATGACGTTTCGGAATTCACATTCGAAATTACCTTCACGGAGAATCGGAACGCGATCTTTATCCATCAAAAAAACTAAATAACTTCCGACTTCATGGTATTCAGTTATTTAATTTAATCCGATATAATATGTAGTTATTTATGCGAAAAAAAAAAATGTTATATCAGTTTTTTTTTTATATTTTTTTAATGGAGATTTCGAGTCTTTTAGACGCGAAGATTTATTTACAAAAACGTTATTTCTACAAAAAAAAAAAAAAAAAAATTCATTTATATTAATTTCGTTTCAGCGAATTTTTATTTTATATGTCGAGACTTTTAGTTGCGGAAATGTATTTCTGAAAAATTACTTTAAAAAAAAATCATTTTTATTCGTATTAATTTCGTTTTTCGCAATTTTTCTTATCGACATCGAGACTTCGAGTTGCAACAATTTATTAGTAGAAAAAACGAATAAAATCGTTAAAAAATGCATTTCAAAGTCATAAAGGATAATCGTAAACTTCGTCGCGGATAAAGCCGATCCGACGGATGACGGAGCGACGATAGGTAAACATATTTCATCGGATATTTCATCAGTCTGCGAATAATTGCAGCCTTCTATAATCGTTTCAATGACGCGTGCACTGAAGATTGATACCTCTGTTAATGAACGATTAACGAGATGATGTCTGGAGAAATAATTACGGATAGACGAGACTCCTACTTGGTTATTACATGATATCGCGGGAATTGCGCTGTAAGCGTTATCAAGGGTACGTCTGCGAATCGACATTGATTATCGCTCAGCACGAGGCGTGTGGCTCTTTACAGTTTTTTCATCATCAGCTATATATCTTTCGAACACGTGTCCGAATTTACTTCGCTCAGAGCCAAGGCGGGTCAATCGTTGAACGGATTGATCGCGTTGCGGAGAGGTCAACAGACTTCGAAATCTCGCTGATGAGCGCTTCCAGAGAATTCAATGACCATCTCCACTTTACATGCCGCGGTTCATTGACTGGTTTAGCTTTATGAGCGTTTAGACGCCAGTTTCAGACTCGTGACAAACAAAAATAATTTTGATCTATTAAAATTCGTTTAAACCCTTTGAAGAGCGATGATACGCAGACCGGCCGGTTGGTAAATCTATTTTTAAAAAATATGTCCATTTGTTTGCGATTCTAATAAATTTGATACTCCGATATTCCTTCACTGGATTCCGATCCGAAGATTAAGTGAAATTCTCGCGTATTTCAAAGGATTATTGAATTTAAATTAAATCAAATAATAAAAATTAACAAAAAATGTAAAAGGTCACTAAAAAAAAAAAAGTCAGTTTCTCGTATTTTCCGTATCGAAGTTTGCGCGAATAAAATCGGTATAATTTTTTTTTTTCGCATATTAATCCGGGATATGAGTTAAATAATTTCCGTATAAACAGGCAAAGAGCGATTGTATAGAATTAAAGAGTTTCTTTGCAATAATTATTGAAAAATTGTGTTTTCTCGATTTCATGACAAAACACAAAAAAAATTGGAAATTCGTCTACTCATTATTTCGGATATGATGTATTTACGATTTGACAGATTGATAACGTGTCTTATTTCTCGAATATTTTATAATTTTATTCAATAAATCGCGGTGCGTATCTTCGGCATATTGCGAGTGAAAAGTGTAATACGATCGAAGATTGAGTAAAAAAAAAAGTTTCGTCCAGATGTTGCGTGATTGACGAACGACAGGACACTTATTCGTGTTATACTCAATCGGCAGTATGTGTCAATTAAGGTTTAATAATGCCGTTCGTCAAGGTCGAAGATCGTACGTTAGTTGCGCAACCAGTGGAGTGCGCCGTATCACCATGCAGTTCCGCTGCCCGATGTGAAATAACTTCGCGATTTTCTCAACGCTCGTGTGGCTTAAATTGCACGCGTTTGCCGGTACAGTTCCCACGATTAATTAACGCGTACGAAGAATCGCTCAATGAGCTTTGATGATTTTAGAACGAGTGACGTCGACGATGAAACCGTATTTCTTCAGTTCTTAACCGGCGTGTCAATTAATCAATTATCCCGTATATCGTCAAGTATTGTAGTTCGTGAGGTACTTTACTCCGCTTCACAATCTATTCGAAATTTCGAAAATTTCTCGAAGATAAGATTGTTGGAATTTATTTACACGAGAATTTTATACGATGACGAAATTTTTTTAATTATTTTGTACGAAACTCAGCGCGATTTGGTGTGAAATATTCATTTATTTAAAAATAAATATGAAAATCGGAATTAATAAAACTTTTTTTGTTTTTTAACTCTTGACTGCCCCTCAGAGCAAAAGACGGAAGTTACACTACAAAAAAAAACGTAAATTTAACAAAAACTTTTTGTCATAAAGTGTCTTTAAGTCGATGCATAATGCATAAACTCGGGAAGAAAATTGGATCATCAAAAAGAATAAAATAGTTATACAATACGCAAACATTACGCACATTATAGTCAGAAGATTCAAAACTCAATGACGAATAAATTTTCGGCAATAATATGCAAATAATTATTTATTAATTCAGTCCCTTTTGATAATATAATTTTCTCATAACACACCTATTTTTAGTCGAAAGTCGAACTTTTTTTTAAATAAAAAAAAAAATTTCAAAATAGTTTTGTTTTACGATGTTTTTTCGACGGTTTTAACGAAGATGAAGTTGACATCTTTTTCAAGGTTACGTGGTGTGGTAATTTAAACGAGAGAAGTTTCCAGAAGCAACTTCCGAGTTAATCGAAGAACTCGTGATGGTAAATAATGTTTCCCTGATCATTGAAGACTAACGTTCTCGAGAGCAAATAATACGATTGAGTGTCAAACCGGACGCCGCGGTCTGTCGTCGAGTTTGGCAATAATCGTATTTATCACTCGAGATGTTTGACGAATTGAGCAACAAAAATAGTCAATACTGTAATACTGAACTAAAATTATTATCATCGATATTATTATTTTTTTGTCTCATTCTCGGCGAACTAGTAGATTAGGAAATGTTTACAGGGTATCAATCTCCGTGTATATATGTGTATTAGTAGAACTTTTTCGTTTCGCGAGCACCGAGCTTTATCAATCGGCAATGTGTATATTAATCTTAAGACGGAACGCGACCCATATTCGCTGAAGGACGCGAACGTCGAGCGCGAAAAACCTTCGATCCAATGAGTTTTATCGAGACACTCGAGCAATTAAGTAACCTTCTTTACGCGCACTTGGAAAAAATCGTTTGAGTCTTTCGAACACGTGGTTTTTTTTTTTTTCGTGCTGAATTTAGATTTTTTTCCTCTCAATCGTTCGGGTTTCGCAGATACTTAAATTTTTTACGTTACAATATAAATTTTTTTTTTTAATTGGCGTAATTATTTTGAAGTATTTTTTCACTAATAATTCGCTCACTTTTGCAAGCCGAAGATATTTTACTCTGATGTGTAACTTAATTTTAAAGAATTTCGTATAAAAACGCATAAATAATACAAATTAAAATTAATATCAAACGCTTTGGTGTACAAAGAGCATTTATTATAACCGAAGAGTACTTACGAGGATATCGAAACAAACGTCTGGTCCCCTTGACCTTTCGTGCACTCGATAAAAAGAAGAAAAAAATTGTGCTGCAAAAAAAGAATCGCGCTGTTTCGTTCGATCGAACGTTTTTCGATGATATCCTATATGTAGTACGCGTTTATGACAAAATTTGTCTGCTTAAGGATGCGAACGACGTTCGATTTAAAAAAGTCTCGTAAAAACTAAAAACCCGTAACTAAAAAATCCCAATCGACAAAAGGAATACAACAATTCCACGATTCGGAGCAAAAAATGTTCGCCGACGTTTGCTGACCATCGAAAGATTTTTTGCCGGTCTGAGAAATTTTTAATCTTTTTGTAGATTAATGACTTTTTTTTTCTTCTCAATCGGGTTATTCGAATAATCCGACGATTGTCACAGAACGGAACTGATAATGACGAGAGTTCAAATGTGAGTATTTTTAATAGTGAGCTAAAAGGAGATTAACGAACGAACAGCTGGATGAATTAACGAACAACCGGGTTACGATGAATATGCGAACAATTCTTCAAATATAATCTTCGAGATATCATTACGTTTCTTTAATCTTTCGAACGCTGTAGGAGGGTAATGACAACGAGACGATAATTTTGCTCCAAAGTCGAGCAAACAACGCTCCTTAATTTTGATTGGATGTTAATAAAGCAATTGCGTAATTTTATTTCCGATGTTAGTCAGAAGTTTTCGCAGTCTAAACATCTGTGACATAACATGGATTGCATCACATCGCGTTATTAATACAGAACTGCGAAGAAAATGGAAAAATATTTGGAGTTATTTCGATATTCGGATACAATCGCGTCTAACCTTTTCAGAGTTCGTACTCTACGATAAAAAAAAGTACATTATTATTTTTTGTTTAATCGGAATGCATTAAACATCATATACGCGTAGTATAATGAATACGACGTATGTACGGAAGCATGAAACTAGTAGTCGACCGCAGTTATCCTGCTTCGAGGAATTGTATTATTAATATGGATATTCAAGATGATATATGTATAATTATCGCAATGTGTCGATTCACGTCGTTCGTCACATCTTGTCTTCTACCACCGCCTTTACTACGACGAACCACCGCCTTTACTACGACGACACCTTGGATCGGAATAAATCTATCGCAATTGTCAACCGATATGCATCTACTATGTGCAATTAAAAAAAAAGTCGATGATAGAGTAAAAAAAAAAAAAAAAATCCGGCTTTTTTATGCAAAAAAAAAAAACATAAATAGGTCTCTGAATTAATTAATTATAATCAATTTCATTGAATTATTAAAATGAATTATAATTGAATAAATGCATCAATTATAAGTCATTTTTTCAGGTAATTTTGATAAATCAATGTTAATAAATAATAAAATTAATTATTATTAATATGGACGACGGGGTATTTATATTTTTAGCTCACCAAATCGAATAGCGTCGATCGAATTCCTTTCTATATATCTCGTTGCAGGTGTTTTTTTTTTTTTTTTTTTTTTCGAGGGCTAAAAGAGCTTTGTAATGCACGAACCTCACGTACGATCAAAGATTCTATTTCGCACCACGTGAGGAGTCTAAAAATAGAACGAGGGTATTTATTTAGCTGCCAATTTGGCGACAAGTCGACCGAGACGCACCGGTATGCATTTGGTAGCTTTGCCTCTCGGCACGCTGCGAGCGACCGAATCGGGCTTCTGGGATTTCGTTCGATGAATATCAATTACCATTCGTTTATGTGATGTTATCGTAATTTTTTTTTTTTTTTTTTTATATAAATAGACGAGGCTTTTGGCGCCGTTCTTATCTTCTCGTTGGTTGATAAAACTCACGATTGGTTGAACCTAAACTCGACATGAATTGTGTCGCAAAAAAAAAAAAATCATATCTCCGTGAATCCTAATCAATATTTGCCGTCACGCGTTAAGCGATACGGATAATCCCCGTCATCTTGTGCCGATAAGAAATATCAGAACGGAAATAGTATGACAGAACGCGATTAATGGCTATCGGAACTGATAAAAATTTCCGATAATTTTTGATAATTTTCGATAATTTCCGTACTCCTACACCAACATTAATTATCTGCAGTTTACGGAAATTCTTTAATGCTATAAGTTATTTTTACGATCATTTCCGCGCATATTTCAAATATTATCGTTCTCGCGGGTTGTTGCATAAAATACTTCTTTCGCCGCGGGGTCATCCTGCAGTCGCGCGGTGTTGTAAATGTCAGTGAGCTCTCAGGGTCAGCAGTTCGCGATTAAGCTTTGCCGATCTCATCGACTTTTTCACTCGTTGTAACGAAAGTTTAAAAAAAATCTTTTTTTTTTTTTTTTTTTTTTTCAAGAGCAGACGGTACTTTTAATATTCATAAATAAAGAAATGAAATAAAATGCAAATCAGCGATGCCTCATCGATTTTATAATTTCTCGACGAGAAATTTCGCTCCGAATGTCGAATTTACATGACTCATTTAAAAAAATAAAAAATCCATAATCGTCAGTATTCGTCACGTTGAACTGTAAAAAATTTATATTTTTCTATAATAAAAAAACATTTTCAATGAAAATAAAATTGAAAAAAAAAAAAAATTATTTTTTATTGAATAAAAATAAAATTATAAAATACAATTTTTTTTTCACTTCCAAATGCAGTTTCGAACGGAAGTACAATTAATGAATCAAGCGATGCGACTACTATGTAATCGGTTGCCGAATACCAGTAACGGAAGCATATATATCTATATATACGGATATATATAAGAAGCCATTAGAGTTTCGACGCCAAACGCCCACACAACGAGTTTCTCGGTTGCCAGGTGTGTCGTATATATATCGATCAGAACACCTGTAACAGCCCCATCACGTCTCGTGACAGTCGTTAGGCGCCAGTCGTCCACAGGGTCGTCACAAAATTACCATACCACTTGCATATTCTCCGTACGAAACGGTCACATCGACCGAAATAATATTGAACGGCGAAAAAATTTTCCGCGCGCCTTATAATCGCACGCGTCTCTCCAATTTTAGTCACGACATATGCGTGTGCCGCGCAAAACGAAAGAAAAAAAAAAAAAAAAAACGAAAAAAAAAAAAAAAAAAAATCGCGATGTCTTCGGTACACCTAAAAAAATTGCTGTTCTCTTCCCACCGGAAGACCAGTTATAATCTTCGTCTCGCGGAATTCTCGCCGTTCCCTCACAATTTCCATGACGCATGAAAGGCAAAAATTCTAAGTTTCTATTTATGGAAATAGACGAAACTATAATTCGCAATAATTGTATACGCAAATCGTCTAATGTCAGAAAAAAAAAAAAAAAAAAAAAAAAAAAAAAACGCGTCTTGTATATCGCAGCATCTGGTTAAGCGAACGAAACAACTCGTCATTTAATTTTCTTCGTTATTGAAATTAAAACGTCCGCTAGTCATGCTGCTGACTTTTTTTTTCGTCTCTATATATCTATATACACGTCTGACATGCATTCAATGTCAGAGAAGTTCGCGTTTTTTTTTCCTGGTGTCATCAGTCATGCAATTGGCTAACGGACACGAAGAAACGTTCGGTTATCGGCCCGGAGATTGAGGATAGAATGTCGGAACAACCGGTGTTGGTCATTGGTCGGCAATGTGCTCGTCGTTACAGCGATAAATTCACGAAGCCCCGGAGACTCCGCATCAGCAAAACGTGAAGAATTAAACCACTGAACGCTTCACGTTTATTATAATACACATACATCGACAGTTATGATTGTGTCTTTTAAAATTCTGTCGTTATAACTGCGCGTAGGTATCCGATGATGGGGATTGCAGTAGTATACTATAGTAGAGAAATTCCGAGGCCACGACGCCGGCGAAAGCGTTAAACGACCGTCTGAACTCTTTTAGAGAATCTCACATACGCCGACAACAAGGAGTTTCGAAGTTTCAATTCACCCAAATTGCTTAATGTCAAATACCTTGAACCTCACGGAGTCTTTAAAAAAACGCTCTCGTGTCGCGGACCGAAAGGGTGTGTCCCGTTTTACTTTTGTTTTCGATGTGTAGCAGTCAACCATTACGAAAAAAAAAAAAAATATCGATATTCTTCGAGCCGAAAATGTACCGCAGAATCGAAGGAAAAGGATTAATGGGAAACGAAAATAAGAGAATAAATACACGAAGAAAATTTGTTTAAATTTCATTTATTTATTTATCGATAAAAATTGTGTTGAAAATGTGTTTTGTTTGTTTTTTAAATAACTTAAAATGTGCGAAGAATGGCGTGTAAACATGTGATTGTGATGATTGTGTACAGTGAGAAACACGTGTGTTTTTTTGTTGTTTATATCGATGAAGCGAAATTTTTACGACCGCTAATACTGGCTTTCGATGACTAGCGACTTAAATCTAACAATTTCAGTTTTTTTTTTATTTATTTTTTTTGTAAGTGTGGAAAAAATTCGATACAATGCAACGTTGACGAATTCAACGAATCGGAATTCTTTTTATTTTGTGTGCATTTCGGTGTTTTGTTGTGCGTGTGAATTAAAAAAAAAATTGTTGATTTTAGTAGAGAATTAAGCTGCTTATGGCACAAGCTGCGCTGGCGACGACCGGCTTCGTCGATCTCTTTCTCTTCCTCTTCATAAAGTTGTCTTCTGGTTTTTTTTTTTTTTTTTTTCCGTTGTAACCTCAACGATTGCAGAATAAACTAGTCGCCGGTGAAGAAACGAATGCGAAACGCACGTTGGTGTCTTCGTTGCTTATGCTGCAGGGTTCCTCGATCTTTTATCGCAGAAAAGTATATCTTCGCGCGACGCCGTCGAGAGTGGAAAGTTCCTTGCCAATTTTTTTTTTTTTGGCTCATCTCCACGCCGGTTGAATGCATCCCGAAGATAACTCGAAAAGTTGGTCGATTTTGCGTCCCACGAGGGCGAAGATCTTCTTTTTTTCATTCTTCTCGTTTTCCAAGTTTCAAACTCGAAACTGTATCCTCTACTTCTGCGTTATATATTCTTTTTGTTTTTATCGCAGAAACTTCATTTTCTGCCGACGAGCATTTTTTTTTTTTTTTTTTTTTTTTTTTTTTCGAAAGAAAAAAAATAGTAACTCGTGCGCGTTTTTTTTTTCTCTCACGTGCCGCGTAAAAATAATTTTACAAGCTCGCAAATTGCAAACAAGCGGTTAACAGAAAATAGCACCGTAGAATTTTTGTTTAAGTATTCTGGTGAAACCATCTTTTGCCTCTCTGTCAAAGAAAGTAAAGACTTCGTTGTTGTTGAACGTCCGTTCATTTTCTTCCCCACTGAAGAATACCCCGATGTCCGTTGCTCGACGAAGACGAGCCGAACGAGCCGTTGCTGCTCTTCGAACTGTTGCTACCCGAACTTGATACGCTCTCTGATCGTCTTATAGGTTTTCTCGTCGGATCGAGAAGACGATCCAACACCTGACGGATCGTGCTGTGTTTGCGATTGAACGGATTCGTGTACATCTTGACGATAGTTGTTATTCTTCAAAACTTCGTCGTTATCTTCGATCGAATTCGATCTATCGATGTATTTGCACGTTGAAAAAAAATCTTCGATTTCACACGGAAACGAAGATATATTATTGTTTTTCGATGAATTCGTAAATTTTGCAGCTTTTTTTTCACACCACAAACGTTTATTCACAATTTTTATTGCACGATATATTCGCGAATATTTGTAGGTTAGAACTTTCGAACGACTGAACTCGTGTCTGAGTTTTTGACTGGCGACGATATTTGTTTTCAGTCAGCGGAGGTTTTCGTGATATTATTGCGTTGCGAACGCTACGAGTCTGTAGTCTCGAATGACCGGTGGTGAGTGAAGCCTCCGGTTATAAAGCCGACGAGCTGTCGCGACCTTCGTACGACGTCGGCCAGTCTCGGCTACGACGCGCGCCGCGCGGAGACGCGCGGGAATTCACCTGCGTCGTCGAGTTCTCTCGCTCGTTACGCACACAGACGCGCATAAGAGTTCGAACGTTCCGTGACGTACTCTTTTTCCATATCACCGGCTCACGACCTATGCGTCTCTATTTACTGTGGTGTTACAAACGCGAGAATAGAGCCGTAACAACCGACAACAATTTACAACCGAACTTATATCCGATAGTTAATTTCTTCCTGTCCTTTTTTTTTTCTTTTCAACATTGCCATTGCGGGTATCGCTATCGTTCGTCGAGTTAATCCAGTTCGAGTCTCGTTTCAACTGGTATTGCCGCGAACGGTTACGTATACGCTGCGATCGCGGCGAGAGCAAAAGATCGAAACACGTGGGCCAAACACGTGCATTGTTCACGAACGGATATGCGTCTTATGAAAATCGTTTTTTTTTTTTTTTTTTTTTATAATTTTCATTCGAAAAATTGGTAAATATTCAAAGAGCCTTTTGACAAGCGATTATTATCGACTATTATAAACGTCAATTTTGACGGCAGCTATTTTTATAAACGTCGAAGTTAAGGAAAACAATTAAAATTCCGTTTATAGAACCAAATGAAGAAGATTCGTTTCGTGCAAAATAATTAGATGGTATTACCTATTTCCCGGTTCGCTAAATGCAAACCGCCGCTGCCGCGCGACATCGACTTTTTTTTGTTCATTAAAATTCAGGATAATCGACGATCGATTTGGACAGAATTCGGCACTCAAAAAGTTCAGAGATTGCCGATTGTGAATTTTAACTCGCAATTAAAGCAAATAAATCAAAACGGACATTTTTTTTTATGTAAAAGAAAAATTTTCAAATTTAGAGAAATTAAAAAAAAACCATCAGACGTAAAAGAAAATAGATAATAGCATTGAATATGACTACGATAATAGAAAAAATGTCTGAAATTATATTTTACGTCAAATAATTCGATAAAAAATATTGATTCGTCAAAATGAAAAAAAATCGCAGATTTACGAAAAATTTCTCAATCGAATTACGCGTCAAAAAAATTGCAAACGATTTTTTCAAATTTCGTAGTTATATGTAACCGAAACCGAACCGAACTGACCGTTTTTAGATCAAATGTTGTTTTTTATCTCTTAACTCGATGAAATTTAGTTTAATCGACGATATAACGTCTAACAGCGTAATAGAATTTACATAGTGCATCGATAAAATAGTTGAAAACCATTAGGACATTATTATGCGTCGTGCCGAATGAATTTCCGGTTTGAATTCAAATTGGACAAATTCGATGTAAATAGAGTTACGGAATAGGGTTGGTTAGCAGCTGTTTATAACAGAGAAGAACTATGACGATCCTATTTTACTGCGCCTCCAACGACTCAAACGTTTATTGAGATCGCTATTGACTCCGAACCGATAGCTATAGATATAAACGACAACTCGAAGAGACTCTGCACATGTCGTATTGTCAGATGGGCGCAACTTAAATGACGCAAATCAGCGAAGAGATGCGATCATTTTTTAATTGTTAATTAGGCGTGTGTCGCAGCAGTTTTTTGTTTTTCGTCATTTTTCGCGCGGAGCATCGATCGTAACATCGCGGCTGAAAAAATCTGATGCATCGCTTGTACGCAATACACCGAATTCAACGACAGCAAACTATAAACTGTTTATACACTCTAAAAATAGTTTAGAAGCTCTTAGAACGTTTATACGAGATTTGGAAGACCTGTTTCGCGATTATGCAGGATAACAACACACTTTTGTCGTGAGCGGTAGTCACGAGTTCCCATATTCTGTGACGTCGCCTCCAGGAAACATCGCTGTGTATCTTCCACAGTAGTTCTCTACATATATATATATTTATTAATGACTGATAAAATTTGAATGTAGGTTTCGGAAACAGGAAATCACAGCACGTGTGACTCACGTTGCCATCGATACGAAAGGGGAATTCATGAAAAAAAAAATCGTGAAATGCACGCGTCAATAGAATTTATTTATTTTTTTTTCATCGCGACCTCAAAGGATCTTCGATCAAATTTATTCGTCCGCGAAAATTTCGGATGCGTAATATTCGCTCGACAACAAAATACGTAAGAGCGCGTAATACAGTGTTTGTTAGCTCCGTTTTCTGGTGACGTTGAACCAAAGAAAAAACTCCATTCGACGTTCATCCGAATCTGACGATATTTTTTTTTTCTACACGCGAACGCCACCAGAATTGATGCTGCGCGCTCGAGAAAACAAGGTACTCGACGGATTGTGGCGGAGAAAAATAACAAATGAATTGGTACGACGATCGTTACGCGCGATCGATACTGATCCGTGATACCGATGTTTGTTTATCGAGTTCTTCGATTCCGAGAGAAACACTCTAATGAATAGGCTATGCAAATGATTTGGCTGACAAGACGTTTGATCCGCAGTTGCTAACGTTGCGTGACGCGCGGAAGAGACGAAATGCAGCAGACGGAACACCCTGAAGCTATGTTGTGACGGTGAATATGCGTTAACTAACGCAATCGGTCACAAGCGTCAAATGACTCGTTGTCTGGACAAACAGATTAGCTAAGACTGCATACAAGTTCGCGGCCGTCGAAGATTGAGAAAGGCACGGCGAGGCTGTTGCGTATGTTTTTATTATCTGTGTTACTCTAATGAACGCAGAGGCTTCGTTTGTGACGCAGCATATTAGTTTTTTTCTAATGGAAATAACGCCGGGATCTCCCGATAGAAAATTCAAAACCTTGAATTCGATCTCCGGTTTGAACGGAAGATTTTTCGGAGCAGCAGCCGCCAATTGGTAATATCCGAGTACCGACATCGGCACCACGGAGTGTGGTGTGTGGATCTTGGGGTTGCAACTTTGCAAATAATTGGCATACGGTCCGTAAATAGCAATAAATAAATTAATTAATAAATATTGGCAAATAAAAAAATTGGAATATTAATTTAATAAAAAGCGCGTAAATGAGATCGATGAGATTTTTTTGTCTGTATTGACCCTTAAAATCAGCCATTTTGAATTTTGATATTTCAACTTTAAACACGAATTCCGCGATCCAAAATACCCTTAAGTACGAAGTTTCAAATACATCGGTTGATAATTAATGCATTTTTTCTGAATTCAAAGAGACGTATCTCCTGCGATACATTGTGCTTTGAAGGGTTAATAGTAATTCATTAATGAAATGGCAAAAAAAAAAACTATGATTCCAACCGTCGGGAAGCTACAGACAGGAAACGCACCGCCTTTGATTTTTATTTAGTAATATATGCGAATAAAATATATAATAATAATTTAATAACGTGAGCGCAATGGCGATCGATGAGGATTTACGTGTACCACGTGACGATTTGTTTGGCACACGCGAAAAAAAAACAATAATTGTAAGTGCGAACCTCCCGATAGAAAGTTCAACCTTTTAGATTTTTAATTAATAATATCTGTGAATAAAAAAAAAATGGAATGATAATTAAATATGGAGCGCGCGAGATAGGGGTTTATATGTGTACCACTGACGATTCGTCCGAAGAGCGCGAAAAAGAAAATAAAAATTTTAACTACGCGACGAAGTTTCAGATTGTTCGCGAATCGTGGAACGTTACCTGCCGAGAGAAGGGTTGGACAGCCGTTATGACGCACGTGCCTTTCGTGTTTAATTATCGTGGATCAACAACAGAGAAAAGTTTTTTTTTTTTTTTTTTTTTTTTTTTTTTTTTTTTATTTTTTTAGTATCATCAATAGAGAGACGACTGTGACGTGCGGAAAACAATTGTCATTGTATTACGTCGGTTCCGATCTCGAAGATCGCCGCGGAGTAGGCGCGCGTTGGCGTACCGTCTAAACAGATTAAAATTCTCGTGTTTGCGCGTGGAAGTTCACGGTCGGTCGATTCGAGGATAACACCCGCTGTGATCGTTCTATCAACGAAGGACCACTTGAAATAACGTGCAGAAAAAAAAAGTATGTTATGCACGTAAAACCCGTAGAATCGTTGGAATTCGGGACACGAGAGGATTTGACGTTATTTTTTACGATCATAAGTGGTGAATGAATTTACTACGAATTTCGCGGTTTGCGATGTTGAGAAAACTACGAAGAAAACGACGCAGAGCTTTGTGGTACACTTCAAAACCCAACTACCGGTGGCTCTTCAGAAACTTGTTTAACATCGATAATTAATTCGGCGTTGATGAGTTCGCGGTGAAATACACGTGTTAAACCCCTTCAACGTCTTTTCGTCGGTGACGCCATGAAGATCAACACCTCCCATACTTCAAAATTTCCCATGTATTAATTTTAATAAATTTTTATGTACATTTTTTTAAATTTCATTACCGTTCTTAGAACTTTTCGAGTTTGTGGAATTTTCGGGAATTCAAGAAATTTTGCTTCAATATAAAAGTTATCGGGAAATGGTAAAAAATCGCATTGTAATTTTTTAATCAATTTTTTTCTCAAATTGCTATTTTTAATTAATTGCAATGCGTAATAAAAGAATAGATGATAAAATGGCAAAAAAAAAGCAGAATGGACCGGTGGTACGATCTCCCGTACGGCGTAATTCCCTATTTATACATTTTCATCGAAATTAAAAAAAAATTCATTATCGATCTTAAAATGTTTGTATTCAGTACAAAAGTTTTTAAAATGGTTAAACTTTTGCAATAATAAAAATTCGTTACTGGCAGCGAACGTCTTGAAAAATCGATTTAGAAATCGTCGAAAAATCGTCATAAAACTTTCATAAATTTTAAGATAAACTTTTGTTTTTCACATTTTGTTCGCAGAATAGTCGAATTTAATCCAAAAGTTATTAGGATGGCAAAAATTTCAATTCGACATGAAAAATAGTTATCAAAAAAAAAAAAAAAAGATTTCCATAATCCACGTATTTTTCCTTTTTTTTTTTTAAGGTTCCCATGTCTAATCAATTGGGATAGATAATAGATGATAGAATGTAAAAAAAACTATACAGGATGTATCGGTGCCCGAGGCACAAAAATTTCTTCCGACAAACATATGGTAGAGATTAATACGTAAGCAGAAACGTTTTTAAGTTCATTGCCAATGGCAGGCGAACGGAGGCGCGTCGATAATGAAGGGAAATCATCATTCGAGTATAAAGCATGACGTAGGTATGCGTGTATATATTCATACATACATACGAAACATATTCATTTATCCGCAGGGTACCGACGTAAGTTTCGTACGTCTTTCATGACCCGTCCTTTTTTTTTTTGTTAAATAACTCGGCCAGAGGTACAAAAGCCAACAAATTATGCAGCGCGTTTGGGCCAAAGAATGTTATCCTCTCTACGATTTCTCATCAGTCACACGATTATTCCGCAGTATCACCGATCGTTTTAGTTTTTGCACGTTTTCTAATCCCTCACGCGATCAGTTTCGCTACTTACGCAGATGCGGAAAAACTACGAACGTCTAATGCGCTCCATTACGCTGCATATTGTATATCATTTCCACACGTGACTTTGAATTTCTGATTCCGTGTAAAAGCGACGCGTTGAAGTAAAAACTACGGGGGAAATACCCTGATAAATGTAAGGCATGAAATGTCACGCGATATACGAAGAAAACGATATTTACTCAAACGAAAAATCTTGGACGCGGTCGTCCTTCGAAGTCTCGTCGGAGCGCCTACATTGGATCACCTGCAAGTACCAATCGCGCGTACGCCTGTGGAATATTACTCGCTTTTGTATAGATATATATGTATGCGTTTTATATATAACGCATACCATAAACAAATGTTATTGCAACGAGTTGCTACACAGAACTTGCCGACCTTCGGGATGGATAACCGCAGTTACATACCTATAACGCCGACATGTTCTTTGGAAGTACCGGAGGTTCAAGGCTACAGGGCGCCGGGTTTTCCCCGTGGATACCCGCGGGATTTTGAGCTCTCGGAACCGTTACCAAAGTCTACGACTACCATTCGATGTTTTATAGCTTATTGACTTATTTATTAATGTTCCTATTTAAATACAAAATTCTTCTGTTACTGAGATATATGACGATGACGAATGTTCTCTCTTAGTGGATAGGCAATGATGCGATTTATTCTAAGATCGCAGTTCACGCAATTTTATTTATCGGCTATAAAATTTAATCGTTAAATTGCGGGATCGTTAATGTTTTTTTTTTCGGGATTTTAACGATCGAAACTTTTTTGAAAATTTTTTTGTTTTTTAAGGGATAACGTCAAGTCGAAATTATATTTGTTAACAAATAAAACGGCTGAAGATGAGATATCGACTGATAAGAGAACACTGGAAAATTATCACTTTGCGGAAATTTGAGACGCAGAAAGCAAAATTTGCCACTATTGCCGCAAAGTCTTGATTTTTCATAAAGAGCTTTAAAATCATTTAACATTTCAAAAAAAATTGAAAAAACGATGAAAAAAGAAAATTGAAAAGTTCCGAAATATCGGACTTCGAAAAATAACCATATAGCTGAAGTCTACGAGTAGATCCTTCAGAGTTCAAATTTTTCATAAAAAGCGTTAAAATCCTCTTAGATAAAGAAAAAATTTGAAAAAACGACGAAAAAAAGTTGAAAAGTTCCGAAATATCGAACTTCGATTTGCCCCAAGAAAAGGTACAAAATTAATAAAGACGGAAAAAAATTGATTCGCGAGTCTCGCGGTACGGCGAAACAAGGTCCGTAGTGTGCTGGAAAGATTGGCGTTGATCTTGAATTATTTGATTATGTCCGTTCAAATTACACTTGACCTTTGAAACAACAAAAATTCGATGATGAATCCTCGGACGAGGAAAGAGCCGACGTAAAAACGAAAGAACCCGGAAATGTCCGGTATATATATATGTATATACAGATATACAATAATATAAGCATAGTGTAGACCCAAACATGTAAATATATGTATGCGTGAGAGTTCGAAAATCCCCGTGGATCGAAGATTCGGCGCGCGTGGCAAAAATGAGCAGATGGCTTGTGCCGAAATTTCAATGTCAAAACCCGTAGAGTTCGTATCACGTGGCAATGAGAAGAGAGTCCGACGGGGCCTCCGCCCCACTCGATGATTCTCGAGTCGTTCGACTGTTCCTCTCAAACTCGCTTTCGCTTAAAGAAACGGAGCGAGAAACGTGCAGCGTACAACGGTATACGCTATACACGAGGCACGGCAACGTGCGAGACGATGATCCAACTTTCCCGAGAGATTCCGCGTATGAGAACGAAGAAAAAAAAAATGCGCGATAGAAGTTTCGTACGATTGCGAGCACGTGCCGGCGGCAAGCACCGTATCTGAACGCTAATAAAAACGTCGCGAAGACATCGTATTACGCTTGGATTAGCGGTTAATCCAGTTAAATGCAAGAGGTTTATTGTGCAAAACGTGCAACGGCAGCAACGTGGCAAATCCTTACGAGGCATAGTGTTAATACCACGCGATATCAAACAAATACGAGATAACGAATAGATGATGCGGATGAATTAGCGCAACGTGACTTCCCTCGAAGCACGCGATAAAACATGCATTCGACAACAAGATAGAGATTAGAGTCGATGACATCGATAGCCCCTTTGATAAATCAATTGCATAAGAAAAAAAGATCGCCATTTTTCTCGATTAATCGATTTAAATGAAAATTTAAGTATCTAAATGGGATGTTAATTTTTGTTAAGATATTTTTGCACGAAATTTTTGGTTATCAAAATAATTTTGATAAAAATCGACAAAATTTTTTTTTTTTTTTTTAACGACAATTGATCGATAGTTTACGGAGTTGAACCATTAAATAAAAGTTCACATATCTAAATGAGATGGTAATTTTTTTTAAACAAAAATTACCATTTACTTTCTCAAAAGTTCGTAAAGAGCGCGAGAAATTTTGGAGTGATACGAGACTCGTGGACAACAAGATCGGTAGGCGTTTCCGGCGAACGAGACGCGTCGAAAGGAGATTGGAGAGTCGAGAATACCGAAGAGGCTCGGTGTACATGTATGCAATGATAAATAAGTGCCGAATTTAAATCTTAGCTCGGGGCGATGGATCGTCGAAAAAATTGAGTTCGTATGCGTAGCGTATTTCTCAAGAGTTCAATGAGTTCTAAAGCCGGGCGGGTCACGAGGAAAACGATAAACGACTTTCGGTTCAAAGTTTCATTGAATACCAAATTAGAAAAAAAAAAAAAATGTTCCTCGTTCGCAATTGGAGAATCTATCGAAATTCCGCGGGGGATAAAATTATTGATTGTCGAAATAAAAAATCTTAATAATAATAATAATGATAATAATAAATAGTAATTAATTTTTTTTGCAAACGAAAGGTAGTAGCGAGAATGAAAAAATATTAAGGACTTCGGCGTTATCGCGAATTCCACGTTATTACGATTGTATTGGACGTGTCGTTAAAAATGAAAATATTCACGTAAAGTAAAACCGGCGATTCTCGTTTTTTTTTCTTTTCTTTTCTTTCATAGCCCCGGATAATGTTACACTCCAAAAATAAAAAAAAAAGATCGCGCGCATGTTTTAAATCGTCAAAACGCACAACAGCCTCGAGAATTCTCGAGATTGCGAACGAATTGCAACGCGAACGATAGTAGAGAAATCGAGCGGTTGGAAACATTTGAAGCGGCGGTTCCTACGTCAGACGAGATGCACAGGCTATTAAAAGCAATAAAGAACTTTTACGAGGGTCAATCGAAGCATAATGCGTTGGTGAACATCACTTTAAGTACAACGATTCGCGCGTGTTCTCCACTGATGTATAAGTGAACCGCCACGTCGATGGCGGGTTTACGCGTATCGCGTGACTTAAACCCCGAATAGCGTTACTTTATACGCTTCAACAAAGAAGATACTAATTTCAAATTATTGCCGTTTTATTGCTTCCTTCGCCTTCGCTCTGACGTAAAAACTTGACAACGCCGAATTATTATCGTCTCTAATCGCAAGTATATGTAACACATAAAATCTTATGGCACGACGAGTTCGTTGGAATTTAACGCTCAATATAAAATATCTCACTTTTTTAAATACATTTTTTTCACTTTATGTTGAAGAATCTTTATTATTATATTCGCAAATAAAAATTCTTATAACAATAAATTAAAAAAAAAAAAACAAAAAAAAATTGTCGTTAACATTTCAACAGATGAAGGGTTGCGAATTTTGATCGTGTTTTCGCGAAAATACTAAATCGAAACATTCCCAGCAAATATTTTTCGAAATTTTCCAAATTTTCTCGGAATTTTCAAAAATTAAAAAAAATTGTAATTTAAATTTATTTATTAATCTTCAAATCGAAAATTTTTATTCTAATCGAAAATTATTATTATGGAAAATCAATGTTCTCAGTACCGTCTATACGGTTAACATTTTTCAGATTTTGAATCCATTGGGAAGTATACGAAATTTGCTGTTAATCTCAATTTTTTGGTTGGAAATCTAACGCTACATCCCTCTTATGTTCCGATCGTTTATTCATACTGCCAATAGTCGTTGTGTTTTCTTATTATCGAGATATTTGGGAGAAAGGCACCGATGACCTCAGAGCACAAGAAAATAAAGAAAGCCGAAGCCTTGATATCTCCTCTGCAATGGCTGATGATGAATTCCGTATATCTTCGCAACTTCCTCGTCTCTTTAATCTCTCGTGAGACAAGAATACCTCAACCCCAGTGAACAATATTTCGATAAACGGCAATAGCTAAGGTTAAGGTTCGCAAGAGATTAAATTTGAAAGTATACAAGTCGAAGCCTCTGTACTCAGCATATAAGTACTTGCGGAGCGATAACGAAAGATCGTATAAAACGTCTGTCTCGCCAAACGCGATTCGAAGTTCGAGAGCAAACATATACACGCCGTCCATCTGCCGCAATGAAAAACTTGTGTAAACCTATCGTCGTCGTTAAACTCGCGACGTTCCCCTCATTCCGTTTATTTTTTATATGTAGAACCGTTTCCATCTTTAATCTTCGACCGTTTAATTAGTTTGATTGATAAAAGAAAGTCTGCTGTTTTATTCATTCATAAATACGTGATTTATGTTCATGAGACTCAGATTTTGCTAAAAGAAACTCCCGCGCGACAGCAACAGTCGTTATAACAAACGTTTTTAATATGCAAAATTACCCGAGACTCCGAAGTGCAAATTTCGAACGCGTGAGCGTCGTCATCCCACCGATCGAACAGTGTAATTCGCGCAAATTATTTTCTCGCCGAAAAACCGTTAGACGAAATTTCAACGATACGTACGCGAGAGACTTTCTTTTGGAAATCGTGCGCCCGATGACGAGAAATTACAAATCCAAACATCCGGAAGTTGAGTTTTAATATTTACCGCATATATCATCGCGCGGACTCGAGATAACGAATTACGAATTCAACCGCCGCGGTTTCGAGATTTTTGTTTTACGCACGCGAAACTTTTCCATTCGTCGAAAAGAAAGAAAACGAAGAGAAAAAAAAAAAAAAAAAAAAAAATGTACGGAAGTCTCGGATCGTCACCATTGTTATTCCATTATCGTTCAACCCGCTTTGTTTTCACGCGATATTTATTATCATACCTTCTATATGGTTTATACCACCAACATACGTCATCGCGAACTCGACGACGAATTTTATTTTTTTATCGCTTTTTTTTTTTTTTGTTGTTATTGCCCGAGTTAAAAATAACTTGTGTCATTATTATTCATGAAATCCGTACGAACTGCTCTTCTTCTGACGTTACACGCGCTCTCGGAATACAGGTATTATTATTTTTAGAGCATTTTACGAAACCAGTAACCGACTTGACTTTCGGACACTGTTAATCTATGCAAAGTGCTAAGTTCGAGCTCACGGCATGTTCGCTTGAATTCTTCGCTTGGCTGAGGTCAGTGTGCGATATCGCGTTCGGGACTTTGCATAAATCGTACAGTTTCCGGACTCTGCGTCATACGAGCGAAATCTTTTATCTACGAACGCATCGAACATTCGGGGGAATTTCGCTATTCACCGAATTTCTATTCGACAGGAAATTTTTCGTGAATCTATACGCTAACTATGAAATTTAATTAAATTATAGAATCAATTAAAAATGAGTTTTATTTTCATTCTGCGGAATAACCCATTGGAACAACAAGAATCGCGAATTAAAGTAAGAAACACGATAAACGAGTTTCAAATTATTGATAAATAATTAAAAATTATAAATAATACGAAAAATATTGATAGTTGAATGCACGACGATCGATCGATAGATTTGTTTTAATACTGAGGACTTTCTTTTTTTTTTTGTTTTTTTTTTTTTTTGGGTCGAAAACATCACAACATACGAAGCCCTACGATGAATCGTCAATGCCGTCGAACTACGGAAGAATAACGGTCGCCCCGAGAGCACGTGCCGTGTAGAGTTATACCGGTATCACGTTTCTTCCGACAACAAAGCGTTATAATACTCCATGGAGCGACGAAATCCTGTTTGTGATTTGCGAACAATATCATTTGTTTTCGTTACTCATTGGCGCCGGGGGTGGCATTCGAATGATAGTTACGATCTCCGGTCACGCGATTGAAAATAACGCGTGACTGCAATGTTGAAGAGCGGAGATCGAGTTTCGAAACGCGTCGCGCGCGAAATTAAAAAAAAAACTCGTAATATTTACTTGAGTTTCCAGTGTCGAAAAAATCGAACTTTTCGTGATCGAACTATAAAATTGAGATTTGCGGCGTAAAATATTTAGTTTTCGATAGTAATAATGCAAATTTTACTAAAACAATTCGTTTTTTTTTTTTTTTTTCATTCGCGTCTTATTATTTACACGTGTGTGCAATTACTATGTGTGATTATATACCATAATGAATAATAGTTACTTAGTTTATTTTATAGTCTATAACATTTTTTTATACCTATTATTTCTCTCGTGCGATTATTTTTTTTTTCGAAAAATGTATATGTTAAAGTTTTTGCGCAACGAGACTGCATTACACGCGCGTAATATAAATTGTATTAGTTAATAACAGTAATTACATCGTGTCGCGAGTTCTCCGCTGGAAACGTTCGCGAAATGCAAATCCGGTATCTATCAGCATAATATGCCTTATGCCGTTTGACGTCCTTCGGCACAACGCGAGACGGTCAAAAAGAAGAAGAACTATTATACGAAGCCTCGGAAGACGTCATAGAGCCACGAGACTTCCTTTCCTTTTCTCTTATTCTTTTCTACGTTCGATCTCTCATAGATTTTTGTTTTTTTTTCCAACGATGCATACAACTTTCGAGGTCAACACGCCAGTGAGAGAGATTCGCATTTTTTTCCAAACAGTTCGGTGAAAGAAAAAAAAAAAAAAATTCCACCAGATGTGATTAAGTATCAAACAAATAAAAAAAAAAAAAATTGCGAGACAATTTATCTCTGAATTTGACATAAACAAGTCGTCCATTCAATATGCAGGTTTTCGGATGATACAACCGAAGCATTAGTTTCTCGTGACTTTTGGAGTGCCGACTAAAAATTTGTTTGAATACCCAAAAAATTTGATTCATGCAGATAAAAATATGTTTGCGTCTACAACAATAAAACCGCTTAAATAAAAACACATTTATTCTTGAAGGTAAAAATATATTATCTGCAAGAATTCAGTTTATTTAGTGAACGTTTCCCGACTATAAATTTATCTGAGTTAATTAAATTTTTTTTTTTTTTTTTTTTTTCAAATCGGATTACATAAATAATACGATCTCGTCACGGCTTACGGAAGCGTCTGGAGCTATTTAGAGCGACGGAATCATTGATCAATCGCCACGATAAGCAAATGTTATTATAATAAACCGATAAATTTTTCAACTCTTTCCTCAATCAATTAATATATTCGGTAAAAATAGGTGTCTTCCTACAGAGTCGCATCTTTGTTCCGAATCGGTGAAACGCAAATATGGGGATTCCACTATATTGACAGGGGAATCACATGAAAATCGTAACACGTGAGAGTTAAAAATAAATAAAATAGATAAAATAAATATCAAAGTTTCTTACGAGTGGGAGAATTCGTTGGGATTTTTAACCCTTCCGCGGCTCGAACGCTCGAGTCGCGCCTCAACCGGTTTTTCTCTGCGGTTTCGCATTTTTTTTTTTTTTTTTTTTTTCAAGTTTATTCCCGAGAGCACCCATCGCCGACGAAGCCAAAGCTTCTGGAAAGTTCTCGAGCCCTCGAACTCCGAACAATTCGAACGAACAATTAACACGCTAATTTTTTTATTATCCCTCGCGACTGTAAAATTCCGAGTGTTTTTAGTCTTTAAAAAAGATCGCATTTTTTACGGATTCGTCAATTTTCGTAGAAATATGCAATCTCACGGTTATCCGAATCGTCATGAAAATGCGATAAATAAAATACGAGCGAAGCGACGCGGTTTAACGTCACAGTTGTACTATTTCGTGGAAAATCCTTCAACGAACATTTAACTCACACGCGAGGTGTACAACATGCAACGAAAAAAAAAGATTTACGAACGACTTGTCATTCGGTAAACAATTGTGTCATCGCCACGAGTTTTCTCGCGACTGACGAGACTCCGAGGGCTCGCGATGCGAGACTTTGTAAGTGAGACTCCGAGAGCATTTATTACAACGTCGGAATTTCCATCGACTATGTAAATATAATTGGAAAAAAGAAAAATAACAACACCTTCGATCGATGGAATGGAATGCGAGCGATAATTTTATCCGGTGAATGGAAAACTTTTCGAGTTCCCGAAGGCTTTGTATTTGAAAGTTTTTGTTGACAAAATTTTCCGTACGACTAAACCGGAAAGAGGATACCGGTTTCCGAAATATATGTATTATATTATATACAAAATACAACAATAAAACTATAGGTATTCTGTGAACCGCAAACGGGTCTACGACCTGAAACGTTCGCGACTCCGAAAAAAAAAGCTCATCATCTTTTTATTTCGCTTCCTCTCGCGTCTTCTCGAACTTTCGCACGACGTTCCTTCGGCTTCTGTGAACTTTGGATTCGTCGAGTATAATCGATGCGACAGATTTGTACCTCGCGGGGATTGTATAATGTGCATCTACACGCCCCGAGGCGATTTAACCCCGCGATGACGCAAATTTCGCGGTAAATGAGATCGCGAGCGACGAATAATGTAGAAAAAAAAAAAAAAAAAAAAAAAACACGAATTGTCGATGCAAGTCGAGAAATGCGAAAAGCGGAGAACGTACTCGTCAATTAATCGCTAACGCGCGAGACGACAATTATTACGAAAAAAAAAGCGATATATCGATTATTGGAGAAACGGAGGGAAATAGGTAACATCGTTTTACATTTTAAATTACGCGATAGATAAGCCCTTTTGTTTCGTAGCGTTCGATATCACAAGAAACGTATTAAAATTTACGACTGAACTCCGAACGCCACGAGCTACGAGTTATGATTGTTAATAATTTGTCACTGCTGCGCGGGACGAAAAGAAAAAAAAAAAAAAAGATCGCGCTTTTCCTCGTAAAATTTGCATACTGGAAAGTGACTTCATCGAGTAATAGATCGGTACGGAATTGCATTTGACAAATTACTGCATCCCGGTCCTTTCATTGAGAAAAGATAATTCGCCATTTTTCATTAAATAATTATTTATCTGCGCGACGCTACGATTTATGTTCACCTTGGCAATCGCATCGTGGTAAATAAACATCGCTAACTAAGTTTTTCCATTGGCTTAATCCATTGGAAATAACAATTCGCGGTAATGATTAATCAAAATGAAATTGCAACGGAAATCAACGATGACGTTATTATTATTGCGGTAGAATTATGAGATCGTTAAGATTACGCATGCCAACATCAACAATGTATTACGTCGGCAATAGTCGAATTACCGACGATGGAAATTTTTTTTAACGCTCTGTTTACATCGGAATTTTTTTTTTTATCATTGATTGGTATATTTTTCAAAGTTTCGTTGACATAATTCACTAATAAAATAATTAAAAAAATAAATGCTGTTAATAATATATTAATATTATCTGCATGTATATTATTTTTTATATAATTTAATTAAATATTAATAATTGATTAATTGTTACTAATACTACTATTTATTACTGATTATTATTAATTATTATTTATTTGTTTATTTATTATTCAAAAAGATAATAATGTTATTAATATTTATAAGTTAATAATGACTAATTCGATGTTTTGTTCGAAGGATCCGCGCTATCGGTATTGTTTCGACGCTCTAGTAAAAGATTAACCTTCGTCGCGACTCCGTCTACTCTGCGGGATAAGGTCGATGGAGATTACCATACGATCGCAAACGCCTCCTGTACCTTCGACGAACATTGAGAAATTTCCGCTCAAACTCGAGGAACAATAATAATACGGTAGAACGCGCAGTTTGAAGGTGGATAGGTTTTTGAGGTTCCGAGCTAAGGACGAATACGCGACAACTGTGCTATTAAAAAGCATCACTAACGGCGACGCGTCCTTAATTGCGAAAATAGAAAAGCTGTATGCAAGGAATTATGTTGTAAATCAATGGGAAATAGTGTTGCGATCGCCCCGTCGCTCGAGGATAAACTTATTAATAGCTGCTTCGCTCGTTATCATTGTCCATCGGATCGCTTCATTGGATATCGTAACGTTACCATTGAGAAGTTCCATTAAATGATATAAACCAAAGCGAAGGTCGGTACCTTCGAAGGGCTTCGCGATAAGGACGTTCGCGAGCGATTATTAATAAATAACTAAACGCTAAAATAAAATCTCCGTAAAATCGTAAAATCGCATATTCACCGAGTGGACAATCTAAGAAAAGATTGGAAAAAAAAAAAAAAAAATCAATGAATAATTCTATGAAAATCTAATAATATTCCACGAATTGATTTTAACTCAACGCCTATCGCTCCCTATCGGCATGACATTCTCCAGATAACGGCTCTACATAATGATTTACAACGAGAATCGATAAGCTATATAGTTGAATCATTTTCTATATCGAGAAACTCGGCAAATGTAGCGGTATCTGTGACCATGAAAATGTTCATTTCTATATTTAAATCCACGTAATAATGACCGATGCAATTTTTCGGCAAATTTTTATCAAAATTGCGGCTCGCAATTTTTCGATGGATTTTTATCGAGAATCATATTTATGCGTCTGATTGACGATGAATTTGAAAAAAATGTATAAGACAACGATCGAGAGGCGCGCATAATGATCGGTTGATTGCGCGATTAAAATTAAAAAAAAAAAAAAAGAAAAAAAAAACAAACCAAATTACAGCATCGCGAATGGATCATTTGCTCTCATGTAAAAAGCAAATGGATCGTAAATCACGATTTCCATTGAAATTAATAACAAAAAAAAGACATCGTTCCATGACGTTGGTATTTTTTTCAAAAATCGCGAATAGACGTACATATCGCGCAGGCGCGGGACGCGAAGACTTTGACTGAATCTTTGACCCTCAAAAAACGATCGAACGTACGAGGAAAGATTTTTTGCATTTCAAATTCGATTGACTTTTGGTAATTTATTTTTTGTACTTTTTACCGTAAGCTACGATTTGCCGATTTCTTCGCTAACATAACCGGTAAATGTGCGTCAGAGATAAAAAAATTTTGACCGATCTAGCGAACCGATCTTTGAGGTGCGAATCGACGAAACATCGAAGAAAATAGATAAGGAGAAACAAATGATTGTAAAAAAAAAAAAAAAAAAAAACGATACATCGCCATTTAGGTTCAGACAGACACGTGGGAAGATCATCGTCTGGATCTTAGGATCGTTTCTCTTTCTCAGATATTCGCTGTCAAGTTTTCTTCTCAACGCGTCATTATACTTTCTATCACGTGATTTAACAGCTGTACTCGCTGTCTGACGATCGGCGTCGTTAACTGATGTGCATATATATGCGAAAATATTATTAGTGTCACGAGCTTTGAAAATCGTTTACAATGTAACAGCGGCCTATATATCTCTGCGCTTTTACCAGATGCGGTACGAGGAAAGGAATTCTGTATCATCAATTTTGCGCAGAAATGTAAATCGATTATGAATGTCTTCCGCGCGATCCTACTATGCAAATAAAAATGCACTTTTCGAAATAATAATCAACCGACTTTTATTGATTAATAAGTTACCAAATCATAAAAAAAAAAAAACAATCAATTATTTTTTATTATTTTTATTATCATTATTTTTATCGATAATAATCAATTTTTTTTTCATAATAAATTTTTGTTAAATCATTTTTAAAATTTCCAAAATCGTGTAGTTTTTGACTTTATGATAAAAATCGTTATATAGAAAATAAAAATCCCACATTTATTACTTCCGGAGCTCATTACTGAAAATAGAGAAAATCGGATAAAATTCGTCACGTTTCAACGATAAATCACTGGACACGTGCACATGGCATAAATTTAATCTCTCATGCGGAAAGATTAAATTTAGATCGTCTGCTGAACAGACACAACAATCGCTGACAATTTTTTTTTTCATTTTGTCAGCATAAATCGTTACGACTATATGCGAGACGCGTATCAATTTGACTGCGGGATGCAATCGTCCGCAGTGCAATCCGAGACGATAACGAGGTGTCGGGATTATTCTGTTCTTCAGCACTCGTAAGTTTCGAATCAACAACCTACAGACGGTAGAAACCTCTGCTGAGGGTCTATAAGTAGGTCTCGAATTAGCTATATCTATAGATAATTCGTAGGTTCACACACTCGATGCCCCGAGGGACTCCGGAACCGTACCATCCAAAAGTTTCCATCCGATGAAAGAATCATTTTTTTTTTTTTCACCTTAATGTATGCAAGTGCCGAATTTTTAATAGCTTTTTTTATAACCGCTTTTTTTTTGTATAAAACTATCGCATGATCACGAGGGGCGGAGACGATCCGTGAAAAAAACGACCGTTAGTCTAATGAGAAACGCGCATCAATCATACACGGCATTGAGGTAAAAAATAAAATTAGTACCTATAGTTTGAATGTCGAATATTGTATAGCGGTAAAAAGAAAGTATCGCGGTACGCGGCCACGAAAGGCAAACGAACTTTGGCATTGAAATGCGAATTGAATTGTTGATTTGTCGGTGCTAATTGTTCACTTACCGCGGTTCCCCCCTCTGTACCCTCTGTCCTCTGTTATTCGTAAAATTATAATGGAATGTTCGATGTAATTAATGATGCGGTTTTTTTTTGGGTTCGTTTGACTTTTACCAGTTAAAATAAGGGAAAACACATAACTGAATCGACACAAAAGGTTTTACGTGCTTTAAAATAAAAAAATTTCGTTTTTTTTTTTTTTTTTTTCATTTTCTTACCTGAAATACGAGTTTTCAATGAACTCTAAGCGTCATTAATAATATGCCGTGGGAACGCGAATTCTTCGCGTGAAATTGAATAATGCGGATTGATTAATTAACGTCTTTGACACGATACGATAGACTAACCGAAGAACAAAAGCTCCGTCCCAACAATGTAATCGAAGCGTGAGAAACGCACGTCAAACTTACGAGTGAATCGTCGTTTACCGTTTCCGGTCGCGCGACCGGAACAATCGCGGTTGCAAAACTCGAGCCGTTAATAACGCACGAGCGGCCAATGACACGATATTTTTATTTATTTATGTTTTCCGTTATTATCTCCGAGGAAGAGAGGAGCTTTTTAAAGACTTAATTAATCTTTTAATGAGCGCAACGAACCTGCGAAATCGCTTCGACAATTGTCGAGAAAACGCGCTATCGAATGATTGTTTGAACATTGAATTCGTTGTTATTTGCCACTCCGTCGATGCCGTTCGAGGGTTTATAAACGAGAGACAATAGAGAGAGAATATTTCTTTAAAATAGAATCATCGAGCGAAAGAGCCGCGCGACATATCGAACGGCGTTACCGACGACGACCGTGGCTATCGTCAAAGGCCACAGACTATATTGACCTCGGGTTGTCAATCGCATATATCGATTTATTCTTTCGCGAAAGACTGCTACGACCTTGGTGTATATCGCGCGTTACTTACAGCTTCGCAATTATTGCCCGAGGGTACGTGGAGAATAACTTAATTTTGCGATATTAGATAACTGATATCAAAAAAAAACATCGCCATTTTGTTTTCCGTAAACATGAAAATTTTCATTTTTACTACTCACATATTTCTTCGCGATGGAAATCGCCGAAGCAGTTTTATCCGGACGATTCGTCGTTGAAGATTAATTCTCCGATCTGCCAAGAACACTGAGCACTCACACGAAAAAAAAATACGGAGATGCGAATCGTTAAAAAAAATCATCGATTTGCATCCGAAGAGAATCTTTGATTAGGCTTTTTCTCTCATGGACTCCATTTTTGAACTTTTCTTTTCCGTTTAATGAATTAACCTCGATTTGCAATGCGCACCTTTTCCGATACATTTTCCATTCGTTTCGGCAATCTTTATTCACGAGTATGATAATCACTGACTTTTTCGTACAAAATTAAGCTAGCATTTGCTGGCATAAACGTAACCGTCAATTTCGGATGCTTCGATGTGTAGATATTTAACCGTTTGATTACTCGATCAACGAGAATCGCACATTCGGGGGTCATTCCTGCACTCATTATTCTTAACTACTTGACCCGACTTTCAATCAAAGTTTAGTGTTAACCGTGAGAAGTACAAAGTTTTCCTAATTGATAAAGATGCCCCATCCCCGTCAACCGTTTTTATTACACGTTGTCACTGCGATGTAAACAAACGACGAATGTCCTTTCTTTCTGCGCACCCTTCCCACTTCTTTGGTGTTCGCGAACGAACTTTTTGGTTATTTATTGTTATTAAGAAAGGGCTGTACACAAAACACAGTCGAAATAATATACTAAACAAAACACCGCACGTTTAGAAACTAATCCCGAATAATTTCCAAAAGCGTAAACGAACTTGTCAACAACTGATAAATTCGACAACGACACGCTCGACATCGAGCACAGCTGATCGACGGTGGCGCCATCAATTCGAAAACGTTCGCACTTCTCTTCGCACACTAAATCACTCCGTATATACATGCAACCAAGAAACGAGATCGGCAGTGAAGTTTGCGTGATATTAAACCCAGGAAAAGCCATGGATCTATAAATAATATGTATTTTAACGAAAAAATAAGCGGCAATATTTTTAAGCGGTGTCGGATTGTTTTTCACGCGCAAGAAATGACTTTTTTACAAAGACAATGCACGCGTGCGACTGACGTTTTTTCGACGAATAACGATTGGAGAAATTTGAAATAATAAGTATTAAAACAAAAAAAATTCACACAGGCCTATGATTTTAACATAATATATGTACACACGTGTAGAGAAAAATTAAAATATTCAATTTCGATCAAAGAGATACGATATCCAAAATGGTTTATCGCATGGTGAGGCACACTTTGTGCTCCAATTTAGCTAACTGCGGATCGAAGTTTGTCGGGGTACTTGCGCCTCTCGCTGTACCGCCGCTGCATATTATGTTTCTCTTCCATTTCTGGCAAGAATTTGCGCGCGACGTCGACAAGCAGTATTGTTCGTGTTCTTGTTGGGACACCGTTTTCAAAGGTATGCAATTTTTTTTTTTTTTTTTTTAAGTTTATCATTAAATATTTTTCCTATTTCAGGTTCTTACGAATCTGGCGTAGCGTCTTACAAGCACATGTACTTCAACGCCACGTCAAACAGTCTAAAAATCTGGGCGACAGTGGTAATCGGTGTAATCGCTTTCTACGAGACTGTAAAGTACTTGACGTGGTTAGCGCTTCACTGCAGACTGAGATTAGGAATGCTGGTTCTCTTCGTCAGCGCAATATTTTCTCACTACTACTCCTGGTGGGTTTACATCAATTACTGGAACGACGATTTTTACTCGCAGTGGTATCATCAGATGTTTTTCTCCGTTACGGAATTGATATCAACGATTCTCGTCGTTATGCTCGCCGATTCCAAGAGACCGGTTACCCATAGAAAGGCTTTGGGTATAAGCGCCATAGCTATTATTCACATATTCGCCGGCAGTTGGGATCAATTCATCAGAAACGTTTTACGAGGAGAGGGTTACGCCCATCAGGTAAAAAACCTCATGAGTTCGGAAAAAAATAAAATAAAAAACGATTATCTCGTTTGGCTTTTGAGTACCGCGTGCATTAGGCGCAATTATTAATCGTACTAATTGCGATGTTTTTTTTCTTTTTTTTTCGTAAGGTTGTCCGAGATTTGGGTTTTATGATACCGGATATTCTCCACGTTTTGATACCGATGTGGTCGCTACGATGGCGAAACGGTTACACACTGCCGGGAGCGAATTTCAACGACCCGAGCATCAAGCGAGATATCACCTGTATGCTCGGTATGGTACTAATGGGATTAGGAATGTGCACCATTCTCTGAATTTACTCTCGTCGCCGATCGAAAGTATTCACGATATCACAACCGACGGGGCTTTCCCCCTAAATCACGGGGGAGGCCTCCGATTTATATACATTTACCCGTTAAAATCGACGTATTTTTAGTAACGCATAATCGAACGAGATATCGAATTTACGACGATAAAAAAAAAGATACTGATTGTTAATCGTTAGGAAAAAAAAAAAAAAAGATTCATTATCGTATATCGTAAAGAATGTTTTATACACGTTAGAAAACATATCGTATTAATAATTTTTTTTTCGACGGTTCATTGTTATCCGTTAGATTGAAAAAAAAAAAAAAAAAAAAAAAAACAAAAACAAAAACAAAAACAAAAATATCACGAAAGAAAACGAGAGACTTCCAAAGATCTTTAAGATACATCGTGCCAATGTTGTTTTGTCTTCTAGATTCTTGTATATGTATACTTTGGACGAATTTGGATGCATTTTTTATTATGCAGAAAAAAAAAAAAAAAAAAAAAAGAGACGCGTTTACTTTGTAGACGATATTTATGTTTTCTCATACAGGGATACTTGTTAGAACCTCTCTAAAAAGACTTTATAATTACTTACTATTGTATGAAATTTTATAGAATATTTTTTTTTTTTATCATACGAATAACGCGCGACGACGATGAGACTCCGAAAGCGCAACTCCGCGAAGTACACCATTGTGACAAATACTTCGTCTTCGGATAATTATTTAATGATTTTTTTTTTTCTCATCAACTATTTCTACTGTATATCATTTTTCATTTATCATAGTTTATCGTTGACGTAGAATTGTCATTGGCGGCCTAGAAAAACCAAAGACAAAATAATAGAACGAATAGCTCGATATATTGCTTTCGTAGAAACTTGTAAATTAGGCATTCGATAGCCCCGATAAACCGTAAGACATCCACAGTATTTAATTCCGAAACGAGATTCCCCCTCAAGCTAATTTACAAGCTTGTAATTTTTTGATGTTTGTTTCATCGTAGAAAAAGAAGAGAAAAAAAAAAAAAAAAAAAAAATTAATCCTGTAGTAATTTATTGTTACATTACGGTAGTTAATACATTCCCTGTTATGAAATGAAAAAAAAAAAAAAAAAAAAAAAAAAAAAAAAAAAAAAAACGAAGAAATGCTTTTTTATTTATTTTTTTCGGCATTATAGTCGCCGGGATCGTGAGAACTCGGGGTGACGAAAAATTTGGCGGTATTGAGTTTCGGGAATTTGACCGAAGTCAGCGCCCTCCCGTTGACCCTCCCCGACCGTGAACGACCTCGTCGTGAACTTGACCCGAGTTCTCAGGGTAATTCCGTGACGTCACGACAAACCCGCGCCGTTCCATAGTCAACCATAGTATAGGACCCCTCGAGGCAACGGGGGTTGTGGCGTTGACGATAACGATTCTTCCCCTGTTACGCAGGTGTTTAGGTAGGGCAGTTACGTATCCACGCGAGAATTAATTCGTGGGACAACCTGTTGTTGTGCCATAAATACTGCATGAAATTTCAACGAAACTCCGCGAAAAGCTACGATTGACCCGAATTAAACTAATAGATCGAACGAATTTTCGTCTTTGCGGCAATTTTGCTTCGACGATAACGCGCTTCCTTCTCCATTCGAATCATCGATTTTACCGACTAATTGCCAATTTTCTCACTCCAATTAGTCACTCCAATCAACTCTAAGGGATCCCTCGTCACGGTGTCTGATCGCCGAATGAAACATTTTCCGTAATACGCGTCCGTCGAACGCGATAACGGTTAATCGCGATTTAAAAAATCGGGAACTAAAAATCTTATGATTTTTCTATAGACGATTTTTTTTTTTTTTTTTTTTTTTCGAATAGCTAAAAGTTGATGAAATTATCTGTGATTTAGATAGAATTTATAGATCGTAGTTTAGTGTACATGGAGTCGATAACCATTTTGTTTAATTGATCTCTAATGCACTGGCAAATTGCTGTGTCTCGTAAAAGGAGAAAATCGTTTCAGCCTCATTGCAGTTTGAATGGAATTCATTTGCAAGAAATGCAACGACACTGTTGTCAGGCGGACCAGAGATTGCGGCTATTAAATTAAATTCCTTATAAAGCTACTGGTTTTTTTTTTTTTTTTTTTCACTCGGATGAGTTTCGCGAATTTATGAGCGGAAAATATACGTGAATAAGAAAGTTCTGTGGGTAGTGATCTGTGGGAAAACTGTTTTGATGAAACGGTAAAATTGCCGATAAATTCTTACATGGAAAATTCTGTTTGGAGCGGAATAATGATATTGGGATGCTATTGATTTTTCCAGTTATATTATTTGCTGTCGAAATAGTTATTTTTCCTTGTAAGGGATGAAAACAGATAAGGAATGACTGGTTATCATTGTGGATGGACCTTTAGAGGAGATTGGACCGCGCAGGCTTCGAATCGATCCTCCACCCCCCCGATAGAACGTAAGGAACACGAACGACCCCCGGCCGACGACTCCGACGACCTAACAACAGTTCAAAAGCACCCGGATAGCCAAACATGGCGCTGGATTTTGCAGCAACGTACAAAGTACTCGTACTCGGGGACTCCAACGTCGGAAAAACTTGCATCGTTCATCGTTACTGCGACGAGCGTTATTACGACACTTACATATCGACTATAGGTGAGTCACGTTATCCTTTTTTTTTAATTCAATTTAATTTTTTTTCTATTCTCGCAAATCCATTGTTCGTCGGGGATGAATCAACGGAAAACGCGTCCCGTTGTTCGTTCGAAGTCGATTTTTTTTAATTTTTTTTTTTAATAATGTCTTCGATAATATCGATAATGAAAAATAAGGGAAATATTGAGAAACGCGTATTCGATGTTGAACTCTGTAAATTGATTTTTCTTTTCGAACCTCAAGTTCATTTAAAATGTATATATTAAGATCGTGAAATGAAAATTCGTTAGGAATCGATTTCAAGCAGAAGATCATCAATCTCGATGGAACACCGATAAAACTACAGATTTGGTGAGTAATTCGAGTGCGTAAATTTTTTTTCGTCTTCAAGTCGAAAAAAAAAAAAAAAAAAAAAAAAAAAAACATGATAGCCGTTATTGTCCGTGTCGGCGTCGAATTAATCGATCCGCGTTGGGTGATAAAAGTGGTTTGCAACGAATCTATTATTCTTTCAGGGACACCGCTGGACAAGAGCGATTTCGCACACTGACAACGGCTTACTATCGCGGGGCAATGGGCATTTTATTAATGTACGATGTCACCAGTCTCGAGAGTTTCAATCATTTGTCCTATTGGCTACGCAACATACAAGAGGTAATCGTCAATTTTCTATCCAATTGATACTTCGATCGTAAATTTCTGATGATTTTATAAGTAATACATTTTTATTTTTATTCGCCTCAATTTATTTTTGCATATTAATAAAAATTGATATTAAAAAATATTAAAAAATAAAATAAATTAATTACGTTATTTTTCAATATTTTTTAATATTCGAAGCATTAAATATTCAAAAACAAATTTATGCGAATACAAATAAAAATGTATGACGACTTCGAATTTTAATACTTCGAAAAGTCTTATTGATTATATAAAAAAAAAAAAATTTCAATATATCGCGGCAATTTCGATAAATAATTAATTGTCTAATCGTGAGAGACGAAAAAAATGTTATATCTGTTTTACAGAACGCTTCGCCGGACGTTGTCAAAGTTTTGGCAGCGAACAAATGCGACGCGGTTGCGCACAGAGCCGTAGATGCCGAAAGGGGTGAAAAAATAGCTGACAATTTTGATATGCCGTTCTTCGAAGTTTCGTGCAAAGATAATATCAACATCGAGGAAGCATTTCTCACTCTCGCGCGAAGGATACGCGAGCAGCGGGATCGACGGGTAAGCGATGCTTTTCTCGCCTAATTATGAAATCGCAATTATTAATTTTTTTTTCCCGATTTATTACTAATTTATCGTTTTTTTTTTGTGCAATCTAAGGCGAGCCTTTTCGAAGCGTCGGAGCGGGAAGGTGCGGAAAGCGTGATAAAGGCGCGTTCGCCATCGCAGCAGGGCGACGCTTGGAGATGTTCTTGTTAGTCAAAAAAAAAAAAAAAAAAAAGGATCGAAGACGAAAAAAAAAAGGACACAATATGGTTTACACAAGAGGAGACCGAGGATTTTTCAAATTTGGTGAGATGTCTCGTCTCAGTCTCGCGCCGTAAAAAACGCATCGGACATCGTGTTTTTTTCATTTTTTTTTTTAACACAAAAAAAAAAAAAAAATTAGATGTGTAAATACGAGTCAATGCGTTGCGAGAAGTTGCGAAAAAGATCACGAGTATTTCGGGACCGAAATAACTCGCGTTAACTACGCGTTAAACGTAATACTTTGCTAACTAAACGAACATGCAATTCTCGAGTAGTTTTATCCGCTAAACTTTCGACCGATATTTCCGGTGTTTTTTAATACACACGAAAAAAGGAAAAAAAAAAAGAAAAAAGAAATAACGAAGAAACAAAAACATTTGCAAGCTTAATAAGCACACGAACACAAACACACGTACACTGATCCACGCGCACGTAGCGTTTTAGAGTCGATCGGTGCTATTTAACCGGAACTCGAGAAATATATAAAAAATATATGTCTGTGGTAATTGTTAGGCCGGCATGAAACCGGAAGTAAATCATGACAATGAAAGAAAAAAAAAAAAAAAAAAAAAAAAACCCGTTGTTCTTGAAGAGGCCTAACGGACGAAAATGAGAGAAAACTAAAAAAAAAAAAAATAAAAAAAAAATCGCACACCCGCCGTGCCAGCCGCGTTTAATAACTATATTCAAACTGTTGCTACTCGACGTATCTGAACTGATAAGACTTTCATCAAGCGCATTGTGATTACCGTCTGAATAATGATTAACTTGGCGGGGAGTAGAATAGTTAATATTCAGCCTGTGCGACATCTCCAATCGAGGACCATCAATGTTTTTTAATCACCTTTTCATTTATCATGTCATCGTCGTTCGTGTTAAAAAAAAAAAAAAAAAAAAAAAAAAAAAAGAGGAAAATTCATTATTGCCGAATCGATTGCCTAATTCGTAGTAATAAACGATATATTGTAAATTTCGCTGTCGTGAGTCAATTAACGCGAGTCAAATCGAATCTCATCGACTTTAAGATTGATTCGCGGGGGTCGTTTACATTTCGAGACGGATGCAGAATGACGATAAATCGTTTAAATTTTTTTTTTTTTTTTTCGTTTTCTTCTTCTTTTTATTACGTAGAGTAAGAATGCGAAGAGAGGACCTGTTGAAAAAAAAAAAAAAAAAAAAAAAAAATCGAAACTTACGGAGTAACGAATTTTATTATCGAATTTCGATAATAATTTTTTTTGCACAACCGATAAGTTTTTTTTTTTTTTTTCTCATACGGGAGGGTAAAAAAATTGATTAATAAGTACGTTGCGACCAGCTGCAATATTGCGGCCAAAGGATTATTTCTGCTTACTCGACGTGTGCGATGTTTCGTTCGTTCGAGACGCGCGAACGATCGTTGAAAGGAAGTTAATTAGTAACGATGATAAAAAAAAAAAAAAAAAAATTAATCGACGTTCGAGTAAAGTGAAAAAACAATGAAAAACATTAATTATAACGGTGCAATTTCTCGCACAAAATCTATTTAGATAGTAGAGCGTAGAGTCGTTCGTCTCTCCCGGTTAAATGAACGCGCTGTCGTTATATTCGTAACCTTCGTTTTGCTGGCAGAAACAAAAAAATAAAAAATAAACGCCTTTATTGTGCCTATAAACCGATTATAAAGAATTAAAAACAACAAAAAAAGAAAAGAAGAAAAAGAAAAAACAAAGGTAAAAAGATGATTAAGCCGCTTTGTATAGGTGTATTATAGATGGCGGTGAATTTAGTATCGAATCGCGAAATCGTTAGGTATACTTTAGAACGAAAGCACACGCTGCGAAAACAATTTTTGCTAAACGGGAATTGGTTATCGAATCGCTAAATTGAGAGTAACGCGTTGTTTATCTTCATGGGCTTTGATTAAACATTCGATTACTCTCCTTCCCCCAACCTTCAGCTCCTCGGTACATATTTTCACGAGAACATTTTTTGTCGCTAATCACATCCACGCGTCTACGGTGGGCTTTGTACTATCGCGATAAAACTATAGTTATATGTATACATGATAATGTATATCATTGTTGCTTTTGTATATTTATAACTATCGCAAGCAAATTTGTACGATAAATTTATCCTCTCTGCGTTGACGAAAAAAAAAAAAAAAAAAAAAAAAAAAAAAAAAAAAATGCTTTCGAGGGTATCGAACGGGACGGCGAGCGTAGATGAGAAATTTAGTCCCTAAACACATTTATACCTTTTCCACTGTGCACTCTTCGTATTGCCTATGATTGCTATTTTTTTTAATTTTTTTTTTTTTTTTTTTTTTCGTTGAGAATTTAGTGCCGCGTCGGACGAAGGTTTGCATCGAAATGGCCAAAGTTTTAATCGAATATTATATTGTTTGGGAGCGACGAGACGTTTGAGATGATTAAAAAAAAAAAAAAAAAAAAAAACGGGAAGGAAATTTCGTTAAACGGCGAACGCGGGTACGTTACGTCTGTGAGAAAGGAAAGATCTTATCCGGGACTGGATTCCTGAACGAACGAGTTACGCACATTGCGACTTTTCGTTTATTTATTTTATTTTTTTTCTATTTTTTTTTTTTTCGGAGTTGCGGCAAAGCCAATTAATAAGATCGACGAATGATCTTCGCGAAATTACTGCCAAAAGTGAATGCGACTAACTGAAAATATAATTGCCAATGCCTTGAAACTCCCCAATCGTTATCACCTCTTTTTCGTAATAATCTACTCGTTAAGTTTTATCTATTTATCTGACCAGTGCAATTAAACGTTGGCGAATTTTTCACCGATTGTAAAGCGTGTATTTCCAATAGCGTTATTAGTTATTAAGTTTCTTAGAACAACTTGTACAACTTGATGTTTGAGTCGGTAAATAAATAAAAATGCACACTTTTTACCTAACGTAACGAGAAATATTTGTTGAAAAAAAAATATATATGTAAAAAACAACGTATTATTAATTAGTTAAGGAAAAATCTGCGAAGAAGAATAGTTAAGTTATAAAATCGTGAATCGTTTTTTTCGGACGTTTCACCGGTGAAGTTCGCGCAATTGGAGGTCTTTTCGGGGAATTACAATTGTTCTTCTCGGATTTAATCGAAGCCTTTGATTCCTTCGTCAATTTCGGAGAACTCTCCGGTTCCGCTTTTGGTAGAATTATATCGGATTCTCGAACCACTGGTGTTACATTACCTTCGAATTTCGACGACGTTCCATTGTCAGTAACTGAATCAACTCGCGGTGAAGGGGAATTTTCTTCGGGTTCGATTTTGACTGTCGCTTCGCGAGTGTCGGTTGACTCAACGGCGCTGTAACAGACATGTAATTTTGATGAGTTTCAGGTGATGCGTAAAGCTCCGATGACAATTTTCGACGCGAGGTAACGGTGACTCATGCAAAATTGTTACTACGAGATCGATATACGTAGATTTTTTTTTCTGAAAAACCGAAAATTATGTTCGGTTCGAAGATCGGTGATTTTACAAAAGAATCGTCCGCTGTTTCAACAAAATCGTCAACATTGTAAAACAGTAAAATTGTTTTTTTTATCAATTTTTTTTTTTTTACCAAATTTTCGTTTTCTCAGTCTTAATAAGGAATTTTTTCATCTTTATTTCTCCATGCAATTCCATGATTTCCTCAAACGCATCCTGACAATTTTCAGTACTTTGCATTGGTATGTTTTTCGTAAATAAATCGTCGCTAAAGGCTTCCGTCTCAATGTGCCCTTAAAAAAAAAAATATTTGATTATAGTAAACTGATAAATCGAAAAAAAAAAAAAAACGAAAAATCATTTTTTGAGTTGAACATTCTTACTTCTGACCAATTCAGCACCATTGAGTTTGTACTCCGATATCTCTTCGTCCTTTGCTTTGACAAGTTTCAAAAGAATGTTGTGTCTCCGTTGTAATTCGCTAGCAGCGGCACACATTGGCATCGTCACTTCTTCCCAAAGTTCTTGGGCGCAGCCTTTCGTCAAGTCGATGGCAAAATTGAAAATCTCTCCTTCCAATTCTGAGACAATTTCTATCTTTTCCATTGATACTTTTGTCGCATACTTTGGCACATCTGCTAGTAACGGACCAACGATTTCTCCAACATCAATGTCTTCTACACTCAAACTTGGATTCAACGCCTGCAAACAAAATACCGTTTGACTAATCTAAATAGATTTTTGAAATTTGTTTTTTTTTTTTTTGCCATTTACCAAATATATGATACCTCACACTTTTTCGAAATTGCCGCAGCGTCAAGTCTCTCCCTCCATATCTCGACGAGATTTGTTAGAAAAATATCCCAATTACCGTTTCTCTCGATAGCGCGGATAGAATATTTTGTATCGTTTACTGAAATAGTTTTCCATCTTCCGTCACTGTGTTCCATATTGGAAATTGTCGTAGTATTAATTTTTTTTTGCTTGCGTTTGATTTTGATTTTTTTTTATGCGTTCATTACAACACGAAGAATTCTTCCGATGCACTTAGATTCAGTAAAACAATAATTTACGATTTATAACGTTCTATAATAGTTCATGTATAACCTATAAAACACGTACTAATACGTTAATAAATCAATAAATGAATTATGTCACTTTGATTGCTTCTTGCTGAACAATCAAATTATTAATAAATAACTTCCCCAAATCAATTATGAGGACCGTCAACAAGAATGTATGTTCCGTAACAAAGAAATAATAATAAACAACTGAGATGTTTCGGCGTTTACTTGTTGCACGGACGGCGGGTGAAAAAAAAACTGCAGCGCCGTCAGCTGATATCGCAATTGCGGTGAAACTGCCGTTCTTTACATATAAGAGTGAAGACAAAGCCGGTGTTCCTCTCTTTTATTGGTTCAGCCATTTTTAGTGTGTTTACGATTTGGAAATGTCGCGTGATAGTTTAACTAGAATCAATAAAAGCTTTGGGAATCTCAGAGATTTCGATATTTTTAAAACATTATTTTAAACGCTATAATTCGGGTACGTTTTGCGTTATCGAGTCGAACATTTCGTATGTGAATTGACACAGTAATTATGATAAATTCAACCGATGAATTGTTCACGCTCTTTACGCAAAAACAAAAAACGTGCGTTGAAATATTCCAAATGCATTTTTTTTTCTAAATGCAAATTAATTGAAAATCGGTGACTAAAATTAGCTGCGATAGTTTCGTTACAGTAATTGCCGCAGTGCGCGAAGCGGATCGTAGTATAAAAGGCTCGATTGAATCTCGATTAAGCTAATGAACTCGGTATATCTGTTTTTGTAAATCAGAGTCTCGAGAGTGCCAGATGAGTTAACTACGAGTTGACGCTGATTAATCGCCGCTGAGAAACGGCTCCGCGAGTTCAACATGCTGCAGACGTAAGTGTCGTCGTTTATTTTTCTCTTCTTATAACTCTCCCACCGAGAAAGGAATAAATGCGTTCGCTCGCAGCGGCGAGGGACGAATGCACTTCATATCATGTACTAGTCGTCATACTCGTTAGAGGAAAAGCTTCGAGACTTTCTAGAATACGATCAATAGCTATCGTTGTTAATGGAGTTATCAAAAAAACATTGATTGACCATTCGATCGAGCGGAAAGCGTGTTAAATGATAAATGTTTTTGCGAGGACATAGATATGCCAATAATCGTGTCTATACGCGATTCAATGGAGTGTGAAGTTTCGCTATTAAGACCTTTCGATTTATTCGAGTTCGCGAATACTTTTTCGGACGTTTCTCGACGCAAATTCGCGCTAAAACAATCAACGGAAATTCCGTACAGTTTCCAGGACGTTTGTCTCAATCGTTCGGGCTTTCGTAGTGGCAGAGGCCACAGGAGAAAAAAAAAAGTAAAAAGGACGTAACCGCTCCCCCAGGTCGACGAGTCATTAGTCCAAACGAAGGGAACTCTCTCGCTCGTGCCCCCGCGAAGGCACCAGCCGATTTTAATTAATGTCGCCGTTTCTATCGGGCCTCTTATAGCACGCATCGAAACCCTCGACGTACCCGCGAGCTTGAAACTTTCAACGTTAATTATTTCCTTCCCCTTCTCGATGGAAGGTCGCGGAGCGAGCGTCTGTTAAGTGTATAAATCGAAGGGTTCAATTGAGTCCGAAAAACTCATCATCGACACCCGATTAAAAAAACGGATACAATTATTCAACAAAGGTGTTGAATCTTTTTATTTTATTCGTAAGCAACTAGAAGAATTGGGAGTAAAAAACTATTAATTGCTACACGTTCTCATCTAAATTGTTTTTTTTTCTCAATAATACGTTCCCCCGGAAAGATTCGATTTTAAGGTTAGTAAGTTTTTTTTTTAAACGCTGCAAATGCAATATGATATAATTAAATACACATTTTCGTTTAGATAAAGGTTTTCCATCGCTTTATAACTTACGTTTCTTTTTCTCAATTTTTTTCTCTTTACATCGAAACGGCATCGATATTATTATTCGATCAACGTTAAAACACTCGTGCGTGAGCGTTCGAGCGATAAGAGACTTTCGTTTTTCATACATCGAATTCTCCATCGACGATTTTTTTTTCCTTCTTTTTTTCATTTTTACGAGAAACCGATGTGCCTCACAGGCGAAATTGTAGGGCCATGAAAAATTGCGTTTGGCGAGGTAAAAAAGAAATTGGTATTCAATGTCGAGGGGATTCTAGAGGGCGCGGATTCGCGAAGCGTTAAAGCTACACGCGTTACAGTACATATGTATGTACTATACTTTCGGATCTTATACGTTCGCGTGGATTATTGAGAGGGTGATGGGCTTTTTTTTCGTACCTTTTTTTTATGGGGTCTCTTGCTCTCAGATTATACGACTCGTGCGGGGTTTCTGGACAGCGTCGACATGCACTTATACACATGTAGCCGCGTCGATGAGAGGGGACACCGGGCCGAGGGTGCGGAAAGGACAGTTCCAAAAGGGTGATCTCGTGACAGTAATTCGATACTCTCGCGTTGGCAGATCCAGATACCCCGCGTGGGACATGTAACACGTGTTTGCACACTGATAGCACATAATACATACGATGTATATCGCATACAACGCATTCCACGTTAATTTGTCCTTCGAAAAACATCGCGATTTTTTTTTCATCGTCTTTCTAAATCACTGAAAATTATTAATTAAAAAAATAATTTGTCACCAGTATTATTATTATTTTTTCTTTTTACAAACTATAAAATTTTTAATACGAAAAAAAAAAAATCCTATTTTTTTATTTGTTTCGAAAAAACGAAATATTATTTTTAGGACTATTATTATTGATGAAAAAATGTTATTTCTGTGACGCGATTTTTAATAAGTGAGCAAAAAAATATTTTTGATGTGATTTTAAGGATATTTGAAACTCAAATTTTGCGTCGAATGGCCCATATACATCGCGGAGTGAATATAAACGCACAATTTGGAACTATCATTATGTCATTATGTATCACTGGTCATTACGTCCGTTGAACATTCGTACGAGTTTTTGCGGTCGTACATCGACGAAAATTGCACTCGATAAATTCGGCAAAGTGTATTCTCCACCTCGTTCCATTTCCGTCACAATAGTACTTCCATTTCCACGCTTCGTTCTGCTGTGCAGGTATACATATATATAGTAACATTATTGCGAAAATATATCGCGGGACCCTTAACGGAGTTTCAGTAGAATGTCGGAACGGTGCGCGCGAGTCCTTCGTATTCCATCGTTAAAGTACGACGAAATAAGTATATATGTGTAGCCAGTGAAGACGAAGAAGAAGAAGAAGTGGAGAACGAAAGCAGCCACCTGCCGTTACCTGCTCACCGCGACACTGTCGGGGTGCAAACTACCCTCTCGCGTTACCGGCGCAAAGTTTATTATATACACCTGAATTCCCTTTACATTCCGTGTAATTCATAGATCTCCTTTTTCTATTTATTATTTTTATGGAAAAACTTTTCAGATACGAAAATCGCCGATTTTCTGCGTATTAATTTTTCAACTTATTTCAGTTAAAAACTTACAATTAAATAGGGCAAATTTTTTTTTTTTTTTTCGTTCAATTTCAATACAAAGACAAGTACCGTTAAATAATTTTGAGTTAAACGCAATAAATCTATAAATTAATTTATAATGAAATTTGATCCCAATAATGCGTGAATCCCATATTTATCTATTAAAAACCGCAGAAATAAATTAATATCGAAGAAAATGTGAAGGTGTCGCTTTTTATCCTTTGATTCCCACTGCGATTAATCAAAAGTACGTTATTTATGCTCGTAGAATTGATCAATAGCAAAAAAAAAAGAAACGAGGAATTCACAAAAATCGAATAAAAGCAAAAAGGCTTTCAATGCATTTCAAAGTATTCACAACGAGAATCATTAATTCTTGACCTCTGTAATAGCAGCAATTAATAATCCACTCGAGGCGTCGAATGAATTCTCAAGCGCATGAATTTTACTTCGGATAACTCCAACCATCGGATGGGTCTCTCGCGGTAGTCGAGAAGCTCGCTGGTCAGTGTCTCCGGCACCCTCGCGCCGAACGGTACACGGGGTAGCGAGCGTACGAAAAAGTAACGTAGGTATAAACTACGCTGCGTTTATCTACCCTCGTTAACATCGGACGAAAGAACGAGAGAAACAAGATACATACGTATAGAACGTGCGAAGCTAACGCATCGTCCCCCTCCTCCCTCCCTCCCCCTCCACCCACACGATTCCTCGTCCACTATACGAGGCCGCGCGTTACTCTCGAGCGCGCGCTTTCCGAACGATAGACGCGCGACCCGAAGAGTATACCGCCGAGAGGCTTGCGGGCTGCACTTGGTACGATCAGTCGGTTCTAAACGCTCGCGAGACGACGATGTTTCTCGCTCGTTCACTCCACGAACTTTGATCTTCGGCCGTGTCGAACGCCGCCGACTCTTGACCGATTACGACACGTTCTTGCGTGTCAAACACCACGATCGACGCTGTTTTAAACGGGAGTAATTTTTCGAAATACACAAAAAGAAAATCATTTTTTTAACAAACGTAACCCCAAAGTTTTAACGCGCGGAAAAAAATCGTTCGTAACATCGAGAAAACTAAACGGATCAATGACGGGTTAATAAAAATTGGTTATTAATACATTGGTAAAGAATTTATTCTGTTTTAACGTTGTTTTTTTTCCTGAAAACAAGTTTTGGGAAACTTCGGTAACAAATAATCGTATCGCACAGTGACAAAATAAAAAGTGATTCGTCGTGTTTAACTGACGTGGAAATCTCGATGAAAATACGAGAGTTCCGAGAATAACAAAAATCGAAAAGTGTGTGTGTGTTTTCCGGTGAAATTTCATCGCGACCGCGAGTATACTATTTTTTTATTCGTCCTTCAAGAGCTTACGAGAGCCCCCAGCGCGCGCGTGATACTTCGGCGCGTCAGAGACTCCGCTCCCGTTCTGTCCGTTGAAATTCGCGAGATGAATGAACAGTGAATACAGCAGGAAAAAGTTTTTTTTCTTTTTACCGAAATTTCTTCGGGAGTGCGAGACGTGTAGCCGCGAAAAAGTATCGAAACTCGTTGCCCCGAAAAGTTTACGCGAACTGATAACTTTTTCGAACACTTTTGCCCCTCGGTGGAGCATCGCGAAGTTGCGCCAAAGGTTGGCGCCAATTTCAATAAGCAAATGGTTAGAAAATCTCGACGGGGCTGATATGTTGTGAAATAAAAAATCCCAAAAATTTGAATAATAACGTATTTATCGTAAGATAAAAAAATAAATAAATAAAATTTGTCAAAAATGATTTTACTACCGCTGGTATCGATTCTCGTGGTACTCGTCGATTCGCGAGTTTTACAACGTAACGAGACTGTTACCGAGAATCTCGGTGGCGTCAAACATCGACGAAAATTCACCATCGACGAATTGATGTCCAACAATTTTCCTCACGCCATCACCGGCGACTTGGATCTCGATGTTTGCAAAGCTGGTGGGTTTTATATACGACACTACTATATCCTGCAGTCCCTTTTTGTTTCTCGATCCCGCAAACCCCCCTCCCCCCCCCCTCTCTTCCACAAGTTTGAATTTGCATATTACACGCTTTTGTATACGATAAATTATGTGATACGGTTTAATTGAAACAGTACGTTTCGTACGTTTTACTACCACCGACCTTAATTACAATTACAGAATATGTCTCTAATCTCTTCAGTCCACAATTAAGGAAAACATGAAACAACATTTGCATTTAAATGCATTTTTCTTTAACGATAGAAACGCATTTCTTAATACGAAGACTATGATAAAAAAATGAGAATAGTTACTCCCGACAATGAAATTCCTATACATGAAATAAATAAAAATGAAATCAAATAAAATTAAGATAAATCGTTTATTGTAAAAACGAAAAAAAATCGGCAAAAAAATCGAAACTAAGATAAACGATAAATTTGTCGATATCGAAAGAAAATTTCTGAACTCCAATTCGAAGTGATAACTTCGTCGTTTTTATAGCGATGTAAATTTCCCATTCAGGGCTCCGAAACTTTGTGGAATTTAACGAGTTTTCGAAATTTTCGATAGCGATATGAAAATTACGGGTAATTTAGGTAATAATAACGATAATATACGATGAGTTTCGTGAAAATAATTTAAGATGTTTTTTCATCGTCGTAGAAGAAAAAGAATAAAAAAGATTCTTCTCGGGGGAGTTTTCGAGAGTATAGCAGTGATTGAAGGTCCGACGATCGTCGTTGTTCTCTCAAAGGTGAATCCTTTGTCAGTCCTATTAGGCTTTTTCCCTTAGTGTCCTCCGATTGAATCTCCCATGTCGCACGTTCGGATTCGTCTATATGTATCCACATGAAACATATATATATATATACTGCAAGAGGCGACTGAAGAAGGATAAGGATCCCGTATCAGAAGATTCGTGGGGTTCGCGCTTTCGGTGAACGGCCCTTTTGTTAGGGTCAACGAGAAGCATTTATCCCTCGTCACCTCTTTGTACTAACTGTACATATATATGTATATATCTCTCGAGAAAAGAAGAAGGGTGTCACGTATATATATACGTAATGTATATATATACCGTTCGCTCATTTTTCTCGGGTGACCGAGTGGTCGAAAAGTCCGAAGGGCGCGAACGCAGAGTCGTTTGTTGGCTTTCTGGACAAAAAAAAACATTCTTCAGCATTATAATCGATGAAGTTAAGAAGTTCGAGTCGATACAGAATTTACATCAATGAAATTTTTCTCCAAATGCATTAAATCCCTTCAAAGCAATGGTCCTACAGATACAAAATGGAAAAACATGTAAATCACGTTTGAAATAAAGTTTGGGAATTTTTGAAAAAAAAAAAAAAAATGGAAAATAAGAATTTGTCCTCTGAAAATACGAAATAAATTTTCCGATAATTCCCTCCAACCCTTTCGAAGATAAAGAGATAAGGTGCCATTCTATGAAGAGTTAAGGACGCGACGGATTTACGATTTTATTAAATTTTTTAAGACAACTGCCATTCATTTTTATTTCTGTTGTTCGAGTGCCGCCAATGGCGTCGAAAAAAAAAAAATAATAATAATAATTGGAAAAAAAAAACTTTGCTTAAACGAAGAAACTTCTCTGAAGATACAATATAAATTCTTCGATAATTCCCTCGAGCCCTTCGAACATAGGAAATTTTAAGGGCATATTACGCCGATACTTCCATTCCCCGAGGAGTTAAAGACGAAGACTGCTCCTCGTTTGTATAGAAATCATTGGAAACAAGTGTATTTAATTTTTTTTCTTTGCGAACGTCTTGAGAACGACGATATATATTTTTTTTTTTTTCGATCTTTTTTTTCGCTTCGTTAGCCCTTAGTTTTCGCGTAGCCAGCTGCGAGCGATCGGGAAAGGGCCGAGAGGCTCTTATCACGATCCTCTTTCGAGTGAGAAGCTGACCGGAAGTGAGATTGAAAGGGAGGCGGAAATAAGGCGGTACCCGCCGTAGTACGCGATACAACGATATATAGATATACATCGTTATGTATTTCGTATACAGAGTACACGTAGTAGAGGTATCGGCGATGTAAAGCCGCTGCGAGAGGGAAGAAGGCGGTTGCCGTTGCGAGGGGTTGTAAAAATCTCAGGGCTTATTTATCATCGTTGCTGCAGCATCCGCGATCCTCGTGTATCCTCTGTATGGCGAGCAACCGAAGTACCGATAGCGAAGAGCCAACGGTATGCTTCTCGGGACTATCCAGTCGAGAGAAAAGTACCTCTGGCCTATCATCCATTTCTGCCGGAAGTGAGATTGCAGCCGCGGATGAGAGGGTTGGAAAAAAAAACGACAAATTGTTTTTTTTTCCATCCCTTCAGCTCTACTTCACTATATCGAAGTATATACGCCCTCCCGTTTCACCTGAAGAGCATCATAAAAATTCTCGTTCGAAAATTGACGGATAAAAAAATCTCGAAGTTAACTTCCTGAAAGCATGAAAATACATTTATCTTCGCGCTTCCGGGACACGGAACTTTATAAAGTTCGTATAATCGAATGCATGGGGATCTCATTTTTCGGGTTAAGAATAAAATGAAATAATAATAATAATAATAGTTAATGATAATAATAACAATAATTATAGTTAATAATAATAGTTATTATTATTATCATTATTATTACAATTAATTAAATTTTTTTTTCTTTCCAAAGCTCTTTTTAATTTTTTTTAATTGCGTCGACGTTAAAGCTTATTTTCGAGTTCATACATTCGTGAGATCCGAAGTCCAATCAGATAAATGTAGAAATCTCTTCGGACAAACGAAAGCTTATCCCTTCCCCTTCCCCTGCCGTCCCGGGAGCGATTCGCTTTGGTCTTCTCATTCTGTCTGTCTATGCGACGCCACTCGCGCGGAGCTTATCGTTATACATTTCTGGCAATTAGGGGTTGTCGGCCCTTTGGGGGACGCGGATACACAGAAAGAGAACTCTATACGAAATAACACAGAGCGGAGTTTCCCCTTTCGCGGTGGTGGGACTCGCGGCTTATCCGTGTACCATAGCGCGACGCAATCCTCGGGATATCTATAACGAGAAACTGCCCGTCGCGGTATGCAGAAATCGTTGAATTGCTAAAAGTCGCGTCACTAACCGGGGCGGAGGAGGAGAAAATACACATAGACGGGGCTCACTGATGTGGTCAAACGTGGGCAATGCCCGGGACGACGTTATCCGATCGCTTTTGATCTCAATCTGAATTGCCGATATTCCCGCGACAGAGACATATCAACCGCGTGAGATCCGTACCATCGTAGCATTATTGTAGCCTCCGGGCTTTTCCATTCGTCGAATCGGACGGGAAAAGCGGGGGTTGTATATCGCATGTTAAAATTTCCTACACCGTCGAATATCCAATAATAACACGACGATCGGGAAATAATATTGTTTTTTTTTAATTCTATTTGTTTTTCATCCTTTCGACGAAGCGAACACTATAGATATTGTTTTTTTTACATGTATTGTTTTCGATAACAATGTTTTTAAACACGAAAAACTTAATGGAGCAAAATGTTTCCGAATTAATTGGATTTTTTTTTAATTTTAATAATTTCATTATTATTATTATTATTAATAATATAATATGTGATAATAATAAAATTATTGATTTTCGAAAAAAAAAAAAGAAACTTACAATTATTTCTAATAATTTGTTAATTTTGGCTTTTGAAAAAAACATCGATTTGGCGATTTTTGTTAGCGAATATCTCATTTCGATAATTTAAAAAACAATTGATTTATCGCAACACGAAAATCTTTATAAATTTTAACGACTGGGAGCTTACAGTTTATGCGAGGATTACCGCGCTGTATAGGACGGTATTAAGTGGTATCGGAGCTCAATGGCAACGATAGCTCGGCTAATCGTCACCATGGGTCCCCAAAATCATAACTAAATCTCCTTCAATCCGGAATATCATGCATACGACGATTTCCCATCGGTCACGCTACACGGAATACCATGAATTATATTATAACTTTATCCATATACACATATATACACATATATATAACTTCCGTCACATATAAATTCCGCCAAATGCCACGAAATCCAATCATCCACTCCGACGACCGTAAATTAAAAAGCCCCTTCTGTGCTCTAGCATTCCATCAATTTTCATTGAATACAAAATATTTTTCGTAACCGAAACACGTACCTTCATTATATTTCTCCGATAGTCAATACACTGAATGGCTTTCGGTAATATTATTCCAACGAACTTATCTTCGCCAATGCGAGATAAATTCGTTTACATTGATTTGTCAAACATTGAATTTTCCTTTTTCTTTTTCATCGTAATACTATTTTATTTCGCAACCGTTGAAATCGAATATATCGCGATTTTTCGTTGAGGTTATGAACCGTAGGGATCGGGAAAATTGAGTGTAAATTTTGCTTTGGAATTCCGGTGAAAAAATTCGATGTTCTATAAGTAGGAGGTATACTTCCCTCAGGAATCCTCTCGCGAGTCTCGCGCCGCCCGTCTCGCGGAGTTCTCGTTAACGAGCAAAAAGCACGTATAGAACCCGCTAACGGATATCTCTCCCTTCCCTTATTCACAGTCGCTGTAGAACTCTCGCGGATCGCGTTTATGCGGCTCTTCGAACTCTCCTCGTGCAGCGTTCACTCTTTTCTCTTTCGTTCCGATGAAAAGGGGCTGACCGCTCGAAGAGAGTCCGTCCCGAGTCAGGAGAACGAAGCAAAAGGCAGTGGGTAGAGCGCGCGGGGGCACTAGCGTGGCGCGCGGCTTTAGCGCATCGTGGAAGCGGCTACTGGAAGAGTAACAGCCTCGCGTGAGTTCGCAACTCCATAAGACCCCCACATCCTTGCACGCGAATTGATGCACGAGCGCGTGGCCTTTTTACGCGCCACTTTTGCCAGCGACCGCATCGTGCGGCTCTTGCGGGCGGCGGGGGCGACCGCTCTTCTAGACAGTGAGCACTCTTCTCGGCGACGTGAGAAAATAAATCAGCGGAACCCAAGAGAAGCTTTGGACTTTTAAATTTACCACGGAATTCTCGCGCAAGCTGAACTACACTCAGCTTTTACTTGTTTCTCTTTACTATCGCAAGAGGACGCGAAATTATTTCGGGTTTTTCGTTCGTTTCGTCATTTTTTTTTTTTTTTGTTTTTTTTTTTACGTGTCAAGATAATATTTTATTTATTGAAGATTCATTAGGTATAACGACATTTTTTGATAAAAATATCATTATTAACATAAAAAAAAAAAATACGAGTCTAAGAAGAAAAGTTTGTCTTGGAAATAAAATTTTTATTTCTCCCAACGAATTTCCGTTATAATTTTTTGTTATTTTCATTACAAATCACGACGATATTTATCTTGCAAAAAAAATTACCAATAAATCGAACAAATCATATTACTAGCTACGCGCTCGCAGAATTACAAGTAATTCCGATCCGAATTTGCCGTATTTAATTCGATTATAAATACTCGTTGGGCGGATCACGATAAAGTTATATTGAGTACATCACCCGCATAGAATAATTGAGGTAAACGCAACGAAATTATTCGAACATTTTTTATTATTAATATTAAAAAAATACGAATCTAAGAAGGAAAATTCGGCCTGAAAAACAGATATTTATTCTTCTTTTTCATTTCATTACGAAAAAAACGATATTTATCGGATTATAAAAAAAAAATTAGCAATAAATCTGACCATTTATATAACTCGCTACCCGCTTCCAGCATCGCAAATAACTCCGATTCTACTTTATCAAACTTAATAAAATCATAAATATTTATTAGACGGATACCGAAAAAAATTAATTCGCTCATATCTCCGACGAAGAAAAATTAGTCAAACACAGCGAAATGTTTGAAACAATTTTCATTGTTAACATAGCAAAAAAAAAAAAAAAAAAATCCGTCCGAAGAAAAGTTTGGGCTGAAAATCAGATTTTTATTCTTTTACCAACGAAGCCGCTCCGGCTGTAAAAAATTCTTTTGTTTTTCTTTAAATTTCTTTAGACGAAGTTTTCAACGAGAGTTTACAACGAGAGCGTTGATGAAATAATATTTTTTTTAATTTTATTAATTCTTAATATGGCTTTACCCTCGTCGAGTTTTCGACTCAAACCCCAAGTTTTCGAAGTGCCCGGACTGTTGTAGAATCGGCGTTATACCTACAGTGGTGGTTATAGCTTGTAGTATAGTAGTACTTGATATAGAGATGAAGACCCTCGCGAGCCGAAGAGTGCCTCAGCACGATAGGGAACCCGAGAAACCGTACTACGTACGTATAGTGTGTATATATATATATATGTATATACGTACTTTTGAAACGTTTCGCTCGAGGCACCCTGAATGGTGTGTCGGGATCACGCACCTACTTTACAGTCTGCACGACGGTGCGAGAACATTTCGCAAACGCCCTTTTGGCGAACGAGATAGAGAGGACAACGAAAGAGGATTCCCTCTTCGCTTTATCTCTCCCCCCGCGAAGCAGTTAATATTCAAAGTTTACAGCGTTAAGCGCGAACATTCCTTTGCCTGTAGCGATCAGTTTGTTCGAAGACTTCGCGGAGAAAGCCGGTAAGACGATTCTTACGAACGCATATATCTGCGCATTAAATGCTCGTAGAGTTATTCATATGTATTCAACTTCGACCGTTCCTCGATGACTTCGATATGCGTGTAATTACGCTCCTGTCTCCCAAACTTGGTTTCTTGACGATGCTTAATTCGCTATTCTCCTCTCGTGTGGCTTCGCGTGTTATGTTATTTGCATAAATTATTTTAACCCTTTAACGCTTAATGGGGAGGCGGCTTACCAAGAAATATCCATTTTTATTCAACGATAATCGAGGATATTGTTGTTATTCGGTTCGCACGATCAGACCGGTTGTTGAAACTGGAAGGTTATCAGAAAAAAATGATTTCACACCAAAAACGAAAAAAAAAAAAAAATTCCCCCTTAATTTTTCGAAGACCCGTTTTCTAAAGATCAGAAAAAAACATCAGTTGCCACCGCAATCGAAAAAAAAATAAAAATAATTTTTTCGAGTCTTAGAAAACACATTATCAATTTATCCAATTTTTCTGTGCAAAAAAACATTAAAGAATTACATTCAATTGTTTTTCATCGAACAATCCCATGATATCAATAAATTTCATCAGTTCGAAGTAAAAAAAAAAAGTTTCTGCTGCTCTCGTAATGAATAATGAATAAACCAATACCCTCACGCTACGAGAAGCAAAATCGTAAAAAATTCTTTTCGGTCAATAACCATAAACTCCCCAAGGCGCGTAAAAAAAATCATGAAAAATAAAAAATCTTGACCGCCGAAAAAAAAAAAAAAAAAAAAAAAAAAAAATGAAAGAGTGAGCGTACGAGTGTAAAATTAGAGGGTTGCGTTAGATGAGTGAAGAGAACGTACGGAAGAAGGGAACGTCCCACTTTTTGATCAGAGCCTTGCGTTCCTCACCCGGAGGCTACGTTAACTCACTCCAATTCTCTCTCTAAATCTGTCTTTCTCCTCCTCCGTGTCGGACCTTCTGCTGATATTTGCATTTCGAAATTTGCATTTAAATCCTCGCCAACGGTTTTTCCGCGAGCAAACGAGGCGGCGGCAGTAGTTGGAGAATTTCTCGGGACACGTATGCGCACAGAGTTGGCGCGGTTGATGCTGGTGTAGCTGGACAATTGGGGTCTATCGTTTCCACAGCTATTACACAGGCAATACATACCTTTGATTGTCCAGTTATTATAGTAACTTTGATATTTAACTGCTGCGCTAAAAAATAAAAAGGTTTATTACCGTTGGTCGGTCTTCGATACAGAAGTCCGTTTTTTCCTCATTCGAGTTTCACGAGAGTAGACTTGTGTCTCGTTTGGTTAAAGCACTCGATATCGCTCTCCGAGGCTCTTGAAATTTCTCATTCCCCGTTGCGACGAGAGGTCCATCGCGAGCCGACCGTGCGGGATCGTGCGTAATGGTATCTCGTTGAAAGGTAATTAAGCCAATGTACAATAGTCGAGTGATACGGGAGAGTGGATCATAGATAGAGCGAGAAAATGGATCGGTGTGGTAGTTACAGCGAAAGCGAAGGATCGGCAGAGGAACAGTGAGGGATTCTCCATAAAATTTTCACGAACAGGAAAACTACCACTGGAAAATAACGTATACACGCGCGCGATGTTGAATTTGCAGAAAGTATAATGTATGCCGGGAATCGCTCTACTATATATGGATCCGACGTGTATTTTTTGATGGGATGGAAAAATACATTCGTTTCAACCGAATGCATGAGTTCAATGCAACGAATCTATTATAAAACGAATCGTCCAATTGCACACGCGAGACTGCGGGGATCAAATACAAAATCGCGAGGATAAATAAAAACTCGGTGAGCATTTGTTTTTTTTTTTGTCGTTTGCAATAAAAAAAAACAAGTGCGCGTTCACAGAATTTTCACGAGTCTACTTTAATAATAGGTGTACAGATAGAATCATTTTTATTATTATTCTTTGTCAAAAAGCGTTGATAAAAGCGCATATCCGCACCTGCGGGTTACGAAAGGTTAAAAAAATTGAATAGCTCCGGAGTATTTTTTTTTTAATTTTACACAATTTTTTTATCGTCTCCCGTTTTAACCTCATGTGAGAGGAAAATCAGTTTCGCAAACGTTCGAACTTTTTTTACTGCTATTTTTATTCAATATTATTTTGCCAAATTTTTAGACAAAAGGTCCTTTATACACGATTAATAAATTCGGAGAGACTAAACTTTAAGTAAAATGAATTTAAAACATTTTTTTTTAATTTTCAATATTTTATTAAAAAAAAAAAAAAAATGTCGAAAAATCAAATATTTTTCAAAAATCAAAAAATCATATAGGTTAACCATGCGGAGTAGTAGTTGACGTCTAGAAAAATAGCATCAAATGCCTTCCCCTCTTTTTCCGCCGATAGCTCGATGTTTTCGGCATAAAAAAACTTCAGAATCCCATCGCGCCGCTTCCTCCCCTCTGCTCCAAAATTCTGTACCTCCAATTCTGCAGCACTCTCGAGAGATTCGTACGTTCTGTTGAGTTTGCGCGAGTTTGCACGAGAGAATTTCCTGTAACCGGCGGTATTCCTTGTACTAATAGACCGGATCAGCATTGAGAGAAGTGGAGGTACTCCTTAATGCACGGGGAATATCCATTACGGAATATTCTACTACACCGCTCACTCTGCCTACTGTTCCGCGAACTATAGTAATAAGAATGTGTGCAGTATCAGGTAATTGTAATGTGAAGGTACATTCGGTAGCCATGTAAACGTCTACGCTCTTCCATCGTGCTGCGTACTAGTACAGTAGGACCTTAATCCCTTCTTAAGTCCTTCGAGAGAAACGCACACGTTAACGATCCGCGACGAACGCCATCGCCAACGAGGCTTCGTCCGCTTCGGGTTCCAATATATCATTTACACTAATAACCACGGCGGCGATTATACCGAGAGCACTCTCGTTGCCATCTGATGATGATGCTTGCTAAATCAGCTTAAAATCAGCTCCGTGCGTATGTGGAATGAAGTTTATCGACGAAAACAGACGGACGGACGGATCGGACGAAAACAGGTGAACATCGAAAGACTAATTATTAATTCGCAAACATCATTTACTGAATACAGTTTTCAATGCCATAGCGATAAAAAAAAAAAGAGTCCTTTATTTTCATTGTTTTTTTTATTAAATTTAAAAATAACGTTTTTGTCGAAGTGTGTTTTTTGATTTTTTTTTAATTTGGTTTTTGGAATGATTGCTAATGTATCGTTTTCCTAAGTAATACATCGATGAAAACACTTTTTCGCGATCTTTTTGGATTATCGGTTTGATGGACGTGAAATTTTCGTCGGTTTGCTGCACACGTTGAAAGGTGTGAAGATATTAAATTTCATCAAATCAAAAAGAAAAAAAAAAAGAAAAATCGGCGAAATAGCGCAACGATACGATGCCGTTAACCAGATTCATGCGTTGTGGTTAAAGTGTTAATCGAAAATGTAAGTGCGCCGGTCTACACGTATTGCGTAATGAAATATACGGTTTATGAAAGCTTTACTCCGATTTAACGTAACCGCTTGTGTGCAAAAGTCTCATCATTTTTGATGGAATTAGATGGACCCGAGTTGGGATAACTATAGGCCCAACTGTGGTCATCGGAATCCAGGATTTTCATATTAAACTTTCGGGTCAAACCGCCAAAGCTACGGAGTAGATTTACACACGAGCTTTTCTCCTATATGCGGTACAAAATACACACGTTTCTCGTGTGCTTTCAAGTCGGAATCAACCGCGCGCCTCGCCAATTTTTACTGACCTAACTTTTACTTTTTTTTTCATATACGTTAAAATTGCACCTCGATTTCGCGAAATTTCATTCGCAAATGGATATCCCGAGATTATCGATGACTGTAAAATCTCGACAAACGCTCGAAATTTTAGCTTTATAGAATTCTAATTTGTAAATTAAATTAAAATAACGTCATTTCACGTCAATTTTTTTTTTTTTCGCGCTGAATAATTTTTTTCATATTATTTTCTTTATACTTTTCGCTTAACCGTTTCAAAATTATCCGACATTAAAATAATATCGTAAATTTTGAAGCCTTAAAATTTTTGACAAAAATTAAAAATGACATCGATAAATTATAATTTGCGTTTATAATTATTAAAGAAAAATAACTTCCTATGTAATGATCTGATATTCGAATAATAATCATACCGATTTCACCTATTACACGAAGGAAAATTGGCAATTACGACCGAACGATTGAATTTGTCGACGAAAGAAAGAAAATTCGGTATTGACGCGATCTCTAACGAGCTGTCGGCGATAATTTCGCTGACTCTCCTCTATCTTCAGCTTCTTCGATCTTTTTGTCGCTGGGAAACATTTTTAATGTCCTCAGTTTCTTGAGATTTGGCGTTTCGAATTCTCATGACAAGTCCCGTAACATGAGTTTTGCCATCTGAAAGGCGATCGTATATATTACAAACAGAACGCATCACGATAATACACGTGAGTGCTTCGTTTCTGTGCACAGGATCGTGACTCGGTGCCCTTGTGACCTTAATCCCTACTGAGAAATGTTACGTTTCAACCAGTCGCGTTCGCCGAAGAGCTAAGCTGCGCGACCGGGTTGTATCGGACCACTGGATCAACAGACCAATTGCTTGTAGTAGTCGAATGTACGATATACCTGCGGTACGCGGATAAGATCCGCTTTAACTATACATGTGCATATCCCACCGCGAAGATTCGAGATGTAACTCTATGTAAATCCCGTTCTATATCCTCCTTCACTCCAGACGACTGCACTTCCTCCGCCCCTTCGGAATATAGCTTCGTCTTCGTGATTTTCATCCCCGCAATTCCCTCGAAGCTTCGAAGGTTCCCGTAATCTATGTAAGGCGTATGTAAATTCGGCTTTCAATAATCTGTAATGTCGGCACTGTTACTCCTTTTCTCCCCACTATCGAAGTAATATTCCGGATATTATTGGGTTAAAAAAAAAATATATACCTAAAGAATAATAATGAAGCAATTCGAATCTTTCGAATCGCAAATCGAAAATTGCACCGTGGTGTGCGGTGGTCCTGGAAATGTTCTTAATTTTTTTTGTCCTCGAAAAATCTCGGAAGCATCCTTACATTTCCTGGATAGTCGAGGAATTTTTTTTTTTTTTTTTTTTTCTCTTGAATTTCGAAATTTTTATAGTTTTTTCTATGTTCTCATTTACATTCTTGAAAATCTTTGATTCTATTTCGGAATTTTATCCGTTAGTCCCGTGATACACACTGATTCAATTCGCTTCGTATTTTGATCTCTAAAAAGCGAAATGTATATTATTAATTCATATTTTCATCTATTTTAACTTTTCATTAATATCTCTGACGATCGCGAAAATATCCGGGAAAACCCCGAAATTCTTTGCGGACCTTTTACCGAACAGCGTGTGTATGTAAATGTGACTTTCAATTATCTACAACATCGACTCCGTTTCGATTTTCATCCCCTCGAGTGACATAACGCTTTCAGTATCATCGGGAAGAAATAAAAAAAAAATTCAATCGATGGACGAGGAAGTAATTCATGCATCGCGGACCGTAGGATCGAACGTTGTGTAATCAACGCAACATGTATGGAAATTCAGCTTCAATAATCTGTAACGTCGGCGCTGTTTCGGTTTTCATTCCCTTTAGCGATTTGGTACTCCGAAAATGATCGAATGAACTCGAAAAAAAAAAAAAAAAAAAAATCCGTTCAGTTCGCGAAGTTACAGTAATTTTTTCATCATTGATCGGAAGATAATCGTTTGGTATTGATTTTCCAAAGTCCCCGAAACTCCGAATGATTCCATCGACGTTACACGAATTCTTCGCCAATGCAAGGTACGCTAATAATTCGATGCTTCTGATAGGGATCGTAGGATTTAACCCTTTCATGAGTCCCCCTTTTCCCCTTCCCGAGTTACAAGATTTTCGGGAAAGCGCGAGTCTATGGTCCTTGCGAGACTCGAATCTGCAACGATGAATAGCCAGACGGCGAGTTACGCGAACTATTCAACCCCGAGATCCTTGTGTAGGCTGCGCGGGGAGAGTCTCGTGTTCGATTACTGTCATCCAAGCGACTGAAAGACCCATTAGAACACGCGTGTGGTACTGAGAGCTCCGTTTCATTAGTTTATCGGTTCTGTACGTACTTCTCGGTGACGTAATAAAAGCTTCGTCGCTGTCATATTCACGCGCGAGAATCCTGGCGACGACATGCAATTAAATCTTTTTGTTTCAACGGTTATATTGAGCGCCAACATTGCGGCTTAAAAATAAACGACATGTTTCGATTATGTTGCAAAAAGCTGTTAGCTAACTCGTCGCTCGTTTCCCAGTTGTGGATTTAAAACAAAAAGAAAAATTAATTAAAGAAACCTTTGCTCCGCAAAAAAACGCCAACGACGTTGCAATACATTTTTTTTTACAGTTCTAAATTCAATTTTACGAACATAACTCTATTTATCGTGTCATTAAAAAGAGGATTATTAAAGATAAATAAAAAAAATTGACAACCAATTAGTTTTCGAAAAATTGTGTAAAAATTCATCCAAACTATACTATTTTTAAGCGGAAATCGATTCGTTAGTTTTTTTGAATTTATAAAAAAATTTTAAGAATTTTTCTAATTTTCGAAAATTCTCGTTTTTCGAAAAAAATATTCAATCGGTATTTCCAAAATTCGGGATTTCGCTTCTACGAAAAAAAATTTGAAAAATTATGCAACATTAACGTTCTTACAAACTTCTAAATGGCTAATTTTTTAAAGATTTTTATCTTATTACGAAGAATTAAAAATTCTCTCTGAATCTCACTTTTAGCTGTATGTGTAACACTACACCATCCTTAAATAATTACGAGTCCAGGACAAAAAAAATTCTTAATGAAGATTTTATCTTCACACTGTCGACAATTTAAAAAAAAGTGTAATGTTTAACAGTGAAAACAGTAGTCTATCCAGCCTCCGTCCCGGAAGCCCGTTATAGTAAGAAGCATTAAATACCCGCGTGACGCTCGACGCTTCGCAAAAGTCTCATCGCTCGTCAGATATATTTTATTTTTATTTTTTCAACTATATCGAGTTTTAACACACGTTTTGCGAATCTCTCGCATGCATCGCTGCGTGACTATATCGCGATGTGTATAATTATAAAACGTCGAGAGACGCACTCTCTCGTTTTCGAGAGAAACTCGGGCGTCGGACTCTGGAGCGTTTGATGCATTCGGTATATATAAATCGCCTGGCGTTATAAATCGCAATATATCAGTTTTAAGCTGAAAACTCGTGGAATTTTATCCGTTACTAATAGGAATCATTCAGCATAGTATAAAGGATACACGATGATATTTAACAGGCGGGAGTCTGCATGCGAGATTTAACCGTCCGCATCTGCGGCACGTGCACGCGAGCGATCTCGTTACGCGCGTACAAAAATATAATTAATATAATTCACGTATACATATATCTCTCGGGTGCAATGAAAAAAGGCGATTCATCGAGAGGGACAGAGATTATATGACGATGCGTTCTATCGGATGTGCCGAACTCCGAGATGTATACATCCTATATTTCCACTAATATAGTCTCTCTATATTATAACCCAACTACTATAAACGCTTCTAGATTCTCAAGAGGGAAGCATATTCATATATATATACATATAAGCACACACACTGCTCTAGCGATGGAGGAGCAAACCGAGCAGCCGTTTACCGCTAACGAGCGCGCTCGCTAATTGACGCCAACCAATTAAGCCGTCCGGACGGCCGGTGCGCACGGTCCGGTTCGACGATTCGCGTGCCGCCGCTACGTATCTATAGCTAAGAGCCCCTTTCACGTCGTTCTCATCATCATCATTGTCGCTCTCGTGTGTTTACCGCCGATATACAGCCCACTCGATATATCTCTCGATTTAAATACGAAAAAAAAAAAAAAATCGTTTTGATTAGGCGACAATTTTTTTTTTTTTTATATTAATGGGTTGAAGGAAAAAATCGAAATTTAGGGGTGCCGTGTAGAAAATCATGAGAATAATTGAATTAATGTTCAAAAAACGGTGGAAAGAAATAAATGGATTCGAATACGAAAAAAAATCGTATCGATTAGGTTTTTTTTTTTATTTTCCATTTTATTTGGTTGTGGCAAAAATAAGAAATTTCTGATTGTCGTATCGGGGAGTTGCGAGAATATTTGAATAAATAAAAAAAAAGGTGGGAAGAAATAGAAGAGGAGAACGACGATTGATAGAGGAGCGCACTGCCCGTTGTGTACACAGTTTTGCGACTCCGTATAAAATACATTGTAGCGAGAGAGTGGAGGTCTCGGAGAGATGGAGAGAGAGATCAGGTATAAATGGAAAAAGAGCGACGGAGAGAATGAAGGGGACGTACTCTATACACGCGAGCGACGAGTGCAAGTGGTCCGCCACGCGCGCTCGCGAAAGAGCGACGCAACGAAAGAATGAAAGAATTCTCCACCTCCGGTCTCTTTACTCCTCGTTTACAAAGGATGAAAGGGTTTCCGACGTTTCAGGACCACTTCCGTCATTCGACCATTCTACCCGACTCTTCTTCCTTTTCACTATCATATTCGTTTCTTTTTTTTTTTTATCATTTCCTCTATCGTCGTCGCTGTGCTCTCGTCTCCCTTTATGAATTAAACAGAAATTAAGAGGGTCCGCGAAAGCATCGTCGCGTACCTGAATAATCGTCTTGAATCGCAGGGGAGAACGCTTCCCCTTGTCAGAGAGAAAAGACAGAAGAAATAAAAAAAAAAATATATATATATATAATATATGAATATAGATATATATATAATAAATAAAATGAGCAGAAATTCCCTGCGGATGGCAGTCGCATCTCTATAACCCCTTTCCTTCTCTCGCCCCCCCATAGCACTTGGCGTATCTCCAACTATTTAACCCGCTGCCGGATTCCTCGCCATACCGCCGACGACTTTACCGCCTCTCCGGTACCACAACGAAACTGAATAATCGGTTCACGAGCGAGTGCACCTACGAGACCCAGTGATTTAATAATTATTCCATTCTACTTGGCGCGAAAACTGATGCATTCTACTTCTCTTATATATAGACCTACATAGTCGAAACAACACTGGCCGAGATTCTGTTCCGGCATTCGGAGCTGTTGCAACAGTTTACGGAATTCCTGATGAAACTTTTTCTTTTTTCTTACTCTTGCATTCCTATCGTTTTCTTTCATTCACTTTTCTTCTAAAGGTATCGAAGTATACGAAACTGAAGAACGGAGAAATATCTTCACCTCTTTTAGGGCAAAACTCGGAAGACCTTTTAAATTCGATAAAAATTTACGGGCGACTCTCTCGCAAAGCAAAATGAATATTAATGGCACAGGAAGTTTTTAAATCGAAGAAAACAGATGCTGAGTTTTTTTGCGCTATATTTATGAAATTTTTTTCTAATTTCGAAAATTCGTGATTTTTCATCCATTAAAAAAAAAAAAAAAATTTTAATTCTCAAAATTTCTCAAGAAATTCATAAGTATTCAAATAAATTATCGAATAAATTTCGGCTAAAGAAAAAGTTACATTACCGAATAATTCGTTAAACAATGCTTTTTTTTACTAATTTGTTGATCATTTTTTGGAATTATTATTATGCGAAATTAATCTACTCAGCACCTTCTGTATGGTTGATTTTTTTCGGATTTTTATTCCATCAGAAAGTTGTCGAAATTATCGCTCAATTTCACGCGAATTGCACTCTTTGGTAATACGCAACGATAGACCCTCCTTAACGCCCTCTGGGAATTCGTATTCCCACCTTACTACTATTATTTATGCAAAAATTTAAAATAACGTGATGAAGACTCCCTTTGTATGGGTTTATTTGAGTCGTCGGATGATTTTCGCGCCCCAAAACTGACCGCGAAATTATTCGTCGCTCGTCTCTAGAAGGGGTTGGAAAATCCTATTCCCAGAGTCCTACAAAGGGTTAAAAAAGAATTAGCACTTAAATTAAAAGAAACTTATCATTGTGAGACCCAAAAGTTCGGATTAATTTTCTCGCGATAAACTCCAACATTTGGTTTACGCGGTCGTATCGCTACCAACGGATCATTTGTATGAGGAATTTACCATAATTGATTCAATTACAACTCCCTGTTAGCTAATTTAATCGGCCAATTATCTAATACCGCAAGACTCGATTGCCCGATTCGTAGAATCATTAGTATCGGATTTGTCGGTCGTTGGGCTTTGTGGTATCGGCACCAGTAATGGCTACACATCGGGGTACCGCGTGCAGTACATCAAGACCCCCAACAGTATCGTATCCCAACCCATATAGAAAATCTACAATGTAACCCGTGTTTAGTTCAATTGCTATACGTTCCCAATCGCAGAACCCGCAAAGCACTCAAAGCTCAATTAATTTACCATCGTTCCTGCAGCTGGCTTCTCCGACTCTGTATGTATGTATGTATACCAGTAGAAACAGCTATACCGATAGCCATTCTCGAGCTACACGAGGGAACAAGTCGCGGATTAGCCGTCGGTCAAACGTTAGGTCGACTGGCTTCCTTCCGGTCATTGAATAACGATTTCACATGTCCGTTCCAATGTTCTCGTTCTGGGAACGAAGGTAGAAATAAAACGAGACGAATAATAATAATAAAAAAAAACGAAAAAAAAAAAAAAAATTCCTAACGGTGGGTACACACTTCGACGCGATCGAATAACGAGAACGGGAATAGGACGAATAACTGGCAACGACGGGGACACCGAAAGAAATATATACTATAGATCGAGGATTAAAAAAAAAAAAAGAAAAAAACAAAAGTGGAAAAACAACGGTAGAAGAGTCTTTACACTGACCCACATAATCCAGCAGCCGATAGTACTCGGTGTCGAGGGGCGGGAGGGGGAGAGTTGGCGCGACTGTGCCGGAAGCGGACAGAGCCACCGGTGTTAGTACATAGGGAGGAAAAGAGAAGGGTACAAAAACCCTCGGCTCGTTTCTAGCTTCTCGCTTGTACGGTTACCTCCGCCCTCCTCAGCCCCTCCCACACACCCTCGCGGACTCGAGCGTTATACCAAGTGCAGCGAAACGAGGACGAAACTAAATGAAACGCGAGTTCGAGAGATTCTGTACCTGCCTTCTCCACGTCGTTTACTGTATGTCTCTATATGTGTTCCAATGGAGCAACTCTATTGCTCGCTACGAAGAGCGGAACTTGCGTTGATACCTCCACACGTCCATAGCTCGTATTTTTTTTTTTTTTTTGTTCCCTATGTTCCTTCAGGCTTCTCAGAAACAAAAGACTCTCTTGGATAAAGTTGTGAACAAAGTCACAGTATCGCAATTCGACGACGAGAGTCTATATACCTACGTTATGGCTTCGCGTGCCTATAGTCTCGTTGCGAACACGCTGCGAGCTTCCGTTGTATCGAATAATGTGGGATGTATGCGCGGAAAGTTGGCATGAAATTGTGTACCTTTAGCATTGAACCTCCGAAGCGTACGCCTACGCAACAGGGTTAAGAAAAAAAAAATCTGAAGATTATTTTATAAAAAAAAAAATGGAGGATAAATATCGCGTTTAAAAAAAAAATATCTTGCAGCATATTTTATCGGGATTTCGCAATAATCTTTGCATTGAACTGCTGAGGCAAATGCCCGCGCAACAGGGTTAAGAAAAAGAAATCTGAAGATTATTTTATTTAAAAAAAAATATCGTGCAGCATATTTTATCGGGAATCCGCGATAATTTTTGCATAGAACCTCCGAGGCGAACGCCCACTCGGCAGCGTTGAGAAAGATACATTTTTTAAATATACTGATAAAAATAAATATATATCATGTAATACGATTTATGTAGAATTCAAATAAATGGTTTTTTTATGATTTTTTTTTTTTTTTTTTTCAAAAATTCATTCATGGATCTCAATTATTTTTCAACGTACTGAGATCAGTTAAAAACGAATTATAGGAAAAGGGATTAAAGTTTATACCTCGTCGTTTGGGCGAAGGATTAAAAGATTCGAAAAGAAAAAAAAAAAAAAAAAAGCTATTGTGATAAAAAATTACTTCGGGAATAATATCTACCATTTGAAAAGCCCACATTTAGGAGCGGAGTCCAGTTAAATTCAGTAAAGAAGGTTAAAGTTTACACTGGAGAATTTGTACGAAGGACTAAAAAGGGTTAAAAAAGAAATAATCACAGAAATGAAGTAGTTGTAGCATAATATCTCCCAATTGTAAAGTATACATATCAAAGCTGAGCTCAAGCACTCTTACGATATAATATGTGCCCCAAAGAATTATCTCGACAAGACATAAAGTTGAAGAGAGAAATATACACGCGGGGGATGAAAACTGAGGGAAAACGAAATGAGTAGTTTATATCATATAGTGATATAGAGGAGACGAAGAGTTTCGTCTACTGTGACTCTCTCTCAGTCATCTCTTCGTCTCTTCGTGGCTTTCTAGTTTCGTTATGTATAAACCAGAGTTTGCATTACGCACCTACCGTACAGTTGCGCGCATATATGTACGAATACATATTTGTGTATAGCGCAGGATGTAACGCGGGGGTTTCCACCGCGATTTTCATGAACAAAGGACTCTTGAGCAAAAGTTATGAAAAATGTTCGTAGGTTGCCGTCCCTCGCACTCGGTTCGCGCGGGTCCCGACTACGTCGGGGAGAATTATTTCGATTTTCCGGAAAAAGGACGAGAGAGAAAGCGAGAAAAAGATATTATAGCGGTAGAGAATAAATAGAGAGAAAGAAAAAAAAAAGGGAATAAAGGTATGGCGAGTTAATTTTTCAAGTGACTCTGGCAGGGCCGGGCCTCTGCATCGTTAAAAATAACCGTAGAGAAAAGTGAACTGTGGACGAAAAATATATCGCGTAAAGGAGGGTGGGGCGCGATGAAACACAGAATTTTTCAGCCCTTTCTTTACTTTATATTATTTATTACTTGTGTTTTCATTGTTTATACAGTTATTATTGAAAATAAATAAAATACGAGAAACTAATTTATTTATTTATTTTTATTAATATTTTAATTAATAATTATGTAACTTTTTTGTTTAAAAGAAAATAAATATACAAGAAATTATTTGCAAATTTGTTACGCATTAATTATTTCAAAGGGTTAGTGAGGCGGGGAAATGAACATAAAAAAAATCTTTGAAGAAAGGATTATATTTTACGAGGTTAAAAAGAAATATTTTAATAAAAATATAATAGGGTTTTATTTCACTGGTGAGCTTAGCTATTACTTAGCAGTGTCGTCTCGTTGCTTCTATATGATATATATACACTATATATATATGTAACACCGGTATGTACTCGAGGATTACGAGGGAAGATGTATTTGAGTGTCTTTCACTCCAGCGGAGTTTCCTTGATCATCTTACCCGCAAAGGGAGCACCGAATAGATACGCTCCGGAAGACGAATCATCTCATACTTCTCATCCCTTCCTCTGTGCCCCGAAGAAATTATTCTCTCAACCGCGATCTCCCGCAATAACAAGATACCGAGGATAGATGTAGAAACGTATGTTAAGATATACAGTAATACATATTATATAGAAACACACATATTTCGTAGGAAACCTCGGTGATTGCGTGTCTACAACACGCGGGAGAAACGCGAAATTGTTAATGAAATTTAGATTGCATCGGTGCCTACAGAAATGAGGAAAAATGGAGATTGCAAGGAATACCGTAGTTCCGAGCCAATTTTCCTATCGTCCTATCATATTTATGAATGAAATGGTACAAAGTGATATGAATCGTTGAAAATTAAAAAAAAAAAAAAAAAAAAAACGCAGTTATTGCATTTTATTGCTTTTAATTTAATTTTTATTGGATTCCAACTAATTCGAAAAAAAATTTCAATATCCTTTTTAATTTTTTTTTTTTTTCATCGGCCATTGAAAATTGTCATGAAAATTGCGAATTAATTTTTTTTTTACCTGAGTATGAAATATCTGGGCTTTTATTTTCAAAAATAGAAGTTATAAAATATTGTACTACATAAGCGCATTAGCGAACTTTTGTAAAATTTTCTACTCAAATGAATTTTACGAAATTTCTCGTCTCCCGTGAAAGATAAAATCTCTGTACATTGCCCATGTCCCGAGTTCGACAATAGTATTATACGAGAAGCGTGCGCGCTTCCGATCGCTTTCTCTGTGTTCGTAACTCAAGTACGCGATCGAGACTCGTCAGAGTCGTGAGATAACCCCGTGGCCTCTGACACCTCGCGCGCGCAAAGGCCTCTATCCCTCTTTCCACCGCGTGTATTTCTCTCGTCTGCATTCTCTTTCGTCCCATTTGCACGTAGTTATAACGTCAAACTTGCATCAAGGATGCCAAAGAGTCTCGAAAAAGAAGTTACATACATAAGTATTCACTATACAACATATATATGTATATATCGTCCGCTCCGAACGACGAAAGAACGCCGTCGAGAAAGAGTTTTAAAAAAAATAAGAAGAAAACGAAGGACCATAGTTGTTCGCCGCGAAACGAAGCGGGGAACGACTTCCTCGACGAAATAATGGTATGGAAATCGGTGAAACGATTACGCGATGCGGAAACGCACTCGAGACTGTCGTACCGTCGATTGTGTTTTATTTTTTCACTCTTCAGGTCGTCGTCTTCTTCCACTTCCATTGCCTTACGCTTTCCTTCGCGCTTCGTGATCTATCTTTCCCTCTTTTTTTTTTCTTCAACATCCTTCGAGATCGTCCTGAGCTTCAAAAAAGTCTCGAAGCACTCTCGACGACGTTCCAGTGGGCGAACTATGGTTCCGTCGACGTTATATGGGCCGCTGGTCGATGCATTGCATTAACTCCCATTTTTTCTTTTTCCACGTTTCTCGTTCGTATTGTAGCAATCGAATTCGGTGCTACAAGGTTTACACAAGAGGATCAATTTTTTTTTTTTTTTTTTTCGTAATATCGTGCGACTAAAATCAAATTGGCGTGTTTCGTACGTTGCGAGAATGGAAAATGCGCCCTTCTTACTTTGACAGGACGATATCCGCGGTACGATATCGATGAATAATTCAATTTCATTGGGTAATACCCGAGGGAGTCGATAATGCTGTAAAGTTTCATAGGAGACTCTCAAGAGATAGTTAACCCAGTCATAGAACTTGTGAACAATATTATAATATATTTAGATACTCGGAGTCTCGCATAAGTTGGCACAGTCCCGAGGAGGCTCTTTGAGAATATATCGTGATCTCCAGTGATGTGGTTACTCGAGTCTAAAAAAAAAAAAAAAAAAAAAAAAAAAATAGGGACTTCGACTTGACGAGTAATTTAATTTATTTGAGACTCCATTAGTGTCGAATGAAATTTATGAACAATGATAAAATTAATTTTTTAACGATCGATGAGAAAAATATTCAATATATTTTTAAATAAAAGTTTTCTATATTAGATATAATATTAATTTTTGTTATATATAATAAAATATATAACGATGTATAAAATAATTATTTCTATATAATATATACATTTTTTTATTATTATTATATTTTCATTGTTATTAACGACGCAAAGTTAATGCAATTTACGAGCACCAAAAATGGTCGATACGCGACTCCAGACTTCGTTCTATTTAGGAAAATTTATAACAGTACGATGGAACCATTACCCGGATGGAAAATCTTCGAAGCCATCGCGCCGACATAAAGTTGATGTATGCATCCAAAAAGTTTCGTCGCCATGTCCGCGAGTTACTCGCATACATTGGCCCGTTTCAGAAGTGTAAACTTCGCTCCGCCGGTTAGACGCTCGAGTATCGCTGCCGAACTGTTTTCGTGAGAGTAGACGAGATCGTGAGGCTGATGGATTCGTTGGGATTAGAGGGAATATTAATATATACGACTATAGCAACGGATGAGTCTCTGCATGTTAAAAGCCCTCGACCCACATTAATATAAGAAAGGAACCGAAGGAAAAGATTTGAAGTAAGCAAACTTCACTTCCTGACTCCGTGGGACATCGCTACCGGAAGTATAGAATTCACCGCGATCTTTAAAAAAAAAATAGTTAACTCTCCGGACGAAATATAGCATCAAACGATGGATGGCGAGCAAACGGTGGGAGGGATAATAGAAAATGAAAAAAATGAAATAAAATAACTGGTGGTATAGTGTACGCGAGCGTTTAATCCGACGGGTGTTCGCTCTCCGCGATGCGAGAGGCTTCTCCATTCGAATCAATACACGGTACACGCATTTCTACTGGTGTCCCGACAACTCACAATTCAAGTCAACATATACGAAGTCGTGAAACTTTGATGAAAAAAAAAAACTTTTTTTTCGATTGGCTAAATTTTTTTTTTTTTTTTTTTCTATTTTCTCACTCACTATTTTTTTGTAAGTAAATGTTTCATTACACGTGGATACTTCAAATTGTAAAAATTATATTCCTAAAAAAAAAAAAGTTACGAATTATTTTTTTCTTTTTTGTAATTCCATTTGTACATTCTGATTCACACATAGAAAGTTTAAATAAAATTAACGAGAAAACAGCGAAGTGGGTCGATGAAAAAGGGAAAGGAGTCGTGAAACTTTGATTCGAAAAAAAAAAAAAAAAAAAAAAAAAATTGTATTAAATTTACGATGTTTAAATTTTTTTGCTATTTTTCCTTTTACTTTGTAATGTCGGTTATCAATGTTTATTCCCATATAAATAGTTTGAATCAGATCAATGAGAAAAGTACGAAGCTACGAAGTACAGCGAAGTGGGTCGATGAAAAAGGGAAAGGGAGTCGTAAAAGTTTTCAGTGGGTGGAAATGGAAGTGCAGAGATGGAATGAGAAACTGAGAAAGATATTGCTGTCGTAAAGAAAAAAAAAAAAAAAAAATCAACGAACGAGAAGAAGTCGAGGATAAAAAAACGTTACGAACGAAGCAAGCAGAGAGAGAGTAAAACCGGTGGCCGGAAGTTCCATCGGTGAGATCTATCGGTAACCGGAAATTCTTCCTATCCCCGTCGAGTACCATAAGCTCCAGATACTTGTACGGGTATAGCAAACGAAACGGTTTCTCTCGCGTTCTCTCTCCCTTCAGACGAGAGCTTTTGCTTGGCCAATGCCTACGACCTCCTGTACGACCTGGAAATGGAAAAGAAGAAGGTCGTTCGATCGATTCCGGAGATTGGCAAAGCGTCCGGTGCGCTTCTACCGGTACTGCAATTGGCTTTTGGCCACATTTTTGCGGTTCATTAAAAAATCGTCTCGTTAAAAAAATACAAATGCGCTCTATCCAATATCGTTTATCAGCGTTTATATTCCCCAAACCAAGAGAGAGAGAGAGAGAGAGTGTTTCTTTTTAGCAACAAATTTGCGTCTTTAATTCACGTAATTCACGTTTTCGCGTTCGCGTTTCACGAATCGCGTGAAATATCGAAGCGAATGTATCGCATATCACGGCGATTTAAAATGCGCATCAGACACAGTTTTATCGAGTTTCAAGCTCACCGAAGCTCCAAAGACACGATAAGTATCGAGAGACTAATTGACGAACGTTGGAAAAACGAAGATATTAACGTTTACCAAAGTAAGAGATATGGAAAAAAATCGACATTTCTGGAATTAGCCGTGACCTTGACTTCCGATAGTATCGGTTTATACGTTTCGTGATCCCGATAAACTGTGGCCCCGTGGAGCAGCACGCCCCCTACTCCTGGGAAACGACGATCGTTTATCGATATCAGAGTAAAAAAAAAAAAAAGTCGCAGCGAAGAATTTCTGCTATAGTTGAAACGTATATTTCGACCACGTGTTACTCACAGAAATCCGCGCAAACATCATGTTGATGAATCGACAAAAACTAAGAATAATAATTGTGTACAGAATTAACCCGCTATAAAGTCTATGAATTACGAAATTCTTTAACCCGTGTCGTTATTACCGAATCGCCATTATGAATCGCAGTAATCTCGTAATTTTTTTTTTTTTTTTAAATGACCAATAAACAAAATAAAAGATCGATGCTTATTTTTTACTTGTTGTAAACTGTACTTTTGTTAACTGCAAATAAACCCTTTTCACAGTGCATGAAAAATCATAAAAAAAAAAAAGTTATATAAAATGTTTTTCAAATTTTCTTCAAAATCGAATAAATTCGAGTCAAAGTCAGTAAAAGACTCCTATCGTCGTGTATCGTGTTAATCATTTTCTTGAAGTTTAGTAGTCATTCGAAAAAAAAAAAAAAGAAAAATCATCGTTTTTATTCGTTTGTTCGCCAAACGAATCGCCTACAATGTCTGCTCCCATCCGTCTCGGCGTTAACTCCGTAAGCTATGATCGCCTCTATCCATACCGGTGATTTCCATAAATACGTACATTAGCAGCTCGAACACAAATACCGTCGATCCCATAAATACCGACATTTGCGACGCTTACGTAGATCCAAGTATACCAACTGCCATACAATATCCCATAAAGAGACGTATACACAACGTTAGCGACAAGGGGATTGGCGAATAGTCTCGCCTGCCCGTTGCAATCTCATCCCATTGGTAAGCGCAGGTGCATCAGGTGCGTCGTGCTGCACGGTTAACTAACGGGGGAAGCGAATATATACACATATCGGAAGCTTCACCATATCCAAGAGTTGTGTGTTTCCCTCCCATGGCACACGGTACTTTGGGATGTGGATACGATGAAACACGTGCCAAAGCACACGCAAGAGCTTTGCATGGTTTATGGCGACGTTGCAAATGCGTCGCGCGTACTACAATCCCTTCCCTCGGTCAGTTGCCCATTAATTAACCGGGGGTCGCGAGGAACGGGGAAAGGATATTCGGAAACGCGTATGTATGAGGGGATATCTGCCCTGTGCTCTCGCTCTCGCCCTGTCCCTCAGTCATTTTCACTCCCCATGCAAAGTTTCCCATATACAATACCCTATCCGTCGATGTACGCCTCTCTGTAACCCCTCTGTACACCTGCGCGATTCTCGCGTCTGTATACACGTTAACGCGCGCGTGAATTTTCCAACACAACAGAACGGCGTATACAGAAATTCATCCCCCATAGGTGCACTATGGATTTTCGCGGTTCTGTTATTCCCGATAGTGCGTATTTACGATTCGCTCGGATTCAAATTCACGATTTTGCAACCCTCCCTATGGCATAATATACCAGACGAAAATCTCTGCAAACTCACACTCCCACCCCCTTTGGCGCTTAGTTTTGCTTCAATGTAGTCCTGCGTATTACGTAACACCCGTAATCGAGAGCGTCGGGTGCACCCACGTGCCTTTCGGTCTCAACGGAGACTCGGTATCACGAGGGATATATCCGTGACATCCCGCGGAGACTTTATGGTCATTGATGTTTATGTCTTCGGTACCCGACGTCGAGAATCTCGTTGTCGCGGCACGAGATTGTTTTGTATCGCAATTACGTAGTATAGAAGATACTTATCGGCGAAAAACTTCTGTAGAAACGCACATCGAAAACACTATATTAAAAATATATGATATTCGGCGTTTTTATATAATTGATAAATGAATCTTTAATCAGCAAAAAATATACTGTAAATGTGTATACTTTATATACTTATTTGGCACTTTTCGGAATGCGATGATTTCGCAGAAATAATTTTTTTTTTTTCGTACAATTATGTTTGTAATTTATATACAACAGAAAGTTAATTAAGGGAAAAGCTATTATCATTTTATCGAATGCTAATATTCGGGGGAAAAGGGTTCCGATTGAAATGATCATTATTAATACATTGCGCGTGGATAATTACATGAATTATATTAACAAAGCCTCAGCGTTTTTTTTTTGGTTCAATGAATGATATTATACAGTTTTTCAGTACTTTATTATCGATTTTTTTTTTCGATATCGTAACGTAGCATTAATGAATTATTCCTCTCTACCATCAACGATATCGCATTGTCAGCATTAAAATAAATTTTTTTTTGTATTTCTGCTGAATTAAATATGATTTATGATTAATTTATAACCTGTAATACAAACGATTGGATGTCTCGTTATTTAGTTATCATTAATTGATAGAGAGAGGGTGAAGTGGCGGTGAGCCAAGCGGGCTGGTGGTTTGGCTACACAGTGGTGTACGTTGTACAACCTAATATAGGTATGTATACAATACGCGGATATGTGTATTAAACGAGGTCGAGACTCGAGTGAGAGACCTCGGGCTCCGAAGCTTCGACATAGGCAATTTTCCCCAACCAAAACGTATTTATCGTTAGCACCGTGCAAATCCCTACCCTCCCCGGTGGGCATACGGCGTCGTTAGCACAGCGCGAGTCCCGCAACGCTGCCTGCGCCTACCCTGTTAATTAAACGAAACAATACCAAAGGAATACTCGAAAAATCACTATTTATTCATTAATAACTACCAATCTCTGAATTATGCGAAAACTTGGCTTCACCCCCTTCGGCTCTGCTAACTAAACGTTATTTTAATCAGACCTCTCATTAGTAAAAATTAATTTTCCAATCTCACGTATATTTCTAATTAACACGAAAAATCCCTATGGGATAAGCGATGGTCATTTTTTTTTCCAACAACCTATTATATTTCGATTCAATTTTTTTTTTTTTTACGAAAACTTTTTTTTTTTTTCATTCAACAATCTTGCTATTGAATCGCGGTATTTCCATGTTTCTCATCGTCGTATGGCAAAAACACTGATAACGGAACGTAACTTGCATACATTCGGTGATGCAAAAAAAAAAATGAAAAAATGAAATAACGTTTCTGGGAAACCAAAGCGTTGATCTTGCGCGAACGGTCAAAGGTCCCGCGGTCTTACAATACCGCGTCACAGTATAAATGTATTGAATGCGATACGAGTGTGTAAGAGTGAGGCGTTTGCCTCTCGAACGACGTACATTGAACTTTCGTCGTCGTCGTCGTCGTCGTCCAAGTGCCGATAGACCACCTCGCGATACGTATAGAAACTTTGCGTCCTTCCGCTGTGCTCTCTTGTCAAGAGTCCTCAGTGGTCTATGCGACACTTCGCCCACGAAGTTCTCTTCGAGAACCCATACTATACAGTCTTCCTTTGCATACTTTGGCGCGTGAACGGAATTCACGCCCTTTGTGCAAACTTTCCATCAAGAAAAATTTCTCATGTACCTAAAATCCGAACGTTAAGGTTCTATTTTTCTTTCTTATCAATCTTCGATTGTAAAAGTCAAAATTTCGAAAGAAAAATCGTACAGACGAAAAAAATTTGAAAAATTAAATTAAGAGTGCGAATTTAAAAAAAAAATGTATATACAACATAATATAATATATATTATATATTTTATTATTAATAAAATTGCAAATTACCAGATTCGTAGAAATCGTTCATTAATAAATGAACAATTTGTATGAATTCGTGAATTGGCAATTTTATTAATATTTAATCTAAAGTTCGAGTCCTTAGCCCCGAAGAGTTTTGTGATATCGTCTCGTCGGGTACAACGCAGAGAGATGTTTACATCGGTTGCAACAGAGTCACTCCAATAAACTCCCTCTCGTCAGATAGCAACGTTGGGGTTTAGGGAGACGGGAGTGGCGGGGGGGGGGGGGGGAGGGAGAGACTGGTGATTTATGGTAAACGATAGCGAATCGTTGGGAAAATCGACGTTTTCAGTCGCGATTCGTCGAGAGACTCTAACGTGGTACGGAGATTGTTTTCTCCGCCACTACTCGGCGTATGCAAGAATAGCGTATATACAATAAATCGCCAAAAACGACAGGATAAGGATCCTATCAAATATTTGAAATACATATTTTCTTAATTTTTTTTTTGAACGCTACTCGCTGTCCAACTTCTCCAAGAGATGTCTTCATCATTGTCATCTTTTTTCGTTGTCGTTTCTGCTTTCAGGAGGATTCCTCGGCGATATCGCGTTGCCAAACGTGAAATACGAGACGGAATGGCGTCAACAAAAATTGAACAAAAGTTATCTCGAGGAATTGGAGAAGTATCAGGACGAAGTTCTGAAGGAAGGTCTTCAAGTCGAAGAAGAAGGTTTGACCGGTCGGTAAAAAGATCTCTTTTTTTTTTTTTTTTTTTTTTTTTTCGATCGCGAGTTTTCGATTTTCCCGATGAAAATTAATGTTTTGTCGTTCTCATTGACAATCGTATTACAGAAATATTGCAATTCAAGAATGAACACGACGCTTTAAGAGGGAACGGGAATACCGAAGAGTCGGTAATGACGGCGGATAAAACTGAGACGATAACGGCCGATAGAAACCAGTATAGCATGAACTCGGACCCGATAGGAGTTTACAATTTTGGCAGGGATCAGGACAGCAACCCCGAGATCAGAGATACCGGAATCGAGTTCAAGTAATTATTTATTATCTATTAATAATACCAATGGCTGTGAACGAAAATGCCGCAATCTCGACGTCGAAGAACACGAAATTACGCCCTTTCAATTCTTATCATTTTTTATTGCGCTTCGAGAATATTTCACCGAATATCAACGATAAAAATAAAACAAAAATATATTAGTGCACATAATTCCAATTTTTTTTTTTTTTTTTTTTTTTTAGAATCGAAGTTTTTCGAATTTTTTTATACAATAATTTTTATAATTGCAAATAGTTTAAATTAATAATATGAATATATCGATAATATGAACGAAATTTGAAATTACCGACTGACGAACTCCCGTAGTTATTAGGTTCTAAAAAAAATATAATTTTTCGAATATTTTCAAGAGTACAAGATACGATGGTTGGCGAAAGAAAGAAACATAATCGACACCACCGTCTCGAGAGTACAACGTTGCCGAGTCTGAGAATGAAGCCGATAGTGGTGAACGAGGAAACAACTCGGAGTTCACCAGTTAGCACACCGAGAACGAGACATTCGGGACATCGGGAGATGAGACTCGAGTTTATAACGGAAGCTACGACTGCGTCGTCTTCTTCGCCGGAAACGACGACGGATCCGAGTTTGCGACGGCGGGCGCGTCGTCATCATCGGCGGAGGTAAATTTCTCTTTTTATTCGTTAAAAAATTCATTTCACAAGACTCTGAATACAAAACGGAATCACGAAAAAAAATTCTATCAATTTTTCATCTCAAGAATCTTCGGTTACGGTAAAATGTCCAATTTCAGGTTTTCCAACTCTTCGTCGACTTCTATTTCAGCGTTTACCGCAGAGAAGAGTTCGGGAAAAATATTATCGGAATAAGAAACAATCGTCGAGACGATATCTTTTGTCGAGCGTTACGTACGGATAGCGTATAAGAACGATAAGTGACTTACATACACTCGAGTCTCTTGAATGGCGGACCGGGGTGGTGGGGTTCGGGTTGATAAGGGATCGTTGCCGCTCCGACGTGGATAAAAACAGTAAGGAATTTAAGCGCGTAACCCACTTCTATCGTACTTCGCGAGCCAAGAGAAAATAATATAACGATAGAGCGGAGGAAAGAAAGAAAACGACGCGGTACTCTCTCTGCGCTTCGAAAAAGAGCGTTGGCGGCGGGGGCGATAGAGTTTAGTGTAGAAGCGTCCGAACGGACCCCCGAGGTATAGTATAGAACGGCAGAGGGACAAACCACACGAGTCCAGTGCCAATAACAATGCCCGTCGTCGTAAAGAGCCGTGAAAATGGTCTCCGATACCGTCGGCCGACCGGGCATTTCCAACCCTCGAACTGCCAATAACGTGTCAGTGACATCGATAGCCTTGTAATCTATATATGCTATAGACTACTAACACCGTTAATATATATGACACGAAGAGAACGCAGTCTTGTGGTAGCGGTCCTCCGGCGATCGGATGGAATCTTACAATTTCTGACCTCTCGGAACCGTCGCTTCGCCTTGTATCTTCGTATCACCACTTTTCCTTGACCCACAAAGCAATATTGGTTTTGGTTTATTTAACACTTTTTTTCCGATCGAAAAACATGTCATCGCGGCATTTTTTTTTTTAATAATTTAGCCTTAAGGCCATAGAGAGGGAATTTTTCTTGTTAAATACTCAAAGTCGATGTATTCTTCTGTTTTTTTTTTTTTTCTATAAAGCTTCTCGATGACGAGACCTTGAATACGACAGAAATAACTTACGCGGATGAAGTTAGGATACAAGGGATATGGATGAAAAAATAAAAAAAGTGGAGATGTGGAATCGAACGGAGCCGTTGATTGGCTATTTTAGGCGCAACCCTTCGCGACAAGGACACGCGAATTACAGGGTCTATTTCACACGCAGAGTCTGAAACGATGCTAACCTCGGGTTCAACGAAAATCGAAGAAATATCGTTCGAAGATATATCGCCTCCGTGTTACGAAGAAACTCGGCAACTCGGGGAACGAATCGTCAATCTTTCGTGACTCGTTAAGCATCAATCGCGAATCTATTGCCGTCTTAAACAGATTTTAACGAAGCGTTACAGTCATTAGTCTCATTTCAATAATTGCTGCAGAGACTCGACAAACAGAACTCCGTGAGAGTCGATTCCGATAGGTCAATATTTTATCAAAACTCTCAGTGCCTCGGAAGTAATTCTATAACTTTGTTCAAAAGTAATTAACAGTCTATAGTCGATTTCATTGATAAAAGAGCCGTAGAATTTTTTTTTCAATTTACAATGCCAATCACTTTGAGATCTGTAATGGACTTTTCAGACTTTCCGCAATCATGTTGCGAACACGACGTTTCCGTGAAGCGTTGTTCGTGTCAATTTTATTTATTTTACCCCCATATATTCGTAGGAGAGTTCCGACTCTAACGGGAGGGTGAAGAGTGATAGAGATGTGAGGTATGGACGTGGAGAACCGCGTGAATGGGGAGCTGCATGCCGAGAGATGGAGAAGGGACAGTGTCTGCGAAGGATAGAAAATTAGATGTGCGGTGAGAGAGGGACGAGAGAAAGAGGGTAAGAAATATCTCCCTTCACCCCCTCCGGGCGGCCAGATGGCTGTGATTTATCGAGATCGGTGAACCGCTCGCGTTCACTTCCCCGCTATCGAAGAATCCCGTATTCAGCGTATTCGCGATGTTCCGCGTCTAAAATGCCCCCTTCGATCGCTTCTCGTAACTCATCCGGACCAATTCGATCTTCACGCAGAAAAAAGATCGCCGCCCCCCCCCCCTTCCCACTCCCTTTGAATTCTCTCGATTCATCTTTATACCTATCGGACTCCTCTTCGTCTTCCTCCACTTTCAATATCGAGAGATTCCTTCTCGATCCTTGACGTCCATTCGCCACTTTGCTTGGCATCTTAGTTTGTTCAATAAACGACGTTAAACGATTAAAAAAGAAATGACGGATTCGATGGGAGGACATAGATAAATAAAAATAATGAAAAAAAAATCTCAATTTTAACGGCATATCTATCATCCGTCGTCATCCGTATCACCGACAAACTTTTATACGAAATTCTCCGGTGAAATTGGAAAAACGCTTTTTTCTCCCCGTTAACGAAGGACTTAACGAGATTGACCTTTGATCTGTGTGAAAAAAAAATGATGAAAGATAATTGTTTTGAATGAAAATAATTGGAAGGGCGTTATTCACATTGAGTTTTTCGAAAAAAAAAAAAAAAAAAAAAAAAAAAAAAAAAAAAACCGATGTCAATGTTTCTTGCCTTAACAGTTTTGTTGCATCTGCTCCTTCTCGACCTATTAAAAACAATTAACGATCGGTATCGAAGCTCCGTTCTCGATATGCTGTTAAAATCTCTCTCTGCACTCGCGTTTCCGGTTTCGTATAAATCCACACTGCGCTCCGACGAAATTGAAAAAACAAACGTATAAAAAACATATTGCGTAAAAACACTTCGCATCCGAAGCTATTAACAAATAACGATGGAACTTTTATTTTTATTTATTTTGTGGTTTTTTTTTTTTTTTTTTTTTTTTTCATTTTTTTCCGAGAAATTTTGATTTTTTTTTTTTTTCACGAATGTACTTCAGCGCTCGTCGCTACGCGAAAGCGAGAGCCCATAGATGAACGAGGGGGTTGGTTCGAGTACGAGAATAGGTACGAGGTATATATATCAGAGTAGAGAACATATAGCTGAGGACTTCGGGGGGTTTGTTCGGAGGGGATTTTGTTCGTTGTGCGTCGAACGAGGGCGACGAACGAACGACTAGGGCTGTCAAGGCTAATGGAATGATCTATGCGTCGAGACGCGGAAAACGGGTTGCTGTACAACCCCCCGACCAATCCTCCCCCGTTGAACGATTGAAACCTCTGCGTCGAACAGCGCAAAACTCCATCTACGTTTCTCGGTACTGTAGATATATATATAAATGCATACATACAGGTACTGCGTGTACCAACGAGACTCCCAACGATCGGTGTACAAAAGGCAGCTTAAAGCTCAACAACCACCGACAAAACTGCACGGGGTGTACCGCACGTGAACGTCGCGCGTTAGTTTACCGAAACTACGTATTTTACGTGTCTGGAATATCGAAACGCAGTTTCATCGCGAGATTTTCAACCTTCGCAACGCGTATATTGTTTTAATACTTTCGTATCGACGACGAATCGGTTGTAGGAAGAAAAAAAAAACTATAAACTGTGAAAAAAAAAAAATTCGCAAATTTCGGTGGTTCCGATTTTTTTTTTTATTTTTCATTTCATTCAAAAATAACTCAAATTCGATACGTCGATATTCTACAATTTAGCTTACAGTCTGAAAATAAATCGTAACTCGAGATCTTTATTTTGGGGGGTTGAAATCTCGAAGAAATAAATTTTCGAAAGAAAGTGAGAAAAAATGCAATTTAGTTGAAATTTTGTATCGAATACGAATCGGATGTATAGAAATATCGGAATAAAAAAATTTGTAATCATATTCGTAAGTTTCGGTTTGTCGAATTTTTTCGTTTATCGATATATCGATATGTCGATAATAAAAAATTTAGCTTACAATCTGAAAATAAATCGTAGCGTGAGAGATTTATTTTAAGGGGTTGAAATCTCAAAGAAATAATGTGGCGAAAGAAATTGAGAAAAAAATTAAATTTGGTGGAAATTGTAGTGAATAGGAATAAAAATCGTGCGTTACGCAATGTGGACGTAGCTTTAAGTGAATTTAACTACACATGCAGTCACGAGTACTCAGCCACCCGTTAATTAATTGTAATGCCGTGCCGATTCCGTACTGCGTTCATAAGCGGCAACACAGGACAGTGCGAATACGGACGAAACGTTATATACGCGGTCGTGACTCGTCGAGCCCGGCGCGCGCGGTAATTACTGCTAATAAACGAGGAGGAGAGGAGGACAAAGTCGCGCGCGTGCTGCTAGACTCTCCCTCGCTACTATTATACCGCTGTGACCGGATGCTGCGTTTTATTATTTTTTTTTTCTTCATTCCTCGCCTTTGCTTCTTTTATTTTATTCGCTTTTTTTTTAATTCGCTATATTTGCTCGCCGCTCGGTAAAGTAAAAAATTTCATTCTATCGAGCAATGGAAGAAATAAAGATTAAAAAATGCATGGAAGATAAGCGTATGGAAATTAATTAACATACGGTCGCGGCGTCCAAAGAGATAAAAGTACAGAAAAAAAAAAAAAAAAAAAACGGAGATATACAATATTTCTAATTACATTTTTTTTATCACGGATTCTTTTTTCTCGATGCAGTATTTTTTTTTCCGCGCACCTGCCGTTCCCGCGCGGCTAATGGCCAATGCGACCATCGGGTGCGTTTACCTCGCCTTTGGTCATTTCATATCCCCGTCGTAAAGTCCGCGGAAACAACGGGCGAGTCTCGGACGATCTCGGCGAATCGCCTCGTTTTTCCTCTTTCCTATTACAAGTGTTCCACGTTAAATTAGTTACAGCGCTCTTTTATTGCGTAAACGTTGCCGCGAGCGAAACGTTTACGCGGTTTTCCACGAAGCGCGTAAAATCGTAACCGATCGCCGGAGCCCATTGCGAATAAACGAGAGTTCAGCAGATATCGGGGACCTTTGCGGGGGTGAAAAAAATATAAAAAATTTCAAACTATTTATTACTCTTTAAGACAAAACTCGGCCCGTGAGAATTTAACGCACTCTCTCGATTATCAAATATCGATGGACGACGAAAGTACAAAAAAAGTATCGTAACATTTTTTTTTCGGTTTTTATCGTAAAAAAAAAATAATGCCAAATTGATGAAATTTTTTTAAAATGGCGCCGTTCTATCAAAATCTTAACGTCGCTGATTTTATCGTTATTTTTATTTATTTTTTTAATTTCATTTTTCAGAATTACCAGACGACGACAATCGTCGACGAAACGACGAAAAACTCCGTTTCCTCGCGATTCTGCCGATTCGTCGGACGAAGTGATATCGCTTCACGATCGACGTCTGCGTTCCATCGAGTTTTACAACGAGCACAAGCCGAAATATCTGATGAACCACGGACGCGGAGCTACGAGACATTCGGCACCGAGCAGAAATCGACGTGCCGCTACAGCACGAAAGGAACGAGTTTGGGATCACGGCGTGATACCGTACGAGATCGATGGCAATTTCTCTGGCGCTCACAAAGCTTTGTTCAAACAAGCAATGCGTCACTGGGAAAATTTTACCTGTGTCAAGTTTGTCGAGAGAATAAGCAGTCAGCATCCCAACTATATCGTTTTCACGGAGAGACCGTGCGGGTGAGTTATAAAGAATTTAATTAATCCTTTGGAAAAAAAGCGCGGAAAAAATTTGAAAAAATTCTCGAATAACCATATGAATGTTCTGAAAGTTTCCTAAAAATTTCATAATTTTTCATCGCCTTTTTTATGAAATACAGACTTTTCTAATAAGAGTAGATTTGCCAAATTTGCTTAAAAAAGAGTTTAATTAATCCTTTGGAAAAAAATCTCGGAAAAAATTTGAAAAAATTCTCGAATAACCATATAAATGTTCTGAAAACTTCCTAAAAAATTCGTAATTTTTCATCGTTTTTTTGACGAAATACAAACTTTTCTAATAAAAGCAGATTTGCCAAATTTGCTTAAAAAAGAGTTTAATCAATGGAGACGTAACATTTTCGTTGTTGAAAGAAATATGAGTGTATTTATTGTATTTGTCACGATTATATATTAATAGAGTGAAGTTATATGAAAAAAATTAGATGCTGTTCGTTCGTCGGAAAGCGTGGAAACGGCCCGCAGGCAATCAGTATCGGGAAGAATTGCGACAAGTTCGGCATAGTCGTTCACGAATTGGGTCACGTTGTTGGTTTCTGGCACGAGCATACCAGGCCGGATCGTGACCGACACGTGCAGATCATTCGGGACAACATAATGGCCGGTGAGCATTGTTATCCAGTTCCCAAACCCTTCCCCACCGTCAATATAGCGCCGATTATATCTACACTATCGCGCTGATACCAAACGCCAAGCTACAACAGGCTCCGTATTGCACACACGAACGTATGCGACGCAATAACAGCGCAGAACAGCTTCTAATAACTGATAATCAATGAGATTGGTAATTGGAAGCTGTCCCGTCGAGTTGATGTCCTCCGACATTAGCACGATCCTTGTATATCCGCTATAACATAGAAGTCCCAAATCGGAAATCGTTGAATTACGTATCGTTAAATAATGCGATATAAGGTCAAAAGCTTTTCCCGACATAATCGTCCTTTAGGAGGATTAATAGCGCTATAAACTAAATCGATGATCAAAACCCTCGAAACTGCACTCAAATCGCTATCAAATACCATCATTCACCCCAAAGTAAAGGTCAAGCGTATCTAATTAGCGAAGCCACTTGTCCACTAATTAATCTCCAAATCGCACAACGACGTTCGTGACTTCCATTTTCCAATAAACCAACAAAAAACGATTGATTTTTTTTTAAATAACCGAAGGCTTTCATAAAATTTCAAAAGCTATTTTTACGCGCGTGAATTTCGTAAAAAAAATGTTTTTTTGCTTTCCTAGCGAAATTAAATTTGACCCCTTTCCGTATTTTCGACGCTACCAGATTGGATATTTAGGTAAAGGATAACGCGAAGCGAAGCTTGTAAACAGATTTATTCTACGCGCGATGCCAAAACACGTAAACTATCGGACTGACCCCTTCGGGTACCTGTGGTCTTCTTCTTCATCCCTGAAGGTGGTACGTGACTCTCGGCAAATTTCGAGATGCGTTGGTGGACATCGGCCAGTGTACAGTTTAAGGGATGAAACTACTCTGCGCCGGGAGGTGAGGGTGAGAGGGGAGGTACGAGGGGGTGGAACCGTCGAGCAAACGTTGCCCCCCGTCTGACCCGCTGGGAGAAATGGCTTTTCCTTCGGATTAATGGCGCAATTTGCGGTCCGCAAAGTAAAGCCAACGATGAATCGTTAAAGGTTACTGCGTATATAACGGAACATTCGGGTTTGAAAAGGGAGGGGGCGCGTCTAGCGTTAGTTCAATATTTGCAAAGTGTGGACACAGCCATTCGGCTATAACTTCGACGACTACGGTTATTCTATCGCGGTAGCTTATCGACGATTTACATACCAAAACTTGCCGTTCGCGTTTCGGTCTGTTCTACAACGGCGGTCGTGTTACCGTCTCTCCCCCTTTGCCTTCGGTAGAATTACTCAATGTACGTGACTCTCCCCTCGACTCGGAAACGTTCTCTATCTCTCGTGTTCAACATCTACTGTTTTCATCGGCTAATCTACAGAACTGACTCAACTCTCGTTGATTTAGATTCGATTAAGTCGGAATGTTATCGTCACTTCGCTAAGGCTGCAACTATGCGTACTGATCCGTTGAGTTTAGACAGAGTTTCTCCGCAAATTTCCACTCTTCTCTCAACTACCACCGCCGTTACGGTAACCACCGATCGCGATAGTTTCACAATCGATCAACATTTCTCATTAGACTAAAGTTACATTGTCTCAACGATGCCTTCGATCCGCAAATTACGATCCGAAACTGATTTTAACATTTTTTTTCACGATACTCTTCGACAATGGATTTGGATATCTGTAATAAAAGATTGAATAATAAATTCGCAGGACAAGAATATAATTTCAACAAACTCACGGAGGACGAAGTTAATTCACTGGGTTTGCCTTACGATTACGACTCGATAATGCATTACGCGAAGAATACATTTTCGAAGGGAACTTATTTGGACACTATATTGCCGATGGAAAATCACGGAAAGAAGAGGCCGGAAATTGGTCAACGAATTCGCCTTAGTGAGGGGGATATCGCGCAGACGAATCTTCTCTACAAGTGTCATAGTCAGTAATAATTCTCTAAAGGATTTTTTTTTTTTTTTTTCGTAAAGTTTATATGGTTTTGATTTTTTTTTTTGGGAACAGAATGTGGCAGAACTTTTCAAGAAAACAGTGGAAGTTTCGGCTCACCGATTCATCTGAACAATTCACCACCACCCGATGGCGAACGTTGCGAATGGAGGATAACCGCGACTCACGGCGAACGCATAGTTCTGAATATCACGTCTCTCGATATTCTTAAGAGTGACTACTGTCGTACGGATTACATAGAAATACGCGACGGTTATTGGCACAAAAGCAAAACGTTGGGTAAGAAATCGACACTTTTAGGTTTATTTTAGTTTTTTTTTTTTTTTTTTAATAATCGTCAAGTATTTTACGTCAACAACATATTTTTTCTCATAGAAATATTTGTTTTTTTTTAATTACGTTTAGGAAGATTCTGTGGCAGCGGAAAAATTCACGAAGCTATTGTCTCAACCGGAAGTCGAATGCTCGTTACATACGTTACATCGAGTCGTCAGGGTAATCATCGAGGATTCACGGCGTCGTATGAAGCGGTGTGCGGCGGTGACGTCGAGTTGGACGGTGTCGGGCATCTCGAATCCCCGAATTATCCGGAGGAATATCAGTCGAGTAAAGAATGCGTCTGGCGACTGTCTGTACCGCAGGACTATCAGGTCGCGTTAAAGTTTCAATCCTTCGAGATCGAGAATCACGACAACTGCGTTTACGACTACGTCGAGGTGCGCGACGGCCACAGTCCCGACTCGCCGCTCATCGGTGTTTTCTGCGGTTACAAAGCTCCGCCGGACTTGCGATCGACGGGAAACAAACTTCTTGTGAAATTCGTGAGCGACGGTTCTGTTCAAAAAGCCGGTTTTTCCGCCACTTTTATGAAAGGTGCGCAATGCCAAATAATTCGTAATTTTTTTTTTTTTACAAATGTTGTTATATCATTTTGTTATGTAATTTTTTTCGATTTTTTCAGAATTCGACGAATGCGCATTAACGGATCACGGATGCGAACACGACTGCATTAATACCCTCGGTGGCTACGAGTGCTCTTGTCGAATCGGTTACGAACTTCACTCCGATGGAAAACATTGCGAGGGTACGAAAAAAATTATTTTTAAAAAATTAACGCGGAACCCGGAATCGCGAAGAGAATGCGATTGTAATAAAAATAATTTGCAAAGCTTAATGTAAACCCCGAGATCGCGAAGAGAATGCGAATGCGACGAAATTAATTTGAAAAAATTCCTGCGAACCCCGAAGTAGCGAAGAGAATATGCGAATGCGACGAAAATAATTTGAAAAAATTACCGCGGATCCCGAGATCGCGACGAGAATGCGAATCCAAAGAACATTACTTGAAAAAATGAACGCGAAACCCGAGATCAATGACGATTTGTGATGATCAAAGTGTATCGTGGGGTGTATCGTTACCGAGGGATCTCGCATGAAGCTTCGCGTCCAAATGGCGAATCGGATGGTAAACGAGATTGATGATGACGCATCTGTCGACGTCGCTCATCCACAGATTGCCGGTCGCGTTCTCGCAGCTTTCGAGCTATAAATTCGTGATCGATACATCAATCGATCAACAGACCGCTCAAGCGAACATTCTGATTAATCGTTTATCCTTCCTGTCGTTCTTAATTTATCGACACAATTTACAATAATCGATCCCACGAATGCCCGATGCAATACAGTCGCAAGTTATCAAAGCAGCAGCGAGCAGTGTCGCGAGTTTAAATTATTAGAGTATTTATTGTAAAAAAAAAAGAAAAAAAAAGTGAAACTTCTTCGCTTTTTAAATTAAGTTGTTTATTTAATTTTTTCAAAATTTACTTAGTGATGTTCGGTAGTAATTACTTCTAATAATTACTTATTGATTTTTCTTTTTATTATTGCTATCGTCCTCACGATTGCAGACGCCTGCGGTGGAATTTTCGACTTGTCGAACGGCACGATAACGAGTCCATCGTTTCCGGAAACATATCCGGGGAACAAGAATTGCGTATGGGAAATAATAGCACCTCCGCAATATCGTATAACTCTGAACTTTACGCATTTCGATCTCGAAGGCAGCGAGATGTTCCCGCAGGAATGCGAATACGACTCTGTCGAGGTGGCGAGCAAACTCGGCGATGATATTCTACGGAAACACGGAGTCTTTTGCGGTTCGCGAGTACCGCAACTCCTCACATCCGAAGGGAATTCCATGAAAGTCACCTTTACCTCTGATAACAGGTAAAAACTTTGTTTCAACTCTTTTTATGTCGTCCCATCAGCAATTTTAAAAGCGCTCGTCGTTAAAAAAAAAAAAAAAAAAAAAAAAAACCACTTATATACATTTTTATATTTAAATATACGAAAAGTTTGGTCCTTTTGCAAATTTAATGAATTTCCAGAGTTTTCTCTCCTTAAATGTGTTAATTGATGTAATTTCAGCATCCAAAAGTCCGGTTTCGCCGGTGTGTTTTTCACCGATATGGACGAATGTTCTAACAACAACGGTGGCTGTCAACACGAGTGTCGTAACACGATAGGTTCCTACGAATGCTTGTGTCACAATGGTTTCACGCTTCACGATAATGGACACGACTGCAAAGAGGGCGGTTGCAAATACGAGATCACAGCGCCGGTCGGCACTATAACGTCACCCAATTATCCGAGTAATTATCCGAGTCGCAAGGACTGCGTGTGGCATTTCACAACGACGCCGGGTCATCGCATAAAACTTGTAAGTACCATCGATAGTATATGAAACGCTAAGAAATAATTGGATAGTTTTCTCGATATCGATCCATAGATCGATTACCTTTCGATAATATCGTAAACGATATGTATTTTCCTGAGCAGATGTTCAAAGTCTTCGAAATGGAACCGCATCAGGAATGCGCTTACGATCACATCGCGATATACGACGGGGACTCACCGGACAGTCATACACTCGGAAGATTCTGCGGCACCAAAGAACCGCATCCGATAATCGCGACTTCGAATCAAATGTTTATGGTATTCAAGAGCGACGCTTCGGTGCAGCGAAAGGGTTTTCTCGCCACTCACACGACCGGTAAATAATTTTTTGCAAATCCATTAACGTTATTTTATCGATATTCTTTCAATCTCATCGATTTTTTGAGTAAAATTTGTTGTTTTTACAGCTTGCGGCGGTCATTTGATGGCGACTGAGAGAGTTAAGCATATATATTCTCACGCGAGATACGGAAGTCATAAATACGATCACAGAACCGACTGCGACTGGACGATCGAAGCACCGATCGGCAAAAACGTTCATCTAACGTTTCTATCCTTCCAAGTAGAGGACGAAGAAGATTGCGGCTACGATTTCGTCGAAGTTTACTCGGGTCTCGATTCGTCGGGTCCGAGTTACGGAAAATTCTGCGGAAACTCCGTGAGTCATTCTAAATTTCATTATTTTCTTCGAGAATTTTCGATTTCATGATTTTCTTTACTTTTCTTTTCTTTTTTGCGTTTTCAGAATGTCAGCGATATCGTATCGATGAACGAAGCTCTGCTCGTGAGATTCCGAACCGATGAGACAGTGTCGGACAAAGGATTTTCCATGGCATTCGTCGCGGTCGATCGTCAGGATAGCGATGAGAATTACGGTGGTGTGGATGAGGATAATCTCTGATCGACAACCGGACTCGCGAATTCACTGGACGCCCGTGGCGCGTCGCGCGATTACGGACGTACGCACGAGCGTCGTCGCGTCGACGCGACCTATCGACGGGTGATACCGGGACTTCGCCGAGTCAGACCCGAAATAACGGGCGGACGATCGAGACGCGGAAGATTGGCGGGATCGTCGACGAGCGTCGATGATAATTATCGTTTGCGTTACAAGCGAAAGAGAATGCGTTTCGCCGCGTCGCTCGAGTAGACGCGATCGGTTTCGAATAACTTTACGCACGATTGTTCGCCGCGTTGCTAATTGACGAACGGGTCGGAAAAATTTGTTCAATTGTCCACTCGAGAATGTGTGTGAAAAAAAAAAGAAAAAAAAAAATGTTAAAATTAGCTGTCGTTCGTAGAAACAAGTCAAACGATAAATCGAACGATCGTCTCACGCGTAACTCGAAGATTCGTTTCCGAATAAAAGAGCCCATGAAGAAATAATGAAAAAAAAAAAAAAACAAAAATCCCGAACAATTTTACGAGCTCCGGGACTCAAACGTGCCATGTAATTTAAGTAGAAGTGAACGTATCATTGTGTATTTTTTTTTTTTAATTTTCAAATATGTAAAGACATTGTCGTACAAGTAGGTAACTAAGGGAAGGAATAATAGAGGAAAGATTTTCAGGATTGTCGAAGAATCGTCGATTACTTTTCTTCCTTTACACTGCCCGGTTGATTCTCGCATTTCGAAAGTTCGACGAATTCGTACTCTCGATTAACAAACTAAAAATCTTTTTCGCTACATGAGAAAAATACGATGAAACAGTTTTTTTTTTAAGCGCTCCGCGCAATTTTTTGCGACGCGATACTCGCAATTAGCGTTGTTCGGTAAGAAAGTCGAAAAAAAAAAAAAATTGAAATTAACGTAATCCTAATATACGCGATGATCTGATTATCCTTGTCACTGCCGAGAATCAGAAAACGAGGAGAAAAGTTATAGTGAATGGATAAATTTGAAGCTGTAATCTAATAATCAAACCAATTGGAGATAATCGTGACTTTCGATCGTTCCGATCGAATTTCCGAGTGATTTTATTGTACATAGATAAAAGAAAGAAAAAGAAAAAAAAAAAAAAAAGTTTTAGATGTAGAATTGTCGACGTCGTGCCGTTTTATAATATAAAGTATATAGCTATTATATCATAGGGTGAATTAGATTAATGAAAAAAAAAGGAGAAAAAAAAATTACAACATCGTATAAAGCGGTTTATCCGCATTGCAAAACGAAGCTATAAACTATGATAAAAATTAAAATAAAATTCAATGTGTGTTACCAAAAGATCGTCGATCGTCGATATTCGGATTCAATAATAATTATCGATCGAATGATCCACCGTTCTTTAAGGCACGTTGCCAATTATAATTTTTAAATTTCCGTGTAAAATCCGCGTCTAGCGATATAATTCGAAGGAAAAAAAAGAAAAAAAAATCATATACTGAGAATAAATAACGATAATAAGATCGAAGTTTCGATTAAAAAAAAAAAGCGATAAAACTTTTCGAAGATCGCACGCGATTGATATTCGTAAATAGGATCTATGGGTGTGTAAATATTTTTTTCGTCGTCGAGACGGTTTACTCGGTATGCCGAGAGCTTCGATCGATTGGCCGTAATGTATATGCCGCACAGTCTTTAACGACTATTTCCGGTGGCGCGTTTAAGAAGGAAAATATTCACCTTATGTCCACCCGAAAGCATCGAAGTTCCAAATACAAATACCGTGAACCGAATTCTTCTCGTATAAGTAGCGCATAGTTATAATCCGATCAGTGAACGAAGTATAGACTATAAACAAAGTATAAATATCTATAATAAATATAGATAATACGAAAAAAAAAAAAAAAAACAAGTCGTATTAACGATACGCTCGCGTATACTAAATGGATGAATTCCATCGTCGGATTTATAGATGGGTAATAAACATTAAGAGAAAACATATGTTTTTTTCTCGTGTTCACCGATATACCTTCTAAAATCAATGGGCGTCGGATATGTCGTCAATAAAATCGTTCGAATGTTCCGTAATTAATTTGTAGTCTCAGTTCGATTATAGATTTATTCACTCCCAATAGATATGCGTTACAAATTCTTACTACAGTCATTCGCATCAATCTTTTCTTCGTAATTCCATTATTTCGCTTCTTCCTCATCATTTCCGTAAACGAAACAACTCATTGCTACGTTAAAACGAAGAAGAAGGCTATCGTAATGACTTTATTATACTGTATATTAACGTATACGCGCGCGTTGTCGCGAGACGCAACTTTAATTTGTTCTTATCACAGCTAACAACAGTCGCAAGATCGGTTCCCACAGTCGCGAGACTCCGCGAGTTCGAATTATTACGAATAAAGTGTCTTAAACACTTTTTTTTTCTCGAAGCTTCACTCGCGTTCGGAAACAGTTATTACGACATCAGACACAACGTTATATCAATTATAATAATAAAAAAAAAGAATTGCGTATCGCGATGCTCGTGACTACTATTACAATCGGTCTCGTCGCACCCGCGATCATTAATATTCTCTCACAACAATCATTCGTCTTTCACACGTAACGATTTTACGCAAATCGCATTATTTTGTTTGTTCCGTTTTTTTTTTTTTTTTTTCTCAAATACATAGAATATCTATATAATATACGTATACGTTTTCTAATATAGTTGATCGATTCTTTTTTATGTTTCAATTGATCGGAAGTAACAAAAAAAAAAAAAAATTTGATATCTCTTAAAGAGCAATAATTTGCGACCGGTAAGCCTCGGAAATCGCTGCTTTTGAAGAACTTTAAGTTATTTAAGTTACTCTTCAAGTTTTTTCGAAGAACTTTAAGAAGAACTCTAGAAGACTTGAACTTCAAACGCGGCAACGGAAGGGCCGCAACGATCGGCAAAGACTCGCGATGATCGATGGTCCATTCGAGATTTCCATCGAGACGAAAGCGACCAGTAAAATTCTTCATCGTTTCTGGAGTTATTCGTCTCGATTATTATTATTTTCGATTTTTTTTTTTTTTTTTCATATAATTCTCGTCAAATATGATTAATCGATTATGACAATTATTTACAAGCGCCATTAACATGCGTTCAGTCGCTTTAACTCATTTTTTTTCTTCGTATTTACAACAGCGACGAACTCTTATCGGCTCGATGAGAGTAACACTATAATTAGACTAATCACTTATCGGATGCGTAACTTCCGAAACTACAGATGAGTGATCTACAGGATTTTCTTATTTTTTCTCTGAAGAGACGAAGGGGGGGACAAGGAGAACGAAATTGTTCGAAGATGAGAAACTACCGGATGCACGCGCGATCGAGCGAAAATAAATCGTAAGAGATCGATAACGTACGATACGTATGAGAATTCAGACTCAAAGTAATCACCGGCAGTATCTCGAATCGTTGTAAGCACAGAGTTCATCTTTTTTTCTTTTTTTTTTTCGAAATTTCTCGCAGTAATAAAAAATAAAATTGTTCACTGTCTCGAAATTGAAATCGAAGAGAATGAGAAATTTTTTTTGTTTTTTTTTTGCGGAATTTTTTATGTACCGCCGAGTTCGGGATCCGGTTGACTCGATTTGCTCGTACCGCTGCCGTCTCGCGGCCCAAAACCGTTCATCGCCATTCGTTGATAGTGGGGTTTCCAAGCGCTCATTGGTCGCGTGTAGTCCAAGTGATCGTATTCCAGTTCGCCGTTATTCTGCTTTATCTCGTCGTAAAGATGTTCAGCCTTTTTGCTGTCCATCTCGTCGATGCTGTGATAAACATTAACGTTCGGATTTCCCAGATCGGCGTCTTTGTTTTTCATCGATGCCGTGTGATCATACTGCATGCCGTAGGAACCTAAAATCATTAATTGTGTTAATAAAAAAAACGCTTCCAAAAAAAAAAAAAGATCGATCTTTTGCGTAATTAAATTAGCTGCCGTCGATAAGGACCTTTGCAACTCTCGTCATCGTCTTCTCCGCAAGCGCCGGGTCCCAATTTCGCTCTCTCGCTGTTGACGTTCTTCATTCCGAGATTATTTCTGATCAATCCGTTGTTCAACAGAGAAGCGGTACCGTCGTCAGTTCGCGCGTTTCCTTGGAACGAGTAAACGGGATTGTCGAATTGGTTGCGATCTTGAAAAGCAAAAAGAGAATAACGCGATTAAGTTACGAAGAATAAATTTTTTTTTTTTCTTTTTGCTTGCAATTGAAATTTATTGGTTTTTTTTTGCGCCGTTACCTGGAGGAGTCACCGGTTCAGCGATATATTGCACCTGTGCTATTTCCATCTTGAGATTCGCGACACGACGACGATGATACATCCACGCGGCGAGTGTTATCGCTATTACCATTATCGCCGCGAATATTCCGGCAACTGCACTTCCATATCCGGCCTCTTCTTTCTCGTAAACCTTCTCCAACGTTAAATCGATATCGCAATTCGGTCCTAAAAAAAGGATGAGAAATTTTAAACGGATTTCCGTTAATTTAATTAAATTTCTATTAATAAAAAAAATATATTAAAAATCTATGAAATTTCGTAATATACATTCTAAAATATATCCGAAATAAGTTATTTTTTGTGAAAAATATATTTGATATATGAAAGATTTATTTTTCAATATATTTCTTTTTTTTTGTGGGATTTATATATAATCGATTTTTCGATGAATTACCAGTGTAGCTGTGCCGACAGATGCAACCGCGCGCCGGATGACACAGGAAGAAATCGTTTTTGCATTCGCACGGCTCCATACATTGATCGCCGTGATATCCTTCCGGACAAACTGTACAAAACAAAATAATAATTTTATTTGCCTATAGATAAAATTCAATGATTAATCGATAGATAACTCGATATATCGATTGGTTAATTGATTTTTTTACCTTCTTGGCATCGCGCACCAGTCCATCCAGGTGCGCATCTGCAATGTCCGTCGTTCGATCGGCACTGACCACCGTTTTGGCACTTGCAGTGTTGAGTACAATTGACACCGAAGGTACCCTGAGGACAGGGTATCTGGCATCGTTCTCCTTGCCAACCGGGACGACACTGACAAATACCTAAAAAAAAAAAAAAATTGTTTAACAAAAATGAATTTTCGATCGAACGGATAATTGCGACGCTTCGTAAGATTTTATTTACCAGTGACGTGATGGCACTCTCCGTCGTTCTTGCAGTCGCAGTGATGCTGACAATTTAATCCGTACCTATCGGGAGGACATGGATGTTCGCAGGTGAGGCCGAGATATCCGGGTCGACATACGTATTGTCCGGTTACGTGATCGCAGGTCATGTTACCTAAATGAAAAGCGTGAAAAAAACAAAAAGAAACGAAGAAGTTAAACGATTTGCATGTTAAGAAAGATATAACGTCGAGACACGATGCTTAGAGGCAATTTGAAGCGGCAATGAGCGATATGATACTCCCGCTTAAGGAACTTCGGTTTATCGATTCCGAGATTAATTTTCGAAAATAACTTTATATACTGTTATTATACGGCAAAATAAAAGTTTCGAGTATCCATAGCAAACCTTTTTTGTCTCAAAAAATCTGCTTTCAAATATTCTATTTTTCACCGATAATTTTTTTTTTTTTTTTTTTTTTTTTTTTTCAGTGATCGATAAAGGATTTCCTTCGATAATCATTCGCCCGATTAACCAAAGTATCCTTCGACAATATGATAGAAAACGACTATAGAATATGAATTTTTTAAATATATATAACAACATTTTTTTTCATATTCCATAGTTTTGATTTTCATCCCTTAGGCGCAGCGGGCAGAGAGAGAGCGAAAGAAGAAGTAATGTCGCGAAATCGATGAAATTTTCTTCACTATTTTCCCAAAAAAAAATGCACGCCGTTTTCTCGTATTTAAATGAATAATTTATTCGTATTCTGTACTGAAACTATATATACTCACCGTTATAATTACCTGTCATCCGTTCTCCGAAAGAAGTTTTACTTTCGCTAACGTGTTACGAATATAAAATTCAACGTGAAATAACTAAATCCAAAACTACCAATGTGTTAACTTTACCGTGCGGTACTTTACTTCCATCTTTAAAAAAAACCACAAGAAGAAATTTTTAACTACGATGAATTAAGTGGTGTAAATAGTTATGAGACGGCGAGGAGATAAAGCAAATGAAAGGAAGCGTCCCACGCGCAAGCATAATTATCTACATGAAGCAGAAGTATAATTTTCGTACCAAAGTCCATGCGATTATATACGACAAAATCGTGTCACTTGCAAATCCCCAATCGTCATTGGATATCTTACCGGACATTTTTTCGGGACACTTCTCTTGGCAATTAACGCCGTAAAATCCTTGTTTACAGGGTTGCGAACAGTCGGGACCCTCCCAACCTCTCGAACAGACGCAGCTTCCGGTATCAGGATCGCAGGAACTATTGTTCATGCAGTTGCACTGGGAGTGACAGTCGTTGCCGTACAGACCAGCGGGACACTGAGTCTCGCATCGTATTCCTGGTTTTTATTTTTTATTTTTTTATTTATCATATCTGTGAGTTATTTTTTTTCTTCTTTCTTTCAACGTTTACTTTGCATTGCGTTAATTATCAAATTCTATGCTGAAGCTTGTTACGGGCTGTAAATTTTTGTCTCTATAATTTTTTTCGACTTGATGATTAAAATTGATTGATTTATCGATCGAAAGTCCCAAGTTGCCGCCTTCGTTAGTTCGAAGCTTTTTTTTTTTTTTTTTTTTTTTAGTGGAATTATTTATCTATGAATAACAAACCTCGCCATTCGGGTTTGCAGATACATCGTCCGGTATTGGGATCACAGTCCACCGTGTTTTCCTCCTCGCAATCGCAAGACTGCGCGCATTCGTGACCAAAGTATCCCTTCTCGCAACGATCCTCGCAGTGTTTTCCAGTGAAACCAGCGGCACACGTGCACGTGCCTAACGTCAGAAAGGGTGACGCGTGTTTTTTTTGTTTGTGGTGCAAGTGCAATCGACCGACAGGTTTGCGGGGTTTATTATTCAGTACCTTAGATTCTGATAAAATCGACACGAACTCGAAGGCTCATTGGATCGGGAAGTGTTAAAAAAAATTGGTACTCAACTACTTTTGAACAAAACGGAGACAAATGTGCGTCACAGACAAAAACAATTCTACTGATTCACACGGACGACTAAAATTGCGATAATTTCTTTTGTTTTTTTTTTTTTTGGGTGCAAATAAAGATTTACAAGAGTTTCCCACGTCACCCCGAAAAATACGAACTAAAGTGCCCAATTTTTCGATCGACCAATGAGTTCTTTGGATTTTGAAAATCTATTTTTTTAATGAGTTCTTATGATTGACGAAAAGATTTGTCATTTTCATGGAAGTATATCGAGAATCTCATCGAGCGATCGAGAAAAAAATTGAGGCACTTAACTTCGTCGTGACTTCTTACCATTTTGCGGGTTGCATGCTGCGTTGTTGAGACACTGACATTTGCCTTCGCAGTCTTTGCCGAACGATTTATCGGCACACGGACGATCGCACAGTACGCCGTCCCATCCTAACAAAATATCACACGAGCATAAAAATACAACTACCAAATATCTTTTCTTCACTTACCCTTTATTTCTCGATCTCTCTTTTTCTCGCGTAAAAAATTAATTTAACGAGCAGCAATATTACAAAAAAAAAAAAAAAAAATTTCGTGCATTAATAGTGGAGAAAACATCAAAGAAAATTCGATCTAAAAAAATTGAACGCTTCTTTTCCTCCCTCCGCTTCGCCTCTCAAGAATTTTTCATTCCCTTCCCTTCTCCAATTTAATAATAAAAAAACAACAAAACAACTAACTAATTGTATTCATCGTTACCTGCCGTGCAGTTGCATCGTCCATTGTCCGGTGAGCAAGTGGCGTTATTTTTGCACGAACATTTTTGCGCGCAATCCTCGCCGAAGGTATTTTTCGGACATACCTCGCTGCAGTCTTTGCCCCGAAAACCAGCGGTGCATATGCAACTACCATCGAAGGGAGAGCATTGCGCGTCGTTTTTGCAGTTGCAACGATTCTCGCAGTATTTCCCATAGTACATGTAAGGACACGGTCTCGAGCACGTAGTTCCGTCCCATCCAATGCCGCATATACAAGCGCCGGTCCACGGATGACAAAGTTCCGTATTGTTGTTGTTGCATTCGCAGACTTTTTTGCAATTGGGACCCCATTGGCCGTCGGGACACGCGCGTTCTTCGCACATCTCGCCGGTCCATCCGGGACTACAGTTACAACTACCGTCGATCGCCGAACAAGTTGCTCCGTTTTCGCACGTACAGTTACTCGTGCAATTCATACCATATTTACCTTCCGGACAACTGTAGAAGCATTGCTTGCCGTGATATCCCGGTTTGCATATACATTCGCCGGTCACATGATGGCAACTACCGCCGTTGTAACAATTGCACTCCTCCGTGCAATTAACACCCCAATAACCGTCGGAACAACGATTAGCGCAAACACTACCGATCCAACCGGGTGTACAGTAACACTCACCGGTCGTTGGCGAACATGAACCGCCGTTTTGACAATTGCATTCCGTTTTGCATTCGTCGCCGTGTTTTCCTTCGGGACACAGATCGTCGCACAGCGGTCCCGTGTATCCCGGTGCGCAGTGACACTCGCCGGATATGTGATGACAACTTCCGCCGTTACTGCAACGACACTGCTCCCCGCAATTCTGTCCGTAACGATCCGGCGAACACTCCTTGTCGCAGTGCTTTCCCGTCCAACCCTTCGTACATCTGCACTTTCCGTCGAAGGGATCGCAGGACGCGTCGTTCAGACAGTTGCAATCCTTGCCGCACGCACGGCCCCATTTTCCTGGCGGACATTCTGTTGAAGTGAAACAAAAGTTTTTTTATTGTTGGATGTTTTTTTTTTTTTTTTTGACTACGAGATATTTACTTTGATTTTTAGTACTTTTTAATAGCTGTATTATTGATTGACGATGGGATACCAAAATAATCGAAAACTTTGTTTTTTTTATGGGAAAAAAATACACGAGATTACAGGACATTTGGCGAAATTTTACATTGGTTTTTATACGGTTTTATAGAGAAATGAAAATCGTGTAAAAAATATTATAAAGAATTCTTCAAATTAAAAAAAATTGAAACTCCGAGTTTTCGCTCCGAAACTCGACGAAATATCAAGAATCGTCAGAAACAATTAATTTTTTTTTTTTTTCGTTTTTAGTGCGAAATATTTTTTCTCAAAGCTTTCAGCTTTAATGATTTGTTATTGCGGAGGAAAATAGAGATATTACGACGAAAGGATTAATAAGTCGTTATTACTGATGTCACAGGACGGTCCGCCGTATCCAGTTTCGCATTTGCATTCATCAGGCGCTACGCATGTACCGTGTCGACAATCTTCCGAACAGATCGGCACGCATCGATCTCCGCCCGCTGTCGCGCCGTAACCTTTGCAGCATTCGTCGATTGGCCTCTGTTTCGTTAACGTCTGAAAACAAACCAAAGAAATCGATAAAAATTGGTTTTTCTTTAAAATCGATTTTGGGAAAAATTTTATCGATAAAAAAAAAATTTACCTGTGTCCTGTAGACGGTTTTGAAACTCATTCTGTACGTCGAACATCTCGGAGGGAAGCTGAAGCACCAAGTGTTTTCCCGCACCCTGTATGGCTTTTGTTCCGATATATTAACTTGTACCGTATACCTGAATAACATACATTTATTACTATTAGTATAATAAATCATCAAAATGTTAGTCTCGAAATTTCATCAATTTTTTTTTTTTTAATTCGACTTACGTTTCTTGTCGAACGCAAACATTTGGTCCTTCGAGATGCGCAGTTACGAGGGCAACTAAAGTCGTAAGTGCCGTCGCTAACGCGACCCGCCACACGAAGGTAGTCATTGTCCCTTCGATTTTTTTTTATTATTCTTCTAATAGTTTATCTAACTTTTTCGGCGTTCTGTTCATCGACATCGGTTCAGCAACAGGACATTTCTAGAAGATTCTCTTCCTGCTCTCGTTTTCCGATATATTTATCCTCCTATCCGGATCCATCGATCCCCGATCTCCAATTATCTTCGATCTGAATAAATAAACAAAAAGAAATTAATTAAAATATATCGAAAATTGATACGAGTCGATTTTTTTTTTGCGCTCGTAGCCAAGTGGAAAAATATTGTATTATTTGAATCACTTGGCTACGGATAACGTGATGTCATTGATAGCGAAAAAAAGTGCTTTGTAGCCACATAATCGGTGTTCCATTACACGCGGCGAGAATCGCGAGCTAAGATACTATTCGTTTCCTGTTACGGAACGTCCCGAGTCTCACAAAGAAGTCAACTTATTTCTTGCCACGTCGAGAGGCTTATCTAGTCGACAAGATGAAGAAAAAGTAAAAGAAGAAACAGAAGAAAAAAAAAAGAAGAAGATAAGAACGTGACGTTGAAAAATCAGGTCGAGTGGCAGGTGTGGAGTCTCAACGCAATAGAATTCGACTCGCTATAAGCATTCTTTTGTTTCGCGTGCCTCGATGAATATATCGATTGGGTATTAATTTTCTTCTTGTATGACATCGACCATCGTATACCGGAATTCGTCTCTCTAAGAATTTTTTTTTTTCGCTGCTCGCTTTACCGCGATCGATGTATAAATCGTTCATCGTTCCGCGATGTATAAATCGTTTGAAAGTATTATCGATTTATTTTTCATTGTCGAATCGTTGCGTAAATTATATCATATCATAAATAATAATGAAATAAAAATGATATCATATATAGTATAAAATTATAATAATTAATTGTGTTGTCATTGAACTCAAGAAATATCAGTGTCTGAGGCGCGAAGAGTTTTTAAAAATCGAATAAAAAGCGTAACAAATGCAGATCTCCATCTGCGCTCGACATTTTTTTTATTTTAATTTTTTTTCCTAAGACCCACTCATTCGGCGACAGCTGCAGTCGAAAGACGTTTTAACTATAATTTTACGCTCAGTTATCGTCTGAATCACATAAATCCGCACGTGCTGAACACGCAGATTATGCGGCGATCACGTTTTTCGCAGTGACGCGACGGACCTCTCTCGATGAATCATATTGTGGAGTCGACGACGGATTGTAGTAGTAAAAAATAAATAAATAAAATGACGGCGATCGGCTTACGAGGCGTCTTGAAAAAACCGGAAACTCATAAGCAATCCATTAGACCGCAAAAGTCTGCGGGGTAATCTGAATGTAACGAGACTGGCGACGAGAGTGACTGAGCTTCTCGGAAGGCCTCCGCGGATTGCGTCACGATTCAGACTAATAGAACGAAAATTTCATTTTTATTTTTTTTTAATTCATCTCGAAATCGGACGATATATTTTCGTGGTATCGGTGCCATTTTAAATTGTGTGTCATAGAGATTTATCTACGTTTTGCGTTCGGACATTGATCTCCGGGTTCAAAACTCGCGTAGCTCGGCGATCCAAGGTTTTACGCGATCGTAAATATATTCTTCCGGTACGTTTGCACTCGGAGAAACAAAGCGTAGGCGTCACCAAGGTGCCGGTGGTCACAGTCAAGGATAATATGGACCTTTTTCACGGACAGTTCCTCTCTACTCCCACCTTTTTTTCCAATTCTACTTGTTATTCAGCTCTCTGAATTCCGAAATTCATGAGATTGCTTTCGAAGGACACTTGAGTTGAGTTTAAACGACCTTAAGGAGGGTGTATCATTATATTGTCAGCCAACAGTGAGATTCGGAGAGAATTTTGAAAAGTTTCAACCATATAAAAGGTGTTAACAAAATTAATTTTCTATTACAATAATTCCAAAAATGATTGACAAATTGGTTTAAATTTTTTTTTCTTTCGATTGTGTTAATAATTTTCATTATTGTTATGCAAAATTAATGTTCTTAGCGCCTTCTATATAGTTGTTTATATTTGTTAGATTTTTATCCCATTTAAAGGAATTAAAATTCTCTCTGAATTTTCCATTCCGCTGGGAATGTAACGACGCTGGGTGATGCACTCTTTTCAAGGGGATTCCCCGAGCGAAAAAGCTTAAAGTCAATTTCCCTCTCGAATATGAAGGAAAATATGTCTTTCTCTTATCATTTATAGTCGAGTCAAAGCTCAATGATGCATTTTTTTTTATAATTCCAACCGTTTTTATCTCGCGTACCGCGATAAATTCAAGAAAAAAACCAAAGTATCCCCTCTTCACCCGCACCAACATATATGCGCGAATTCTTTGTTCGACAAATATCTGCATCAACTATACGCGTACATAATATATAAAACGTTCGGCGTACTAATATTTGTCGAAATATTTCGCGGAATTCGAAGGCCCGCGACGAAAATTTTCCCGCCGCGTAAATTCAGCGGAGTCTACTGATTCAAAAACTCTTTTGTTTCCCGTACTCACATCCCTATGCGGTTCTTTTATTCGCGCTGCGGTTGAGTGACGAGAACTGCAACGACGACAATTACGCGTTACGCGCAATGTAAAAAAAAAAAAAAAAAAAAAGATGAGTTCCAATTTTTATGGCTCCGGAAGGTTTCGCGCGCACCGATGAACCCTACTTTTGTTTTCAACCCTTTTTTCCTTTCTATTATTTGCCATCTCTCGTCACCCTCGTCATTTCTTTTGCAGCTCGGATTTCCCGAGTTTCATTCTCTCGTTCTCAGCTTTCTATGCATTTCTCGTTTAGGCTGCCGGCGACGTCTGCGTTTCAACGGGCGTATGTATGCGTATTATATACAAACTTTGTAGTTTACACACGACTTTGCATGTACGCGTGTGAACTACATAAACAAAACTATACCGCGGCGCAGGGGAGAGAATACTCCTGTGTATCGAGCGCAATAAGTTTCTACAGTGTTTGAGATATGCATATGTGTGCGTTATACGCATATAACGTTTTCCGGGTACATAACCTCGGAGAACAAGGCTATCGTTCACGTGAGAGTTGGTCCAGTGAAAGGGTCGAAAGGCCGCGAGAGAACGAGAGAACACCCACAGAGTTCATTTACCCCATCAGTTCTTTCCGTACCTTTCTCATCGCCCTTTGCATCAGTGCCGACAAGAAAATCAAAGAAAACTTCCGCGAGTAGATTTATATCTCTGTCGCAGTTCGGATTTTTTTTCCGCTCTCGCGAAACTCCAATTTCGCAAAAACGTTTTTGTACATGAAAATTAAAAATACACAAAAAATTTTAATGAGGATTCGTCGTGCGGCGTTTGTTTCTCGGAAACCTCGGGAGCAATTTGGAGTTCAAAGGAAAAACGAAACGGCGAATGTTTACCTCAATTCTTACGTTTTTATGTTTTGTAGTTTCGAGTATTACGCGACACATTCCGTTTCTGTGGCTCTTTGAAGGTTACATTTTTCGTATTTAATTTTTCAATTTCTTAAATTAATTTATTTACTTACCTTCTTTATTTCTTTTGCTTTAATTTCAATACATCATCAACCGGCGTTTTATTTTATGGATTTCATGAGTTTTATTAATTGTACTTAGAAATTGCGTTTCTAAACAATTGCTCCGCTCGTCAATACCTTCCGTAAATATTCCTGAGTTCTTTTTAAATTAAATCTTTCGGTTAATTTAATGTCAAGAGAAAAAAAATTCCGCTAGTATATCGTATCTGACTTTGTATGACAATTTTTTTCATATATATGAGTTAAATTCGGCAGTATATGGGAAACCGAAATTCCGAGGATCGTAAAGAAACTTGTGCGGCGGGGACTGCGTTTATCCACAAGGAAGCAATTTTCATCTGTGTCCCCCTTGTGTACCCATTCGAGTTTTGTATGCCTTAGCAGTGTACGGAGTCTTTACGATCCCCGCAGTAGTCGAGCGTAGAAATTCGTTGAAGAGGAAACGAGGAGAGTTTCAACCCCAACGACCAGATGGGGGCGACAAGCGCGGTAAACCAACAGCGATGTATATATATATACGTGAATATGTGCAATAAACACGTGTAGACGAAAATCCTACGGAAAGGCAATATATGAAATGACTAAAATCGTCGGAACGTATTTTTTCTGCACGAAGGCGTGAGATGCACCCCTACGATTTTCCCCCTAAGAATTTTACGGCACCGTGAACATTACTCGTTACGCAAAAATTTCATCCGATTTTCGCCTGAAATCCCTCGAAGTGTTATTACGACTGCGTCTCGCGCGCTTTGCCAGTGAAAAAAAAAAAAAAAAAATCATACCTCTGCGTGTTTGTCGTACAGTCGCGAGGGAGAAAAAAACTATACGATGGCAACGCCGAAGGGAATTGACGAGTGTGTAACGTGACGAAAGAAGACAAAGGGGTAACGAGAAGACTCATCGTCTCGCGTACAACACAACCGTAGCAAATATTTGCATTCCCGCGGGACATCGAATCGTCTAATCGAATTCCTATGTGTAGTGTTACGCGTATCGCATATATTTAACGGAAACTCTTCGAACGCGGAACGTAAGTTCCAGTTGAGTACATTCGGGAACAGTGACGCACATTTTTCCACGAACCGATCGATGTTATTATTTAATGAGATAAAAAAAAATTGAATGACCAATTTTTTCCAAACAGTGTGATAATTTATGTGTTTATACACGATGAATAAGCCAATCAATCATCTTGAGCAAAACACAAGTTTCAACACCGCGACTAACAATTATGATAAAAAAAAAGAATTTCTTAAAATAAATAAATACGAAAATATAAATAAAAAAAAAAATTTCTCGTAAAAAAAACAAAACAAAAAAAATTCCGAAAGGATTATCGCTATGATATAAAAAAAAGAAATGCTGATAGATTTATTGTCCCTTCGGCAATAATAATTCATCAACGAGTCGTATGCATCACTACCACTTTCTCGCACTTCATCCATTTTATCTCCGTTCCTCATTAACAAAACTACGGTAATAGGAGCCCAACGATTACCAGTGAATCTTATCGAAGTTTAGAGTCGATAAGTCGAAGAAAATAAGATGAATATCGACCGAAGGGATCGAAAAATGATTTATTATTAATTTGACGCTCCGAAGCGTCATAGAGGTTTCGTTATCGCGTATCTCGTATAACAAAAATGCATCGTCGAATTTCGTTATCGTATTATGGGCCGACAGTCCAGACGGTCTGTAATTCATGTTTACGAAGGTTCACTAGCCGCGAGCCTCGTATATATATATACATATATAGTGCATACAAACAGATAGAGGTTCTCTCGACTTCGACCCTTCGACTAGCGTCGAGCTGTATAAACCACTCCAGTGTCTCGTTTGCGAGGGTGAGAGACGGCTAATTCGTTTACCCGCGTGTAATATAACCCAACAACATCGTCGGGGGGGACCCCGTAAATATAGTTTAATGATTCACAGGATGTGGGATGCGCATCCGCGATAACGTTGTTGCAGCCATCGAGAGATCAAGAGCTCGAAACTGAACCCACGCATCGCATTTTTACTATCGTTATCGCGACTCGATAATGATAAAAGCGACAAAAATCGAAACACAATCTAACGGGGAACGAATAAATTCCGATATTCTCCGCGACCGGAATATATGCAATTTCAACGTTTCGCCGGAAGGTCGTATATACAAGACACACAAAGAAACGAACATTATGCGCGGCAGATACAATCAAAGAATACGAATCCTTGGAGGCTGAAAAAAAAAAAAAGAAAAAAAAACACGAGCTTCGAGTCAACATCGATCGAAGAGACGAGACAAAGAAAAACGTATGTGGGAAGTTTCGCGCATATATACGCAACGCGGACGTCATGAATTCACCTTTAATTCGAGACTACTATACGACTACGAGAAAAAAAAAAAAAAAAAAAATTGAAGATTTTTATTTTTACGTGAGTACAGAGCTAATGCAGTCAATGAATATTATTATTATTATTATTATGAAATTTCGTCTATATTTCGAAAGTGACGATAAATAGTATTGAAAATGCAATAGCGTACAGAAATTGCGTTCGCAAAGACCCAAAAGAGGTTATGTTTATATACATACAAAAAACTTCCTTTCGCCTTCGATAACGCGATACAATGTATATTTTGAGGCATCGCATTTCAATGAATCATTCGATAATCTGCTTTTGATTATACAAAAAAAATTCACGTTTTAATATTCGTGATTAAAATTCCGAAACGAACGAACTGTTTTTCGTACCATTGTCTTTATCGATGCGGGTTTTTTTTTTTTTTTTTTTTTATTCCAAAGCTCCGATAAAAATAGGAAGTCGGATGAGAACAATCTATGGGCCTCGTGCGCGTCCCCCCCCCGAGAGCTGCTGGGGAGCACTGGCCCCCGACTTCCTTCCGGGCCAACGAACTCTTTTTCACGTTCACTTTGCGTGCATTTATTATCTAATCGAAAAAAAAAAAAAATAATTGAAAAACAATTTCTCCGATGAAAAAAAAAAGGCTTTGTATCAGTACGATGTTTAAAAAGACTTTGTCTGCTGACAAAAGAGATTTCTCAACGAACGCAGAAACTGCAGATGAAGCGAAATGAAATTCTCGTCGTACCTGGTACGGCGGTCTATATCACTCGCGACATTATCGCTTTATACATAGACACACATCGCACATATATACATATATGTGCAACGAATGAAATGAAGAGATAACGAGTGTCTGCTGATTCTTGACACGGCGCACGAGAGTCTCTGACATATTCCTACTTACGAGTTTCTTAGGAATCTTGCGACACGTAAACTAGTTGAAAACTTCTTACGCTGATATAGCTGCTTACGAGAGTCGCTATTCACCGAACGCCGCTTATGACTCTCGGCACGCAATCTGAATGAAAACATTGTTATCAACGCGTGAGTCGACACGACCGCGAAATTACTAACAACACATCGATACGCGAAGCTTCTGACGCATTTGATCGACGGACTCGACAAATTCGCAACAATCGAATATTCGAGGGATGAAAAATCGCAATTCGAGTTTTTTTTTCTTCTATTTTTAATAAAAGTCGATAATTAATCGTATTATCGAAAAAAAATTATTTCCATGCCCTATTAATTTAATAAAAACTTTGGTGACATACATTTTTTAAAAAATCTAAAAAAATAAAATAAATTTGATAAATTGATTTTGTTTATCGTTAATTGAAATTGACGATTGATAAAGTATAAATCATAATAGAATTAACGTTTTTATTTAAATCAAAATAAATTTATATTGAAAAAAAAAAAAAATTCTTGGACATTATTGCCGTGTTGGCATGCCGACTAATGAGTTTCCAATGAATATCTTGCGCAAGTGAAACGAGCAATGTACACCTGTGGCAAACGGTGAAAGTCCGCAGCCGCTGGTGTCCACGTTGTAATCTAATGCCCGACGCTATGCAACTGCCGTATATTTATTTCTTTGACTCTTTCGAGAATACGCGGGAATGCAACAAACGCGTACGCATAAATGAAAAAAAAAAAAAAAAAAAAAAAAAAAAAACACAAATGGAAATACATTTGGCGCGTGAGACGAGCGTCCATTTGGCGCGAAGCCAATAAAATATGTTTGCGATCGTTGGTTAATACAACAAATTTTTATAAAAATAAAAAAAAAGATAAAAAATTGAGTTTTCTAAAGGAATGAAAACAATTTTTTTGAAATTTTTTTTTTTTCAGCCAAAACGTGAGTTTAGTGAAAAAAAAATTTAACTGCAAAAAATAAATGAAAACTGTAAATTAATGTATACGATACAGTGATAACGTTTTTTTTATTATCAAAGTACGACATTGTTATGCTTTGGAATTCGCAGCTGGGAAATCGCATATCTGTAAACATCATCTCTCCTCACGGTTAACCGCTGTGTACTACAATTATTAGCCTCATTTTCCGCGAGTTTCTGTACAGCGCAAGTGTTGCAGGTGATGGCCGTGGCCTCGAGTAGCAAACCCGTCGCAGTTATAACGCTGCGACGTAACCATCGATCCTCGGGCGCGCGGCTCCTATTTTCGTGCATTCCATGCAGCCTCTCTTTCTCTCTCAGCAAAACCCGAGAGAACGTTATAAAGTTTTACTGGCTGTTCTGGCGATCAGCGAAACACCCGCGCAGTTTGTTATCCGCGATTCGCGTCGACACGAAAACAAAACTGTGTCGATTAACCCTTTCGCTTCAACATTTAACTCCGCGAATAAAATTTAAAAAAAAAATTATATCGCACTGTTTATTACTTTTAACTTTTCTTCGAAAACCAAAACATCGATATCGAAGACATTTTTTTTTTGGAATAAATATTTATTAATTGTTTATTTTCATCGAAAAAAAAAAGAAGAAAATTATCCAACCAATGCCCGGTGTTCGGTGTCTATTCCATTTAGCTATTGTTTAAAACAAAAAAAAATCGAAATGGAATTAAAAATAATTAATTTTTTCAATAATAATTTACTAGTTACTTATTTTCCATAAAAAAAAAAAAAAAAAAAAAACCTAATTATTATATAGCTTTGCGGAACATTGTGAGTATCGAGCGATGTTTATAAACAAAAGTTGCAAATATATCCACTGCTGAAAAACGAAAAGGCGTATCGCATATTCATTTAACATATAAAACGATGTCGGATATGCCTTTCCGTTTCTCAGCAGTCGATAATTCTCTAAACCGTGAGACTTGGAAACCCCAATTTTTATAGCTTTGTTTGTCTTCTTTTTTTTAATATTTCGTGTTTCCCTCATCTCGTATTACCAACCCACGCGCAGCAGAGAGTACAAAGAAGCGAGTGGAGAAAGATTGCAAAATAACCCCGCAAGCGCAGTGCCGCGATTCTCTGCCACGTTAATATAGAGTAAAGAGAACACAGAGAGCTCGCGATGAAAGCGCCGCGACCTCGTTGCACTGCGGAGTTTATTCACGCCGAAGCTTTATTATTTCTGAAAAAAAACCTTTTTTTCTCACCTCCCACTTTGTATATATATATGTATAGTCTCATCAAAACCGGAAATTCATATTTTTCGAGGTCATCACTTGTTATTTCCCACGACGAGAGCTCATTTTTTGTTCTCATAAACAGTGATATAAAATCACTAATTTTTTAAAAATCTCTCGCCTATTAAATCTCCAAATTTATTCCAAATATTAAGAATTTCATTGCGAATTATTAGTAGTGAAAAAAAAAAAAAAAAAATTCTATCACTCCGATATATTATAAAGTGTTCCACACGATTGCATTAAAATAATGTAATTTAAATTGCGCGACTAATCATGGAACCGACAAATAATAATTGATCGTTTACCCTTCGCATCATTTGTATTAATTTACTCTCGTGATAATAAATCATTTAGTCGTTGGTATATTGACACAGATGAGTTCCCAGAATTAATAATAAACGCCTACTGCGCTTGTGTAACTCGGCGTTTCTATCCGATATTTCGCGTATGTTGAATACGAAATTTTCGACTACAGCACGATAGCAGCTTTTGAATATCGCCCACGCGACCCATAATCGCTCACGTGCTCCGCTCCGTTTCTAAAAGCTCTGTATTCGTCGCGGAGTATCGTCAGTGGTCTCCGTGTGCAGCTTCCGTAGGTCGATCGCGCAGCTTAACTCGTATCTCTCTCCTATCTATTCGCGGTCGCGTTATCGTTATTCGAGAAACTGCATCTGTCTCTATCGCGGTCCCCGAGAACTACGCGGGACGAGAACGCAGCAAAATCATCGCACGCAGGCGCATCGTTGCACTCTCTTGCGCTCTACTAATAATGTATATATGTATACTATCTATGCATATAGATGTAATCAAACAGGACGATCTCGTGAGCGTACGAACGAAACCAATCGCAACGCCGCAACGTCACAACGCATCAATGATTATACGAGTACAGCGAACGGTATGATTTCGACCTTTAATACCGACATTATAAACCGCTACTGATGTGCATAAAAGCCGCAACTGTACCAAGAAATATCGAGTCATCGCTGCGGCGAGACATCGAGAGTACTTAATTACAAATTCTCACTATTTAAGGATTAGTCTTCCGTTCTATCATAGATTTTTCTTCGTCTGTATTGTAGTGTGACGTGATATCGTGTATTTGATAACCGAGTGACATAGGATTTTTTTTTTTTTTCTTTATCGTTTTATTCTTTGACGCGATAAAAATTGTACGGTTTTTTTAATTGATAGGAACTCGCGATGGTTGTTAAGTTACGTACTTGGAAAATAGTCGCGTGATGCTGACGGCTCGGAGAGGAGGGAATGAAAATAGGATGTCGCAATTTCGGTAGAATTTTAAGGGGTTTCATTATTTTGCATTTTCTGGAAAATCGAAGTTTTTTATTGCACGGAAATACGCGATTTTTTTTCATTATTAATTTTTTCAATTGAATTCATCTATACGATATGTTTGTCGGTGGAAAAAAAAGAGATTAAAATTTTCTGAAATTTTTTCGGTATTTTATTCGTTTTTTCGTAAATGAAAATTCTCCATTGAAACGTTAACGATCGATTTAATAACTCAATCAACCAATACAATAAAAAAGAATTACAGATCCGCAAAAAATGTATCGACTTCTATGAATTTCCGGTTTTCCTGCGAATAAAAACTTTACATCGAACGTTGATAAGTTGTTTACGACTTTTTGCACTGTTCGCGTTTGTTATCGAATTAATTACTTATTCATCCAGTAGAATAAAAAAAAAGTATATAATAGTTTCGCTAGAAATCCTCGATGTTTTATGAATTTCCGGTTATCCCGTGAATAAAAAATATTGATTGGATGTCGAAACCCAAACCGCGGGTTTCTTTCATTCTTCATTTTCGATCGAGTTAATGATTACTTATTTACCGACCGAAAAAAAAAAAAAAAAAAAAAAAATAAGTAATGGTACATTGGACTTTATTACAGTGCACTAAAACAGCGCTCTGCGGTTATCTCCTCCGCAGCGGCGATTAAATTACCTATTACGTGAGTCGTCTGTCGTCTGGGAAATTTAGTCATTCTTTCGTAGAACTCGCGATCGCAATTCACAATGTTATTTTCAATTTGGAGCTCCGCTGCCGCTGAGTCGGAGGTAAAACTAAGGTGCGTTCATCTAGGAAAGCCTATCGGCTCCGCGGAGTTATAGTTATAGTCTCGAACGCGAACAATGGTGTCCCCAGAAACTCTTGGGAACAATAAAGCGCACTGAACGGTGAGTGCACGTCTGCGGCGAGGTCTGCCGCACACGTGGTTCTTTCATTCAGTACGCGCGGAGTTTCTTCACCGGGAGTACACATGCCACATCGATTAGTCGAATTAGTAGTGTACTGTGTACTATGAACAGTCGTTTAGAAATTACTTTCAGCCTCCGAGTTCCATATTCCAACGTAGATAATTGTAATAAAATGTAATTCGACCACTCATAGGGGTCCCTTCGAAAATGATTTATAGAGTATCCGTCCTCCGCTCTCGTGGGAATGTTGGATAATTATTTGACCTTCTATTACGATAATAATAATAACCTAATAACCTAATAAAAATAATAAAAATAATAATAATATCGATCTTTTTTTTTCTTAACCCGTTTTTTTACGGAATATTCTCTATAGAATAAATTGAAAAATATATATATCTATATCTCGTTTTTAGTTTATTTTATTTATTTTATTTAATCTGTAGGGTGCAGAAAAATCTCTATACGTTACTGGAGAATTTCAACGGAGTTTGCGAAGCAATGGGTTTCCTTATTGACAGAACGAAAATTACTCCCGTGCGCGGGTCAACGAAGCATGAAAGCGTCGCAGAAACTACACGATCTCTCGTGACTACAGATATTTTCCGCGACTTTAGCCGAAATTGTTTTCGCGAACTACCGAAGTACCGACGACACTCATACGACGTTTCCCCTTTCGTCTCCGTCTCTTCGTCTCTACAATAAGGTATAATCGGCAATTGTATCCTGTCAACTCACCAACAACACTACGTTTGCGCTGTACTACACTGTTGCAGCGTTTTTTTTCTTCTGAATGCTTACGCTCGCTGGTCTCCGACTCGACAATAAGTCGCTTCGTTTAATCGTTTTTTTCATCGTTAAATTACGAAAAAGAATGTATTACGGTGAGGAATAATTTCACGGATAAATTATTATTCACGGGATAGAATATCTGACTTTCTATTTTCCGTGAATAATCATTTACGTAACGCTGAATGGTTTGGAGCGCCGGGCGCTAGGTGACCGTATTTCGTTCAACGAAATAAATCGATCTATTAAATAATATTTGAAACTAATTTATTTTACGTAAATTTTTATTCACATAGTAATTTCTATGAGGTTTTTATAATAATAATAATTGATAAATAATAATAATAACTTATCTGCTCTTTTTTTCTATTTTTAGCCTAATTTTCGATGTATAGTCGCGATGGATTTTTTTAATCTAAATCTCTTTATCCGATTTTCTTATCGCCGTCGTTTGCTATCCAATTTTCATTTTTTCGCATGAATCATCGAGAAAATCTAAATTTGCACGTTTATCGATGTAAAATATTGAAATACAACGCGAGATTAGACTCGTATATTTGCATAGACAACATAAACGGCAGAGATTACGATTGGAGACTTAGCATCCAGTTGTGTATATTTAGTCTTCTCGTACATTGAACTTCGCAACTCTCGCGATCGGCCGTTTGCGCTGAATGAAGCGTTAATGGATTAACGGTGTGTTCGGACACACGGACCCGGTGAACTATACTACAAACATCGTAAGTAGCAAGAACAACGGTCGGGAAGACCGAAAAGGCGCGTCGAGGGTCGGCTTCCCCGATGCGTGTCGCCAACCTCTATTCTTACATACTGCTGCACTACATTACAAATACATACAACGTAAGAAAAAAAAAAAAAAAACTTCGGTTTTTACGATGCATCGATCTTCGATTAAAAAAATAAAAAAAAAAAAACTAAAATTGAATATATTAGATTGAATTTTTTTTCGAAATATTATCGAATTTTTTTTACGAAAAAAAAAAATGATATTTCGTACAAACACGTGTTGAATTAATTGTGAATGGAGGTCGATTAAATATTTTTCAAGGTCACGCGATGAATTCGGAAGGTGAAATATTTGTTTTTGGGTCAAGTGGTTTCGTACCATCGTATGGGCGACGGGGACCCGAACACAGTTGAGACACAGGAGCCATTAAGTAAGCTATATCGTTGCGGAGTAACGGGATCGTTCGTCAAGTCGGGAGAAGTAAACCGGTGTCGTTGGCAACGAGTAACAACGACTCTCAGGTGAGTATAGCTGAGCCACTGGGCCACTCATCGTAATTCAGTTACCGAGTGATTCTAATATCGTTTTTATACTAAGTACTATGTACATTAGATGCATACTGTGGCGCGCAGCATATCGTAGTATAAACGAGTGACTAACTCGATCACCGTAGATCGGCTCGTGAAGCATTAAAAAAAAAAAAAAAAAAGTTACGAGGAGTGATTCACTTCCGTCGTGACACCGGTTCTCTCGGAACGAAGGGGAGAACAACAATTATCACGTTTGGCCTGTTTTCACGAGATTACTTCGCAACGCACGAGTTTCCATCAAAAACAAAACAAAAAGTTTACATATTTTCGTTTTTACGAGAATTATGAGAATTTTTTTTAAAAATAGATAATAAAATCGATGAAATTACGAAAGACGTTGAACTCTCGATAATTCCCGAGATATCGATAAAAAAAGAATAATTAATTATTCAAAGAATTATTTTTGACGCGACGAAAATTTTGTCGGCCGAAAATAAATTTCGTTTGAAATAATTAATTGCTCATGAATAAAAAATTTTTATCACGACGATTTCTTTCGCTCGATATATAATCTCGAAATTGAGAGTCTTTTATTCGTTTGTTACAGCGTGTGCATTCGTTTGCGCTCATTCGTAGCGGCCTTTGACCCGACGGACAAACAAACGACTTTTACGATGACGTTTAAGTTACGAAAAAAAAACGAAGCTCTCTATTAAATAACTGTTTGGAGTATATCGCTATTTGCACACGCGATGTATAGATCAATTGGTATTAAAAAAAAAAGATCGCGGGGATCATTTGTGTGTATCCAATGGGATCGTTGTGCAGAAATAATAATATGCAATGGTCGATGCCGCGTATATTTGCTGGGTGTCTGTCTCGCAATGCCTGATTCGTCTCAAGGAGAACTGGAGAGTCGAGAGATCGCGCGGTGTGTCTGAACGCACAAAAGTATGATCTCTGCTGACCGGCGACTCGATGAAAAGTTATTCTCGAAGTATTACTGTACATTGAAGGTTCTCGAGTGCATTCCATCGAGATTACCGACGGACCGATGGTTTTTCCTCTCAATCTCTCGTCTCTTTTCCTACAGGCATCACTCTCACGCTACAGTGCGGGTTTCCCCCCCTCTTCCGCCGCCATGAAAAATAAAGCCGCTTCGTAAAATTCGGTTCGTAAACGTTATTCGGAAAAATCAGTTCGTAAGGCCCGTGGGATAATGTCGCGTTCCCGTAATCGAGAGGAACTAAAAGACTTCGAATAAACTCACAAAACAAAACAGAACAATTAATTTCGAAATAAAAAAAAAATTTAATAAAAATGAAATAAAATAACTATTATTGTTATTATTGTAAAAGAAAAAATTAATTAATGACTTCATAGTTCGAAAATTCGAAGTTCGATATATAGGTTATTACATAACTTCGATCATTTATGCGGAAATGTTTGAGAATTTTTTTTTCTTTCGTGAGTTTAGATTTTAATGAAAAGCGATTATGACGAAGAAATATTTTTGACCGCGCGAAAGATAAATAATGATTTGGAGTGTAACGATAATAATTTTACTCGTAGTTTCGGCGGTTGGGGGACCAATAAAAGAATGTTATGGTTTAAATTTTGTGAGACATTTCCGTATGACGGCGTGAACTCGGCCCTACACTACGTTTACAACGGTCGCTTTACAAGCCATCGGCTTTGATATATCTACAAATTCGAGAGCGAGAGAGACTCTAGGCAATTGCAATTGACACAAAACATTAATGACGTAACGCCCGCGCGCTGTAGCAAAAATTTCCCACTCTCTATGTTCGACAGCTCGTGGAACAGCAGTTGTACTTATGTATATATATATATAGTTAATAACACGGCGGACCAGAAACCCGTTGGGGTACAGCGAGTAGAACGCCTAAAGTAACCACTTTAAAGCTTCCTGTTAACTCTACGAAACGGCCCGATCCTATGTCAGGGATCGCGCGCAGTGCTTCTTTCTATCTTTTACTCTTTATTCGAACTTTTTTTTATTTTTAATCTTCTCTATCGTCATTTTATTTATATATCGTCATACGTGTTATCTCGTCGATAAAACCTGTTCGATCTTTATCGATTATTTGCTGCCGGATATTGTTCAGCAATTAAAAATTATCCCTCCTGTTCGTGCTGTTTTTATTTTTTGTAAGAGTTAATTTTCTCTTGTTAATTATGGTATATTTCGCGTTCCGATTTAATAATAATCGATGGAATTTATGAAAGGAGCACACAAGGATCTCCTATAGTCGACTACCGCAAATATTATTATACTGTATGGCACATATATATATATATATATATAGAATGCGCGGAAAACCTGTTTTACAAACGATGTAGGCTGAGGTACAGACGCGATGAGCGTCGACCTCGCATCTCAATTCTTAATTGCGCGCTCACCGTACAGACGGTCCATTCCGTTACTCACGTTTTTTTGTTTTTTCAAGACGATCCGATCTTTTGTTTTGCGACGAGTAATCCAGAACTTGCGGTTATATGCCACTATAAAACACGCGCACTAATGGACAGTATTTGTTGGAACGAACTATACGAGTTTAAAATTCATTCCGTTCTTTTTTTTTCTCTGTATATCGACACGGATTGAAGCGAGTCGACGCGCTCACCGCAGCGTCTCTCATTCTACTGAAAGTTTCAAAGTGCGAAAGCCCCTTCACGAGTTCGTCTGGAACACCGTAGTCTTCCGCGCGCGCGGCGACAAAATTTGTCCATGAGGGCGCCACTTGCAACGCGACGAAATGGAAGGTGTCACGATAACGCGGGAAACTGCAGTAGCACACGGGACGTTGTAATGGCGGTAAGTTATTGTGGTGCGCGATGATTTTTGAATTAACGGTCATTCTTCAGTCCGAGTGATTTGAACAAAAGAGAAGAAGAACGAAGGGACTTCGAGGTGTTTTGTTATCATAAGTAGAATCGTTTTTCGGCGTCCGGCGGAAGTTAATAACCCCATCGAGGTAAAACAAACTTATCCGATAAAATTTTCGATCTCACGATCAAATTGTCGTTAGATTTATGAGCTGATAAACCGATCATCTGACGAGTTTTGTTCCGGCGCAAGCTAATCAAAACTCCGAAAAGATAAATCATTAAAAAGATTTTCGAATCGTCGAATGGTTTAAACGGCTTTTATTAATACAATCCGGAAACTCGAGGCGATGAAAATTACGCGATTATTTTTGCACAAATATAGTTCAATATGTCATTTTCTCGATTCCATCAAATCGTAAATCCTTGTGCCGTCAAAAACGAGTCGAACTTCTTATTTTTTGCAGAATATTTACCAACTCGGTATGCCAAAAATGAACGTTTAAGTTACTCGACAATTAACAATTCTCGACAATTAGATTTATAATTTTTACAGCATCGTCGTCTTAATACCATTAAAGTACACAATCAGATCGTAGATCTGACAGTGTTTTACATTTTTTCCTAAAATTGAAATATTTCGGCGTAAAAAACTTTTAGCAATTAGACTCGGCTAACGAACAAAATTTTTCCATTTTCGACTGTCGCTATGCAAACTTCGGTTGTGTTTCATCTCTCGTTATGAGAATAAATTGCTGTGCCTCCGGAAGTTAATTCATTACGCAATCTTTGTAGGAAATTTTATCGCAACATCATAATCGCAATGCGGTGATTTATTTTTATTTATTTTTTATCTTTTGCTGTATCGGAATCTTATTCAACACTGTACCGTTGTTCGATATATATTTTGCATCGTCGTAGGAGTTATCAAACGATTTTGTGAAGGTAACATAAATTCCAACGAAAGATACAGCATTCTGAAAGAAATTTAACAATAATTAACGATGTAATTCACAAATATTCGTAATTCGATTGCAAACTAAAAACATACCTGTAGGACAAGAAATCGTCGTATCGAAAATTATCGAAAAAAAAAAACATTCGTAAAAATGTCCACTTTCGATTTTTTTTTTTACGCTGAAGACGGCTACATTTTTGTACGCCAAATGATTTTTTCCTCCTTTATTGCTTACCAATGGTGTTATTCTCGCCGACGATCGTCTGTCGATTGTTTATAATCTACGAGTTTTCTGGTCGGTAAGAAAGAACGTATCGCGTGGTTTCGCGACCATTGGAAGGACCCAGTAAACTCGAACAGGAGAGGGCCCTGCGTAAGCGCTTGTTGGTAAAGTCGCAAAAATAAGCGCGAGTTCCGTAGTACAGTTTTCAAATTACACACGAGCCCTTCGTTCGAGAAACTTTGATTATAAAACAAAAAAAAAAAAACGGGATGGATCACGATCGCGTCACTATTTTAATCGACAATTTATTATGTAATCACGTACATTACAAACACAGCCGAGAAAATCAGATAATCAATCATCATTACGATACATTAATCAATAAATTCGCATATTATTAATAAATCATTAATCCAATGTATTAATTATTATGCATTGTGGGTGATACAAGATCGCTTGGGTATTTTTTTTCGCGTAATCGCGATTTTTTTTTTAGCATTAAATTCGCACTTATACATTCGTGTTTCTTTTTTTTTTTTCGGTGTGTTCTTTGTATGTGTTGTGTGACAGTGTGAGTAAATATATGTAATGTATTTTATTAATGCTATAATAATATTTTGTCTTGCAAAGTCTCCATCGCGTTCGGGGAGCACAAAATTAGCGTTATTATTATTCTTTATTTAGTTTTTCTTTTCTTTTTTTTTTTCTTTTATTTATTTTATTTTTCCATTTGTTTTAATTTGCATATTATTTGCATTTTAGCGAAAAATAGTAACGGCACAACGCGCCGCGTCTCGGCTTAGTTAATCACAGGTTTTTGTGTGTCCACACTTTCTTTGCTCGGGAATCATTCGACGAACTCATTGGGCGTTGGATAAGTGCAGATTATTAATATATATATATTTATATGTATATATTTTCACATACTTTATACGAATAATCATGATGATGGTTTTCGTATAATTGCTAATAACGAGGAATAAAAATTAATAAATACGATAACAATAAATATAGTATTGTAAAATTGTAATACGCGTAATGAGTAATATCGATTGCTGCCTACATTAATAATTAATATATTTTATAAGGCTCGTCCCGACAATCTCTCTTTCTCTCTCTCTCTCTCTCTCTCTCTCTCTCTCTATCCTCTCATTATTATACCCTATTTTTCTTTACTCTCCCTTATTTTTTTTATTTTTTGTTTCTTCGTTTCTCTTATTATTTACATATGTATAAATGTAGGCGATTCCAATTTAGCGGACGCATGATCTCAGGCGAGCGGAGTTCGAATATCTCGAAAAAAAAAAAAAAGAAAAATTTATTCCCAAGCATCTTGAATAATATGATCGTAACTCGAACGTTTATTCCCTATGGAATGTTTCAAAATTCACCGAAATCTTTGCGCGCAAATTTCGCTACATTTTTTTTTATTTTTTATTTATTTTTTTCAATCTCTATCCCCGGTTATTCGAATTATCTCGGCCGATATCACGCGCTCCACATCATTTTTTTCATTTTTTTTTCTAATGGTAAACGCGCATCAGATGTTTTGCCGAAGCGGTGAAAAGGTACAAAAATAACAAGAATAGAATTGGCGACTGGACACAAATATAGACACATTAAAGCTATCGCGTTTTTGGCGCGGATAGAGTGAGGAGCGAACGCTGAACATTATCGAAATTTCTTTCATAACACACGAGCAAATTTGACAATTTTTTTTTTTTTTTTTTCCTTTCACAATTAGCGTTGTCTTTCGTTATTTTATATCGGCGATTCGTACTTAATTACAGCCCCGAAAAATCCGGTAGTTCAAACGCTTTGCGAAGCTATAGTCAAGCCGCGTAAAGTATTCGTTTGTTTTTGGTTTTTTTTTTTTTTTTTTTCTTCTTTTTTGTCATTTTACTTTGCGAAAAACGCTTGGAGATTATTGTGTTGAAAGCAGCGTGTAAGGGAGACGGACATTATGTGCATTTTATAATAATAAAATCCAATGATTTCGTTTTTTTTTTCTTTTTTTTTTTTTTTTCGTTTAACGATTTTTTTTAGTTTAGATAATTCAGGATTAATACACGCAGAACTTCGGTACATATTCCGATGCTCTCCGAGAGCATCGAACCTTTCGTTATTCTTTTTTTTTATTTATTTTTCCTCCACTCTCAGCCAGTGAGCTTCAACGGCGATTCGAAATACTTATCACATTGTGTGGCTGTGTATGTGTGTCTCTGTGTGTGTATATGTGTGTTTTTTTTTCGTCATTTATCGTACAATCAACAATCAACTGCACAGCAGAGGTAACAAACTGAAGTGGAACGATTTTTTTTTTTTTTTTTTTTACGGCGAGAATCGACGCGACAAAAAAATTCGATTCACGCCTCACATTTTTTTAACATCTACTCAACAAACGCATTTTTTATTTTAATTTTTTTTTTTTTTTTTTTTTTTTTTTTCATTGCCTTATTCTACGCGCGAATGGGTGAACACACGTGTGTCACGAGTTTTCGATAACCCTCCGTCGATCTGCGTCAATTTTTTTTAAATTTTTGCAATCGTTAATTAATTTCAACTAAAATAGATCGACGCGCATTTTTCGTGCTTTCATTCCGTGTATATTAGGATACACTATTTTATTATTATTATTATTATTATTTACGTATTATAATGTTATTAGGTACTGCTGGTTGGGTAATAAATATATTTATTTTGCTTATAACGATGCGCAACGTGAAAGCATGTAAGTTATGCGGGTTTTGTTCTTTTTTTTTGTTTTTTTTTTTCTTGTGGGCCGCAGCCTAATAAGTGCAGCTAATACGACAATAAAGGTTTTTTTCATAGGATTACGTGGTTTTTGGTCCGTGGAGCATTAAATTTTATCGTCAATTAATAAATATACTTTAATAATTATATAGCGTTTTTTTTTTTTTTTTTTTTTTTTTTCTACGTACTAAGGATATTTTCCATTTCGACGTCAGCATTTTTGAGGTATACAAAGTGGTTTTTTTTTATTCTCGTTTTGTCATCGTTTTTGCTGATTTTTTAATATGATTTTACTGTGGTTCAATTTTTTTTTTTTTTTACGTTCTTCTCGGGAGATTTTAGGTCTCGTGGTTTATTCACACGCGACGGTATATCTCTGGTATACGCACAATCGTTTTTGCGTCGAATTAGATTTACGAATTAGATAATTAATTAACCGCGACTCGTTAGCTCTTTTAGACCCGCCGAGTCCTCGTCCAATAGTATCACTTGCGTTACATCATTTCGCTTTCGTTCTATACATGCATTTTATTCGTTGTTTTAATCGCAACAATCTATACGATAAATTTGAGGCTTTTTTTTTTCGCGCGCGTATTTTTTTTTTTTTTTTCGTCTTGAAACTTACGAGAATTAGCCGCGAAGCTTTCAGTAATAATGATTTATTTAATATTTTATTAAAAGCGCCGATAACGAAAATTAACTTTAATTCTTTTTTTTTGCCATCGGTACGAAGGATCTCTCGTGTTTTTGTGTGTTTGTGTGTCTGCATGTGTGTAAAGTGCTCGATTAGAAAAATTAATATATCTAAACTGATTGCGCGCGGTGATCGCCAATTTCTCATGAAAAATTTCACTTGGCTGCTGAATAAATCGTATTGTTTTTTTTTTCTTTTTCATATCGTTACAATAGTATCATTTATCGTATATAATGTATGACAAATTACGTAACTAGAATGAACAATGTACAATTGGATACCTCTGCTCAGTATTTTTTTTTTTTTTTTTTTTTCGTAACTCGGAATTAACATCGTTTTTCAAGTTTAATTTTCAAATAAACTCACTGTACATTCGAATGTTATCGTAGAGTTTAAATTGCTCAAACGGATACCAATTCGACTGACGATGAGTTTTTTTTTTTTTTTTTTTTTCACTCAAAGAAATCTCCAAAATGACGAATTTTCGCAGAGGTATCTCTCGAATGGACGTAATAGTGTACAAAATTTATATAGACATTTGCAGTAATATTTATCAAGGATTATCTTCTTCACTACCGAGGCGACGTATATCATATAGTAATACAATTTTTTTTTTCATGTGAATTATGTGTTCTTTTTTTTTTTTCTTTAATTTTTAAAAAGCGCACGCAGCAGCACGACCCGTTTGCGTTTCATCGGCTTATTTTATTTCCTTTTTTTTTTCTTTTAATTATGCCACATTTTTTTTCTCTTCATTAATTTTTTAAATTGTATACTAGTTTACTGTGAACTACGGATACCGCTTAACCGGTGCATAAAAAAGCCGTGTCCCACACTCGTCGAGCCTCTAAAAGGCGAAAAATTCTTCTCCCTTCTCTCGTCCCTATCTACTTGTGTAATTTTTTTTGTATCGCGTTCTGGTCATTGCTTTTTTTTTTTTTTTTTTTTTTTTTAATGGTCAAAATTAATTTGCCAAAAGCCATTTTGCACCACCCGTGAGTCGTATTTCGAAAAAAACGAAGATCCCTATCCTTCATCACTCAGTGTCGCGATCGCGACGACAAGCCGATTCGTCGTATCGTCTACTTATCGAATGGACGTTTGAATTACACGTGTATACAGTAATGCATTTTTTCACGATTTTTCTACATCATTTTCCATTACAAAACGTGCGTTTTCGTTATTGAAATTTAATTTTTTAACTTTTTTTTTTTTTTTTTTTTTTCGAATTGTCTAATTTCATCAATGTCCACCGTCTGATAATCCTTAAAATTATCAATTATCTCGCCACATACGCAAACCGCAAGACGTGTGTGTCATTTACAAACGAATAAATATCGTAGGTATTTTACGTAAAAAAAGTGCGCCTCATCTACTGAATTTACTTTTTGGCAGTCAGTTTCAGATGAGATCTGAAGTGTAGAGATATATATATATATTTATAGATTATAAACAGTGGATAATTTACGCAGTGATGCAAACTCGTTTGTTCGTCAATCGATAATCGATAGAGAAAAAAAAATAAACAAGTTCACCGATCTAAATTTTACATTGTAATTATCTATGATAGACGACGCGTTCGAAACGAAATAAATTCGTATCTCGAATCCATCTTTACAATTCGATCGAATTTACGAGAAAATTGCTTACGTAATTCGACTGGCGAGTATTACATATTTTAATTTGTGATGATGGGACGTTCTTTACGTTTATTTATTACTTCATATCATCTTGTCAATCGCTCTTTACTTGTTTTTTCGTTCTTTGTATTTTTTTTTTTTTTTTTTTATACCGGAAATAAATTATCGATACGGTGACTAAATTTTTTTTTTTTCGCGTCTGATACGACCAAAATTTCTATTGCTATTATTTAATTTTTGGTTTTTTTCCTGTTGCTTTTTCGATTTTTTTCGATTTTTTTTTGGTTTTTTTTGTTTTTTTTTTCGAGTAATAGCTGTGATAAACACGCGGTATCGCCACTGCGGATAATCGTCATTACGCTAATTATAGAATTGGTCTTGTAAATATTGCTGTATACTTGTCGGGCACAATTAGTACGCAGCATAAATACCGTTCGCTCGCGTAATTCCATACAATCAAATATTTTATTGGGATGATTTTCTTCTTTGTTTTGTTTTGTTTTTTTTTTTTTTTATATAATCGTAAATCGCGAGAATGGCGTTTAACGGTATAATATCCAATTTTATATATAAGAGTATCGTATTAATTTACAAGTAGCAGTACTGATAATTAATAATGGTAGTTATTTGCAATCGGTAGCTTTTCTGCTTTTTTTTTTTGTAACGTTCCTAAAAATATTGTGATTTCTACGGAGATATCATTATACCGTACAATTAATGAATCGATAAATAATTTACATTTGATTAAATTCAAATTTGTGTGTTGTGTCACTTGTTTGTTGAACTGTTTGATGTTTTCAATTATCCGTTGTAGAAATTTCCAGCTTTTCCGAAAAGCACCACGTGTATTACTTTCATTTATTCTTTAATTACGAGATAAAAGTGTTAGATATTTAAATTATCGTCCAATGCTCTCGTGTCGGTGTTGCCATTCGCTATGAATTTTATCGACAATTAAAAATTAATGTTTTCATTTTTTTCATTTTTTTTTGTTTCCATTCGTTTGTTTTTGGGTACCAGTCGCTACGATCAACATTCAGCCTAAATACATTTATTTCGTCAATTTTCTTATATATGTCCTTTTTTTCTGCGTATAACTGCCCGAGCGCGAACGAGAGAGAGTCACACGATCGTTATCTGTTCTCTCGCATTTAATATTATATAATATATAATAAGGAATAAAAATAATTCTACATCGAAACTGACGAACCTCGCGTACGTCTCACACATTATTTTTTTTCTCTTCTCTTTCTACTTAAACTATAATTAATTACATAAGTGAAATTTGATTCTTTAACTAGTTTAAGCATTTCATTACGCGTCGAAGCATTTTTTTTTTATATCACTGTCCCTTGAAACATTTGCCTTCCCATTGGTATTTTTTCTTATTTTTTTTTTTTTTTCAACAATTTTTCCCGTCGCACACTTATAATCGTTTTTAATATCAATCGCAATTACAAGTTCCAACAATCTTTCCCGTTTTTTTCCGACGAATTTTGTTCTTTCGATTTTTTTCTCGATTTATTTTTTTTATTTTTTTTTTCTCATTGTCGTCCTCATTAATTTATCTCGAAGGGATGCGAGTGCACGAGAAACCAAAGACTTATCGTCTCAAACGTACAACATTATTTATTTTTATTATTATTTTTGTTTTAATCGTCGCGATGCTTTTCCCCGATTGAAGTTAGCAGCGGGTGCGCCTTGTTGACGATTTTTTCGTATGACGATGACGAGACTCCCCGTTAAAGGAGTTTCACTCGATCTACGAGACTCCCTTGTAGTGTATGAAGAAGAAAGTGAGGAACACGAAGTAGGCGAACGGAAACGTGACCCTTGCGATAACGTCGATCGTCTTCGCCACTCTTATTGGATGTGGCGGCTCTTTCTTCCGCACCTGAACAAAGCAGCACTACTCAGGGTCATTACAGGGTTGGAAACCCATGCATGCAATTTAACACACACTTGAAAAAAAAAAAAAAAAAAAAAAAAAAAAAAATCGCCTATTTATCTGAACGAGAATCTAATTTTTGACGAATTAAAAATGAAAAAAGGGATAAGAAAAAATGCTATACATCAAACTATCTATCTACCGATGCACTGACCTGCACGTTTGGCTACGTTGAAGCAATAAAAAATAAACAAATTTTTAAATGAAGATAAATTTTATGCTTATCTAAACTATCGAAAATTTTCAAAATTTCACTACAGTATGATCCATGAGAAAATACGATAAAAATTCAATCATAGTTTTTGCATAATCTTATTTTTCTGCAGTATATCGTAATATTTAAAAAATTATTAACTCAAAACACGTAACTTCACATAGATCGTGCTGTGGTTGAAACGTTTACTTTTAATGAAAATGGAAATTTCTAAAGGCTTTGTATGAATTATAAATTGACTCTTCTTTTCGCGTCTACAATACGAAAAAAAAAAAAAAAAAAAAAAAATTATTCCGCTTCGTAAGAAAATAATTTTTTTTTTTCGTTTAACCCGCTAAAACATTCGCACTTACGCACTCATAAAGCCTTATAATAGCCAATCATGCCGATTGTTATTATATTTGTGTCCTGTTAAGAACCGTTTACATACCTCGGCTGCACATCCGTTCGTTGCGGTGTGCGTACATGGATTTGGACCGCAATTGGTACAGGCGATTATCTCGTTGGCTCCGGGTCCTGTCCCCGTCGTGTTGCCACCCTCCCGCTTCTTTTCACCCTACGACAGGGTCCCCGTAGCAGAAACTTATACTCGACAACAATTCCTGAAGCGATCCACTTTTTCTCCTCTTTTTTGTGTTTTTTTTTTTTTTTTCGATTTTTATCATCGACGAATGCAACGACCGAAGAATATACAATATATTTTCAATGTTTCGTTAAAATGAAAATTTCACGACGTGAAATTTGTGTGATAAAATTTAATTGGTCTTACGCTCTTCGTCGAGATTCGTTGCAATATAAATACTAATATCGTTAGAAATAAATTATAATGAAGCTGGTGATTTTTGTAAGGCTTGTAAATTGTAAAAGAATTTTTTTTTACGAATCATTAAGCGGTGTGTAGCGTTGAGAAAAAGCGGATCCTTCGCACCTCTTAATCCTCTCATTTATCATCAATCAACGATCTTTTTAATTTTATTTATCATGCCTTTACCTCTTATTTACGTTTTACATGCTGTAATTAATAGTATATATATCTACAGTCGAGGATTCAACGACGACGCGTCATCGTGTATTCGTCAATAATTTTTTAAAAATTGGTCTTTTTTTTTCTTTTCGATAACCCTTCGGTATCGTTTGTCCCTCTTACACGGTCGTTTCCCTCGGTATCAAGTGATAACTTTCCTTTTTTTCGTGTTTTTTTTTTTTTTTTTTTTTTTTTTTATAAATAAGAAAATAATGCTTTAGCTTATTCTACGAAAAAAGCAATTTTTGTGCCCTTTTGTTAAATTTTTTTACGTTGCTAAGACGACGTCTCGGTTATCAGTGAATTGTCGCGTCGTTGCACTTTTCGAACTAATGGATCTACCTAAAAGCCGAAGGCGTTATAATGTTCTATACCGGTGTTACCCGGTCGTATGACGCATATGGCACCTCAAGCTCTCGCGATTCTTGTCATTCCAACGAAAAATCGTCGTTTCAGTATTCGTCATACTCGTGTTTTTCATTTTCTGCTGCGCTGATCGTAACTACATTGTTAGTTTCACTTCCTTCCTTTTTTTTTTTTTTCTTTTCGTTCTACAATTTTTAGACAATTCTTTTTAGTTTGAATGATTCGATTCGAGATGAAAGCGGTGCGTGAGTGTATTTTTTTTTTTTATAAAAATTACGGACGCAAAAGCGGCGGCGTATGGTGGTGTTTATAAGCGGGGGGCGGATTTGTGGTGCATGCCAAACGACGATCGGGCAATCTTCGTATAAAAAAAAACGATATATCAGAATCATCTATTACGCGTCACGAAATATGATTTTTAAAAAAATTCAAAACATAAGCCATTTTTATGAAAAAAAAAAAAAAAAAAAAATTATTTAATAACAATAGCCGACCGTAGGCAGCCCCTGCATTACGTAAAGTATACGAAGATCAAGCTTCGCTTAAATTTAATCTCACAAATATATTACCATTATTTCGAAGGCTAAAATGCGCAAATTCGAAACTTTGAAAAAAATTAAAAAATTTTCAAAAAATATATACGCTCGTCGAGCAAAATTAAAAACACAGATAAATATATGTTACTCTTCATGCCACTATGCATAGATAATCGCAACAGTTATCTATCGTACATAATACATATTTTTTTATTTTCATCAAAACTTCGTTTTTTTTTTTTTTTTTTTTAATTTTGATACACAATACATCGCGTTTCTTCCGGCCCATGGGTCATTTAATCATTAAACGTGCGTGAAATAATTGGCGTTCGAACAATTTATGAATCTACGAGAAAAAAAAAAACAGTACATTCAAACGAAAAAATGCGTCAACGATTAACACCGATTGCTTACATTTTTTTTTCGTAGATTCATAACAGTGAGAATATTAAACACGAATGGAGTTCATGACCATTTTCACTCTTCAATTTACACACGTTGACTCGAGAAAACTTTACAAATTTTTTTTTTTTTTTTTTCGAGACTCAAAGGTCGTGTACTCCGTCGAGACATATCGATAAACGACACAGCAAACGAAACGAGGGATTAACGAACAAAAAAAAAGGGTTTCGTGTTCTGTTGAATGCAACGTGTGTCATGCTGTGTACGTTTACAAGAGGATAAAATCAGACAGTTAAGATAGAGAAAGATAGAGATAGATAGAGAGATAGAGATGAGGCTTAAGGCCCGGAGGTCAAAGTGTACGTGTCAAGGGACGATCGGCAATCACGTGTATCTCGTGTATATGATGCAATCTTTTTATCACACGAATAGATAATAAATTCGAAATATAAAAAAAAAAAAATTTCAAATTCTTCATTAAATTTATATTAAAAAAAAAAAAAAAAAAAATAAAAAAATGCAGATTTCGAGATGCACGTGATTTCTTATCGGGCCCCAAGGCGAAGGGGGATCTTACCAAGGGGCTGGCCAATATAATCCCTATCCTGCTGAGCACCGCTGGAAGCCGCTGCAACATCACAGACACCAAACAAAGAGACTTACTCACCGCAACATTCCACCAACCAAACTTACTAATCGATTTCGCGCCCTTTCGATCGGTCACGGAGGGTCGAACGGACTAAACGATAACTGAAGCCCCCTCCCTCCCGAATAATAAATGGTTCATTCGATCTCCATACATTAATAATTATTGCAATTACAGAAAAAAAATATAATAATTCAATATACGCCGCGAATTTTCGTAACTAATTTTTTTATGAGCAGATCTACTTTCGTTTTTTTTAATTATTATTTACAGATGAGCGTCTCGAATGAATTTGAAAAAAATGAAATTTTTTACGGATTTCTAAATAATTGAAGCTTTTTATTTTGAAATTCGGGTTTTGTCAATTTTTTTAATAATGTTTCGCGCCGACATTTTTTTTTTTTTTTTTCAGCGGCGTCGTGACGAAAATGACGGTATAATTCGCTCATGCAACATAAACACGATTCGTCATTACTACCCGTAAGTAATTGCAGTATCAGTGATATTTCTATAGTTGCAATAGTGATATATGTATAATACGATAGGTAGAGTATCGTGGCGTTTAATTGTTATTGGACGTTTATAGATAATATGGGTTCAGATTATTAAAAAAAAAGATTGCAAATTAGTCTGAAAAAAAAAAAAAAAATCAATTCTGTTGGAAAATTTAGAAAATTGTGATTTCAGAGTTTGATTTTAAAAATTGAATAATGTGTAATGCGGTTCTGAAAAATTACGGGCTTCTTGTGCAATTATTGAAAAAATAGGCTTCGAGATATACGTAAGGCGAAGGACGGGACGAGTTTGAAAGACAAACAAAACTTTTAAAAGACAAACTTTTCGGTTACAAAACTGAAACGTGAAAACTATACAAACATAGACGACAGGTTTAGTGAAAAGAAATGAAAATTAAAAAAAAAAACAAAACGATCTAAAGAGACAGAGGACGAAGAATAGTATTTATAGTTAAAGAGGTAAACATGCAAAATTAGCAACTATTTTAAACTTTCTTTCGTTATGATGAGGAAAAATTATATATAGTATATATATATTCATAAATTATATATGTATATTAAAAAAAAAAAAAAAAAAAAAAAAAAAAAATAAGGGTTTCGGTTCGGGGATTAGAGTGTCGAAGGATTAAATTTGATATCTGAATGAGTAATAATAGTAAATAGTAGTTAGGTATAAGATTCTGGCCGACTAATATGTTATGCACACTTTCCAACAGTCATAATAATATTCAGATAATAGTAAGTAGCAATAGTATATATGATAGTATACCTATTTTGTTCTTTTTTTTTAAATGCGATGCCGATTACTCTCGATACAGCGATTTTATTATGATAATATAGTAGTAGTAGTAATAGTAGTATGTAATATAAGATAAACAAGTCATACGTGTTTGTGCAATGTCACGCCAACAAGTTCACAGGTGCACGATGCGAACGCGATAAAAATTCAGCGATCAATTTTGCGAGACGGTCAATTTTGCGAGAGATACAGTCGTGTAATCATCGACGCTTTTGTCAACAATAAAAAAAAAAAAACAAATTTCAGTGATGAAACTAAAAAAAAAAAAAAAAAATTCACACCGCTGGGCACCAAAATCGTGCATCCGATTAATTTTTTTTTTTTTTTTTTTTTTTTTTTTGCGACCAAATCACTAGGGCTTTTATCGCATCGGCATCGACGACGGGTTACGGGGCACAGATGAGACGTGATGTGAGGCATGATTTTACGCTTTTTTTAATTACATTTACCTGATCCATCATAAACAGTCAAACCGACCGAATGGAAAAACTATTATAAAGAAAAATAACCAGTACTCGTCACGTAAAAAAAAAAAAAATATATATATATATATAAAAAATTTGAAAAAATTTGAAAGATTTCCTTTCTTTCACCCTTAAGATTTTTTTTTTTTAATTTATTATTCATTCGTTATTATAACGAGATTTCCAGGCGATTTAGCCACGTTGAATTATTCAAATCGCGTTTACTTTACGTCGGGTGAGCTGTCGATCCGCGTTTTTTTTTTTTTTTTTTTTACTACGTGCTTAATTTCGCGCGCTGTTCCGAGTGTAGATTTATATCTTCGTTATGAATAACAGGGGTGAGGGGTGAGGGGTGGGGGAAGTAGAAGTTTTCCAAGAGAATCTTTGATGCGCGAAGAGCATTAGCAGTTGTTTGTGCTTTCGGCGTCGAATAACTGTTGTTTTCTACTCCCACCCTTCGCCCTCCACCCCTCCCCTCCTCCACCCCTCCCATCTTCACGAATTCTCAGTTTCTCCCCAACAACGGGGGCCAAGTATCTTAACGACGAGATCCGTCGCCGAAACGCAAAGCACGTTTTACCAACGAATTCTCGACGGTACCGGAACTCGATTCACCGAGGGCCTTTCTCTCTCATCGTCCCCCTTCCCCTTCCCCTTACCGTGTCACCCCCCCGCCATATTAAGGCACTTCGTTACTCCTCCGAGAGCCGAGCGTAGCGAGTTTCAAAGTTTCTACCAATTATGCAATTACGAATTGTATGCGAATCTCGAGAGTTTCGTTAGGTATACACGACGGTCCCTTTGCTACTCGGAAAGTTATAGTCCCGCGCGAACCTTGCTGTGCAAGTTTCGCCACCAAAACTCGTGCTGTATGCTGTTTTTTTGTTTTCTTTTCAAGACTTTTTCACTCGGTTTCCACTAAAACCTTTGTGACGTTATAACTTACGGGATTAATCCATTAAGGTCGAATAATGTTTTACGAAGTCAGTTTTAATTTAGTGAAGTTGAAATATCTTCAATTATAAAAATTTCGCTTCATTAACCGAAAATTATGTTAACCCTTTGCGTCATAACGGGATTACGCTTTTTCTACACAGTTTCGTAATTATTTTAATGCGTTTTTGGGATTTCGATGGTTTTTTTTTCTATTCGCGCTGTGAAATCGTAATTTTTTAATGGATTATTTAAAGGGTTAAGGATGTGAATTTTTTATTTTTCGATATATTGTCCGAAAAAAAATAATCGATGTTTCGACCTCAATGCATTAATTTTTTTATTTTTTATTTCGTACGTTTTGAAAAGGAGATAAAAAAAAATTGAAAAAAAAAAACATAAGACGTGGGGACAGCGAAAAGAGATAGAGACGAGAACGCGTATAGTAGTTATCGGTGAGGATCTTATATACTTTAGTGTCTATGTGAGAACGTTTGGCAAAGTTACCTGGGTGACGGGATTCTCGCCGGGACGATATACGACATTGTGGAGCGGTCGTTTTCGTCCGACGTAATTGACGCACACGAACTCGAGAAGGCTGGCATAGATGAAACACATACACACACCGTCCCACACGTTCATCGCGGTTAGGTTCGAGACAACCGGAAGCGTCGACCGGAAGCCGTTCGACGTCGTGAAGAAATTGAGCATCGTAGTCACGCCTGAAATTTCATATACGTCAGGCAATTTTTATCGCGCGTTTCTTGTCTACTCTCGAGGACTACATACTCTCGACATTTTAAGACCTAAACGAATCGTCGCGGCAAAATATCGATAAAAATCGAATTTCTTCGGATAAAATGGCCCTTCAACAGATTCCGGCGAGTTGTCGAGTAAAACTCAAAAAATGAGTAAAAATTGTATTTTTGGCGTAAATTTATTTATCTTTTTTCGATTTTTTAAAAATATTTTATCTTGTGCGTTCAGAAAGATTTTGAACACTTATCGGGTTGAAATAATACTAATTTTCGAAAAAAAAAAAATCGAGAGTTCGGAAGATTTTATAAGGTCAATACTTATTTTTATTTTTAATATTAACATTTTTTGCATTTGAAAATACTTCGATCAGTTGCCGAGGTGAATTAGTACGCATATTTGAAAAGCGACGTACTGTTTTTTTTTATGGGGTTTTCGTGAAAATATGAAGTTAAAAATGAATCGGTAAGCTTACCAATCATGACTCTCGCCGGCACGGCGTTCCACTCGAGCCAGAAAGTGATGAACGAGCTCGTGACAAGTATTATTCCCGGAATGAAGACTGTGGTGAAGTAGAAGGCTCGATCTCGTGTGAAGATGAGATCGACCTTAAGGCAGCTGTAGTTACCTATTAATCAACATAAAAAATGGATAGTCAATTTTTTCATCGTAATATTCGTCATATCTCGCCAAGATCTCGTCCCATTTTTTTTTTTTTTTTTTTTTTTTTTTTTCGTATTCTAAATCGGTATTATTTTCGTAAAATTTTTTTTCCCGATTCAATTACACACTTAACAAATGCAGACTTAGCGAATAATTTCCATTTTCGATTTGAATAAACAAGAAAAAAAATGAACAACGTTGATTGTTTTTTCCCGGTCCGGCGATCGTATATAAATATACCTCTCGATGGCCGACTGATTCCACTAGCCGAGTGCGAAGCGTGTCGTTTCCGCTTGCCACTCGAAACTTTGATTGCCACTCGAGAATCGAGTACTTTAACTGCCACCGTTTCTTTCCCCTTTGATGTAGTTCTCTGTCGACCCCTTTACGCCATTCCAAATTCCACCAGATCATCGTATAACTCAAACAACACGGTACATTTGTATACCTCTCTCTCCTGGCTACATCCGTATACGTACCGAATTTCCTAAATAATCGAATCGACACACTCGCCAGTTGATCGCGCAGGATCGATAATTCGCTGATAAAGCGAACACTCGAGTGGATTAGATTCTGGAAACAAGAGAGAGCTTTCGCGACGTCGACAGCCTGTGGATTCAGTCGGAAATGAATTTAATGAAGATGGGAAACGAAGCGATCGTTCGGAGTTAATCTTGCGGATGCTGCGGGGTTATCATAACTCGCCGGAAGCAATTTAACGAGAATAGCGGAAGAAATGTATCAAAAAAATTTTCTACGTGAACTTGCGAGGATCGCGTCGAAAGGATCGATGACGATTATTAATCAAAGGGTTTTGGGGATAAGGAAAAATTTTACGCTACCAAAAACATTTCATCTGATTAATAAAAAAAAAAATTCTTCAAATGCATACTTTTGAATAATAAAAAAATGTAATCGCGTAATAATCGAAGCGATTCTCTCGGCTAGTAGAATAAAGTTGTTGCAATTAAATCGAAATCAATCTGCTAACTATAACAATCTGTCGCAGCATCCCGTTCGTTTGAGAGCATCGAATCCCGAGCGCGAGCATAAAATATCGTCTTAATTTATTCAAAGAGAGAACAAACATTCATAAGCACGTAAACGTGTGGACGCGTGCGGATACGAAATTTTTTTCTTTTTTTTTTTTTCTATCAGTTACAAAATTCAGTCATCGAACGGTTTTGTATCGATTGCGATATTGCCGAAACGATCGTATCGGTAAATCACAGATTTTAGATGATTGTTTTTTAAATCTGTGACAACGATCTTACGACGACATTGCAGTGAATAAATCGACACAAAAATAAAAAAAAATTAAGATTGTCATATTGTGCATAAATTATTACATAAAATATTTGAGAATTTTTTTTTTTTTCGATTTTAGGAATTGTGTAAATAATTTTGAAAATAATAATTTAATAATTATGAAATAAGTAAATAATTATTATTTAATAATTATTCAATTATTAAAATATCAGATAGTTGCGTAAAAAATTATTTACACATAAGTGGAGCAATTTTTTTTTTTTTTTTTTTGAAATTCATTTACGACTGTATTTCGTCCGGTCTGATAGTTGCGTATCGATTGTAATATTTCACAGGTTATGTGTATACGTGGTGTATAGTTGCAATGATATAAACGTTTCAAGATTCCGGTGAACATCGAGCTAACAAGCGACATCGAAGCTACTGTTATAGATGGAATATTGGGGCTCTGTGAGAGGGTTTAAGGTTATATATTAATGATCATTCGTGGATCCGTTGGTAAGCTTGGTCCTGTCTCTTATCTCTCGACTTTCTCTCTGTATCTCTCAACTAACTCTCGCGTCCTCATCTCGCATTCATTCATTCTCGTCCCCGAAGTAAAACGACTACGCGACGAAAAGATTTCTCAATCATTTACACTAAATCCAACCGTCCAATTTTTTTTTTTTTTTTTTTTTTTTCAGTCTTTTTTTGTTTCTGTTTACCTTGCTCCTCAAACCTGCGCTGGCACAGCGAGCACTTAGAGTCCCCGAATTCGTCGTACTCGTCCTCGTAGTCGACGATCAGTTGTCCTCCAACAGCTGCAACAGAACAGCCCCGATCTTGCGAACGCAGTGTCTACTAATCGTCAACCCCTTTTTTTTTTTTTTTTTTTTTTACTTCCGAAATTTTTTTTCCTCTAAGTTATTTTTACGATTTCGATAATTCGTCAACGTCCGTCTCACCTTATCGTCGAAACGTCGATATTTTTTTTTTTACATTATTCAATGATTTTTTTTTTTTTTTTTTTTCGTATCGATGTTTTTTCTCGAGTCAACGTCCGTTTTTTTTCCTGTCGAAGAGAGTTTTTTTGTCTCGACGTAACGTAACTAGACCAAGCATACCAGATATTCGTCGTGGTTGGTTTCGGGTCGTTTTTTATCATTATTTTTTATTCTTCTGTACAGAAACGAAGTAGAAATATTCCTTGTGCCACTAGACATTAATTCGAACGATTTATCCATCGAATTATTGAAACTTTCATCGATAAAGAAACACATGAGCTAAGCGCGCATCGATTAAAAGCAAAACTCTACGTATTGTTCGGTTAACTTTACTACGGTCTTTGATATAACTCACTACAGAACTCTGTGGTATCACAGAGTATTGTACACAGTTTCATAGACGTGAAACTTGAGAGGACTACAGCAAAGCTCGATATCTCCTCTGACCTTTATATGCACTTCCCTTCCACCCTAATAATTATACTCGTGACGATATCGCCACCATGATGTGTTCGAAAAGGTCATATTCGCTGATGGCGCAATACTCGTATTACCGTCGAACTTCAACCCGCGTAATATCGTACCATTTTTTTTTTCCCCAAAGAAATTTCACAAATTTCGTAAAAATTTGTAGAAATATTCAATTCGCTTATTCGTCGTATTTTTTTTTTTTTTTTTTTTTTTTTTTTCGTGAGAAATTTTTGCATCTATATAACTTGCGTAGCCGAAGCAAACCACGACGGTCTGGTAGAAAAGCGAGACAGGAACCAAGATTGCCAATGAAACCTCTAAATAATTGGGGACGCACTACGGCAAACATTCTAAAACGCTTTTAAACAACGAAAAAACCGATACACACCTTGCACAGCCTTCTATTGTATTATTACAGTCTATTTATATAAATAAAAACATAATAATACACGCATTATATTATTACGTGCACACGACAAGCATTCACGACATTCATCGGACTCGGGGGGGAAAAATGGGGAACCGTTGTAATATTTACAATCGGAAATCCATCGGTCTATTTCTCGACAATAATTTTCTATCCATTTTTTTTTTTTTTTTTTTTTTTTTTTTTTTTTTAATGCTTGCATCGCTATCGCTTGTGCACACGCATTCATGTTCTACGGTGTCGTGCAACATTGATTATTAATTGATTCTGCGCATTATTAATGAGATCGAAGTCGCGACAAACGAGTCGCGGTAGCGACACGAAAGAGAACTATGTGTTGGTGTAGAGTGGTAAAAAAAAATTTGCTGCACGATCGTTCCATGTAAAACGGGAAAACACCGCAATTTTCTTTCTTTTTTTTTTTTTTTTTTTTCATTTTTTGTATTGAGATCGCTTTTGCGATCGCGACTTTGCTTCCTGTTGCCGGTAATAATCTAATTATAACGAAGCGCTCGCGGTTGTCGCGTTTAAGGTTCGGTTGCCGATATTGTAACGACGATTAATTAATATAATAATTGACCTTAGCGCGCGAGGCGTTTCGGACTAACGAGACGGTAGCGATTACATCTATTTACATTTATATTCTATGTATTAATAATTAATAATTTATCATTTACGATACAGTATAACTTTAGCGTAGACAGACATAGATTTGCTTGGTTGCTGTGTGCGCGTAAAGTGACAGAACAATGGGATACACAAGTGCTGTTGGGACAATACCGCAGTGCATTACGTAATGAACATTCGGCTGAACGACGAACGTAATAATGTTAACTCTGCAGCGCGGAAACCCGCGGGACGATATTTCGTTATTCGGCTCATTAGGGAATATATTGGAGAAATTAATCGCGAAGGAAATACGAATCTTTGAGGGAAAAATTGTCGAGACTTACCTGACAAAAAAATCGAATTTAAAACGAAAAAAAAAAAAATTCCTATAACTTTCAAAATTTGTGTCGAAAAAATTTCCGAATATAATAAAATACAACGATAATAAGGAAAAAAATCGAATTGGAAAAGAATGATTGTAATTTTTTTCAAGATTGTAGTCTAAAAATTGTCGATAAAACTTCGCATTGAATATTGTTGAGAAATCATTTGACAACTTCCAGAAATTCATTTTTTGCACTATGAAGAATTAACTGCTCACGTATAGTTGATGAAAATAAAGGTTCGATATTTTCAAGCGGTAACTTCCATCAAAAAATTGATTAGATTATAAAAAAATCGTTAAAAAAATGAGTAGAGTTACCCTGAAGTATTTTTTTTTTAACGCACCTGCGCATCGTTATTATAAGTTAAACAAACGAGCTTTGGATGTGACCAACAAAAAGTCTCCCGTACGTAAAAGATTAATACTTTATAGTGAAAACTATTGATTATAGTCGATCACCGTACGTTCAGTATCGTCTCAATTCTGATAAGTATCGAAAAAAAAATTTAAGGGATGCGCAACTTGAAAAAAAAAAAAAAAAAAAATTCGCAAGTTATTAATAGAAGCTATCGAATGGGGACTCTATTGTTTTATATACTATATTTGTCCCTCCGTAGGGGTGGATGAGTATTCAATGAACGTAATAAAACGGTAGGTACGAGAACCTTCGAGAAAATACGATAACGTCGAGATCGTTATACGTTACAAAGGCACAAAGGTGAATATGGTTTTCGCTTTTTTAGTAGATAAATGATTGATTTTATATGCGGATTTGTATGAGGGTTTCGAGCCGTCGTATGAACGTTCATTTCCTTCGTCGGTTTCGCAAACGACTATGGGGGGTAGTTACGCTTTTGCGGAAACTTCGCCGTTGCAACGATCGTTGGAGATTGCATTCATAAAGCAAAGGAAAACAATAATAAAAAAAAACCGTTCGCGGTTGCGCGCGCGGGTGGCGAACCGAAACGTATGGATGCCGGGGACAGCAGGGCGTGTGGTCCTTCCCTATCCGCATCCTTCGTTTTCCCTATCCTTCTCTTCCTATTCTCTCTCCGACGATCTCGTTCCCTCGGCGCGTTGATATCACGCGCGCGCCAGAGAGGTACGAGAGTGCCGTGGAGAATTCAAATTGGCTTGGTTTTTCGTCTCTCCCATCCGTATTGATCCGGTGGGTGTTAGAACACACGAATAGTTCGCAGGAAGCTCACCTATCGAGAAGCCAAAACATTTCGGGGCGCCACGCCACGTTTGACAATTCTCGGATGAGGTTCGTTGTCGCAAATCGAAAGGTATCTTTTCACGTGACACGAAATACCCATCAATATAAAGCATATTAATTCATTTTCTTCGTTGAAAATTGAAATTTTTTTCATTTTTTTCGACTATATAATACGAATTATTAACGACGATTGATCGATTATCGCAGTTTCGTCATTTGATGCGCGAATTCATTGTGGAAGAAAATTACGAAAATAAGGGTTACAAGCAGCTGTACATTAGCGAATTTTTTTTTTTCGGTATTAATATCGGTAGTAAAATAAATTGTCAAAGTGCAATAAAAAGCCGGGCGTAACACGATCTTTATAAAATAAAACTATAATTGTAGTCGATTACGCCCGAGTGCTCGATAAGATCAAATCATTATAATATTAACGGCCATTAAAAAGTACCTATACCTGTATTTTAGTATCGTTGAAAAAGGGAACGTTAACGGGGATTTAAGGGATTTAATACAATTTTCGCTGATAGCGAAAAGGATGTAACGAAGTTATCGTTAATTATCGGAAGGGATGGATAGATTGAAAGTCGTAGTCGGAGATTGATAGATAGCACACAGCGGAGAATTTTCAAAGTTTTAGCGACTCTAACAACTCACCTCGCCAGCTGGCTTTTATCGGACACGTGATTGTCTGGTTCCGGATGAGGTATGCGTTTAGGGTCGTCAGACTCGGGCTCTTGCGCAACGTAGCCTCGTCGTTTTTCCAAACGTACGTAATCGCCGTTTGCTCGTACGATACTGTAATACATTTTTTTGTTTTATTATCATTCATCAAATTTTTTTTTTTTTTTTTTTTTCGGGTGAAATTTAACCCTTTTTTCCCTTTTCCCTTTTCGGGAAAAAAAACTTATATATATATTCGCATGTTTTACGTGTTACAGAAACATTCGACACGAAAAATTCTAAAAAATTTACTTTTTTTATTGGTTCTGACCGAATTTTTTGTATTAAATAATGAACTTGGAGTAGAATAAGTGATAAACTCGTTAAATAAAAGAGTTTGATATCAAATTTTGAAAAAGTAACAATATCACATATTTTCGAAAATATTGGCTTCTCGATCGAATTTTGTGAAACCGGAGATGCGTGTTGGACGGAAAAAAATACCCAAAATCGGTGATAAAAAAATGTGAAAAATACGAAATAAAGGGGTTTCCTTGCAATTCCTTTGCGTCAAAGAAAAAAAAATCACGAAAAAATGTTTCAGAAAATACGCCTCGATGTGTTTTTTTTTTCACTGAACGCGAAGTCAATATGAATTTTAGTTTAAATTCAAGGAAAACATTGATAATATCCATAAATGTTTTTTTTTACCATTACAATAGCGATCGATTAAAATATCGAAAAAAAAAAAAGGAAAAAAAAACTAAAACGAAGCAGTGAACTTTATTTTTCTTCAATTACGCGGAGACTTACAGGTTTGTCGCAAAGTTCACTTTGTAGTGCTATAAATGCAATTTCCGCGGAGATAATGTATTATGTTTGTCGATCGTGACTGTTTCGATATCGGGCCACGTGTTAACGACGTTATTTTAGTTATAGAGAGAGCTTACGTGGCTCACTTCATGTGCATACGTTGTACTGTACATAACATACATATATGTATATTTTATATATAGGTACATCGAAGTATGTGTAGTATATAACATTCTCTTCTGTATGCGCATTCTGCACAGTATTCAGCGTTATACACTATATACTTATGCCGTATATACATATAACGTGGTAGAAACTGTGTACAACCACGGAATTCGTATCTTTCCAGGTCACGACGCGTTTCACGAACGGCACGCTCGGTTCGCTATGCACCCTTGCTATGCGCTTATCCTTCGTTGCACGTTAATTCATTTTCGATGCCGCACACGCGTCCGAATTTCCACGAGGATCGAAACGGAACAGTAAAATTCGCGATGATTCGTCGCAGTCTCGACGGATCAACGTTTCGGCAGCGCACGCGAAAGCCCTCTTCCGATATCGTAAGTAGTTCAATGTAAAATAAAATTTAGAGCGAAACATGGCATTTTTTCAATTTTTTTAATAATTTTTATTCGATTTTTCCGATAGAGGTCGCCAATCTACATATTCTAGAAATCGTTTCGATATCGTATTTATAGCTTTTTAATGAATTCCAAAAATAACTTTTTTTAATTATCAGCATTTCTTCGAATAATTATTGATTTTTCTTTCCTCTTATACCGGAAAGTAAAATACGTGTTTTTTTTTTTTTTTCATTAAAAAATCGTAAGACGTTTAATGTAAAATAAAATTTATGGCGAAGCATCGAAGTTTTTTTCAAAACTCAATTTCTTGCAATTATTCCGATAGGTTGCTAACTTACGTAATTTCGAAATCTTTTTGGCTACGAATTTATAGGTTTTTAATGAGTTGCGGTAATAATATTTTTAATTATCAGCAATTCTCCGAATAATCTATAATTTTTTTTTTTTTTTTCGTATTCTTGACGGTAAATTGCGTTTTTTTCTTTTCGTAAACTTGTATAAAAATCCGATAAGCTGTAACGACACGGTGATTAAGTTGCGCGCGCGCGCCTTGTCGTTCGCTATGAATTAATAGCTTTCTTAACATACTTAATAATAATAATAATGATGATAATGGGTATTAGTGTGGTACTCACTGCTCTCGATAGCGAATGAACACTGCGGGTCGTCGAAGGGAAATATATTAAGTCTACCCTGGCAGGAGAGTATGAGATGCCGTCTGAAAGAATAAGGAAAGATTGCACAATAGAACGTGACGTGATTTATCAATGAATAAAATATAATATGCGCCCAGAGGGCTTGAATTTCGTGAAAAATGGAACGCGCGAAATGAAAAATGCTGGAACACGATTTTTCTCCGAAATCTCGTTCACGTTTCGAGAATATTTGATTTTTCAAGATTCGCATCGTTCTTTCTTCGCGTCGCGTTTCTTTCGTCTTTCAACAATCGTCGTTTCTTTCGTGATATAGAAATAATTTAAATTCTACTTGATTCTCGTCTCGTCACATGAAGTTTCTTTAAAAAAAAAAAAAAAAAATGTTGATCGAAATTTGAAAAAAAAAAAAAAAATTTGGATTCGTAATTTAAAAAGAAAAAAAAAATATTTTGAGTCGAAATGGAAAAAAAAAAAATTCGAGAAAAAAATATTTTGAGTCGTAATTTAAAAAAAAAAAGAGTAAATTGAATTGTCGACGCAACGAATCGGAATCGTGTATAAAGTCAACGAGAACGACGCGAAGGGCCTTGAAGAATAAGATCTTTATCTACTAAAGTCTAATTTGTCGCGTGTTTCAACTCTCAGCATTAATTCAAGACGCAGGCGAGAGGGTTTTAACTCGAAACTGTGGGGTTTTGAGGTCTGCGTTAAGGAGGGTTGAGAAGAGTAAATGGTGTGTATTAAACTCGGATAAAGTGGGGATAAAAAGTACCGCATAAGGTAGTTGACGGTGCCGTTGCGATATATCCGCAGAGCGAAGTGGACCGGTATGAGGGGATCCTTGAAGTCACCGTGCATGATGAAGTATGTGTCCGGTAGCCAGATGTCATTGTGATGGTGTATCGCATTGAGAAACTCGTAGCGCGATCGATTACTGTAACGCAGACGGGGATCGTACCATTGCTGCTGAAGGAGGAATTCGACCTCATATTTCTGTAGGATTTGAAAAAAGAAAAAAAAGAGAAGAAGACACATTCGTTTGATTCGGAAACTCGAAAAATGATAATGTGTACGAGTGCTACTAATTTTTTTTTTTTTATAATCGAAACGATAACTGATAAAAAAAAATTTGTTTAAATTTTTTTTTTTTTTATCAGCGAATTTATTTATAAGTGATTTGCGAAAGTTTTTCGGGTCGAAATATAAATAAAATGCTTACGAAAAAAAAAAAAAAATTTGTCTATATTTCGAGCTTTTGAAATCATTTAAGTAGTATAATTACGATAATGAACCGAATGAGAAACAAAGGGGATGTTAATTCATTATTTTTTTTTGTGTGTTTCACACGCTAAATTACCAGACTGGATTCGTCCGGTGAAGCCAGACTTAACAGCAACACGCTCACGTTGACGGTCAAGGTTCCTGAAACACGGCAATGATAAAATCCATTAGTACGATTCTTTAATAGCTCGCGACAACGAGAAACGAGCGTATTAACAACGTCAATTCTCTTCCCCGCTACTGACACCGATTAGCACTTTTAGCTAAGCGATTTCAAAGATTACTTCGATCATTCGTCCATTTTTTTTTTTTTTATTTCATTTTTATTTTACTGATTTTAATCTAAAAATCATAATTATTGCAAATAATTAACAAATTTCATCGAAATAATGAACGAAGTGATCTTTTCCACGCTGATAACGTGCGCGCGCACTATACCATGTATCTTCGCTAAAATCTTTTTTTTTTTAGTTTTTATTTTTATCCAATATCCGCGAAAAACGTTTTAACTCACAACAAACGTTTAGTCGCTTCGATAAACACACAGAAGATATCGACAATTGTTACATGATATAGTGAAAACATCGAACGCCCGCGGACGGTTTACTTAAGCATACAATTATTACACATAACGTGCAAGCGGCGCGTTGCTGTGTGTCTTTTTTTCTTTTTTTTTCTCATAAACACAAGTTTTGTGGTGTATAATAATAGTTCTGTAATAGCGAGAAATGCTGGCCAACCTTTTCGTGCGAACGTGCTGCAATTTTGAGTTTGCAATACGTATATTTTTCTACCTATATATATATATGCAGTGCCCGAGCGAAATCCGCGATTACGAAGGAAAAAAAATGAAGAGAAAAATAAAAAAAGGAGAAATTAACGGAAAAATCTTTGCTACTGTTGTGCGCTGAACGGCAGATTTAAAAAAAATGACATTAAAACATATTTTTACCGATTATTATCTCGCTTGTGCACTCGGACTACGATCCAATATGCCTTTAACAGATTTTTTAATTTCTTTGTAATTTCTAAACTAATTACTAAAAAAAAAAATAAAAAATAAAAAAAATCGGCTGAATCTCAATTCTCCCAAAGGCCATGCTGTGCACATGCTACAGCACTCGGCAATAACAGCGGGATAAAGAATACTAATCGTTATAATAAGCACGCGATTTCACCGGCGGTCTAAGAACTTTTAAGATTATTGACTCTCGTTACGAATTATCTCGACGCTCCTTAATAAATTGGTATTTTTTTTTTTTCATTTTTTATTAATCTATAGCTAATTTATGACGCAAACTGAAAACTACAAATAACGACACAAATAACTAACTCTCGTTAATTTGTATCTATATAAATTAAGGCTTTCGAAACTTTGACGAAAAGGTTGATTTTACGTTTCCGGGTGAAAGGGATGAGTAATATTCGAAGTCGACGGTTATTTGGCGAGTCAAACTGCCGCACGAAGGGGACGAACCACTCGAAGCAAATATTGAACGATGAATATAAAACGAGTGACTCGACAAACTTCGAATCGTTTGAATACAAAATTGAAGAACAACGTTTCTGCATCCGTCGATCTTTTTTTTTTTTTTTTTTTTTTTCTATTATAATATTCGTAGTTTTTATTTACGTACGTATTATTCGTCGAAATCGTATATCGCTCCCGATGTCTCGATAAATTATTAAAAAAAAAAGTTTGAGAGATAAACACGAATAAAAAAAATAATAAAAATAGAAAAGCGATGATGATGTGAAAGATCCCGCGTCACGTTTCCCCGAGTAACGCGAGTTGTGTGTATAATATCGCGAAGAAACAGAGGCTGAAAAAAAAACATATTTGTCGATCGATGCATAAAACACGAAGGAGAAAAGTTACTCCGATAAGACGCGAGTCTCGCGAGCCCTGCATTGCCTCGTAGCACGTTATTTTTCTCTTGGGACAGCAAACACGTAACTCCTATTATCGCTTTGCTCATTAAGCTTCGTCGCGTTATTATTTATTACTGATATTTTTATAATTTTTTTAATATATAGGATACGCTTTATGGACATTCGTCGATTTACGGAAAAATGTTCCTATTATACATTTCTTTTAACTGTTCTATCGAAAAAAAATGCATCTTTTCGGCTAATTTATGATTTTTTCCGGACTTCTTTTTCATCACGTATCGTAATTCTGTTTTTTTTTTTTTTTTACTAAAAAATTTGATCGACGGAATCGCGCCGCGTGTTTTTTTTTTTTAACGATTATATTTGTTTCAAGGAACTACGGGTTAAATGAAATTTTATTAATACGATAGATAGATAGAAATATCAATCAACTCAGTAATTAAAAAAAAAAAAATAAAAAAAAAAATAATGACAATAGATATTAGACAATAGATATAATAGAGAGGCAAATATCGATTGACCTGTGTTGCAAAAAAGTGTTCATTTCGAACGAAAGTGAAACAGAATTTAATTAATATAGTTTTCGCAGGCAGCCACACATAACTAATACAAGTATTAAACACAAAACTTTAACAAGTGAAGATAATAATATAGTCTCACAGTCCCTGTGCGAGTTTTTTGCGTTGCGAATGTGTTAATATAATCGAAAAAGTAAACGATAAAACGAAATCGGATAAAATCGAACTCTTGACAAACAGAACGATTTGCGTGTTAACGTTTTTTTGTACTGTTCTTTAGAATTTTTTTTTTTTTTCGTATTGTTCGTGTGTATAGTATATTGTCATTTGTGGGTTATGCGCTGCCGGTGAGCGAGGAAATTTTCGTGGCAATGGTGAGAGATAGAAAAAAACATACGAGATAAGAATTCGATCGACGAGTTTAAAAATTCGAGAAATCGAAAATTACGAGAAAAAAAAAAAAAGTTGAAAGTCAAAGTTGAAAACCGCGTTAAATGTTCCATTACGAGAAGGAATTGCCTATAAAAATGATAAATTGTACGATAACTCCGAAAAAATTGAAGGGGTTAATTTAATTTATCAAAGATCGGAGTTGTTATTATGAAAATATTCCGATCCCATAATAATAGGTCGTTAAACATAAAGACCCAATGCATATAGAAAAAAGTAAAGCGTGGTCCGTTCTTTTTATTCCCATCGATCGACCTCTTAACCTCACGACCCTAAGATCGATATTCCACGCAGTTCGTTCGGAGCAAAAGAAAAAAAAAAAAAAAGAAAGTTTACATGACGCGTTTCGTGCGCTCGATACGCTCGGTGTGAATCACCTTTAAATAATTATTAACATAACCCCCGTCGACAGTTGCAATGTTATGTAATGCCGAAGAAAAAAAAAAATTGTTTTTCGTAAGATACAAGAAATAAAAAGCTTTGGAAGGTTAACTATAAACAACAAACAAAGTTATTTACGAGAGGTTTATCTTAAAGCGTTTTCTCGTTGTAAAAGTAAATAAAAAGCTATTTTGACATTAACCGATGGGGGTTATACATACGCTCCGCGTGTTTTACCGCGAATTCATTCACACGTTTTATAAATTCGTCGAGTATATAGACGCGAATTTTAAAGTGAAACATTGAGCTTTTTGATAAATCGATATTTCTGCGAAAATATAGTATCATAATTGACGCGCCAGTAGCACAGACCCAGTTATAGGTCAGACAGACTGGCGTCCCCCGAACGAACTGCATTTTTCTTTCTTTTTTTTTTTTTTTTTCCCGTGAATTTGTATGTATCGTGTAGGTGTAACGCGTGTATGTCAATGGCAATTATAGCGATAAGGATCATATCTCTTTCCATAGGAATTTTTTTTTTTTTTAGTGTCATTTTGCATTGCATTGGCTGCGTTTTTTTTTTAAACATCTCTTGAACGTGTTTTTTGCTTTAATACGTAAAAAAAAATGTAACATCGGGACGGACCGCGAAGGTGAGTGCGAAGGTGTTGGTGCGGCGTGTAGTGGTTATTGTTCTGGTTCTTGTTCTGGTTCTTGGGGTCGTTAGGGGTCGTCGACCGGTTAGTCAAGCCGGTGGTGTCACCAGGCCATCGCAATCCGCAGCAGAAATCCGCATCTGTAACACCCAATAGCCCTTGCCGCACGTCTCATCCTCAATAACAAAAAATTTGGTTTTTTTTTTTGACCTCTTGCCCTATCCGTTTTTTGACTCGAAAAATCTCAGTTTTATTTTTTATCATTTTAACTTTGTTTTACGATGTTATAGTTTTTTTATTTTATTTTTTTAAACATTTTTTTTGCTCCACGTCACTCGCCTCGTTGACTTTCCCGAGTGCACTATGCTGGGTGGCATTCATTTTTCTCGAACAACCCCTTTCCCTTCATCCCTCCACCCCCTCCCCCCCGCGCAGACAAGTTCTGTTTACTGCATGAAAAACCAACGAGTTCTACACGGTTTATCGCTCACGGATTCGAACATAGAGAAATCCTCTCTCATTCCCTCTCCCTCTCAATCTCTGCTCGGGCATCAAGCTAATTCGTCCTTTCCGAACGCCAGCGAACACACAGACACACAGACACACAGACACCTCCGTTCCTCCACACGTCCGAGTTCCATTAACTAATTAATCGCCGACTCTCGGCTACGGTACATTTCCACATTATTATCAAGATTCGCGGAGCTCGGGGATTTATCCGAGATTACGTTTCACCTTTGTTTTGCTTTTAACGAAAGCTGTATAGCGAACGCTGAATGGAAGTAAGATTCCGGAAGGATTGGGCGTAGCGCTGTCGATCGATCGACTGATTTCTACTCAAATTAAAAAGAAAATTGACTTCGAGTAAAATTCATCGATTTAATTGATCGGAATTTTTTTTTTTTTTTTTTTTTTTTTTAACGCAATTGATAGTAAATTTCTTCTAAATTTATGTACACTCGTGAAGTTACGAAGCGAGTAACGAGATCGAGGCAATAATTTCAAGTATTCAATTTAACGGGATTGACAATCGATAAGTGCGTGTATCACGGTGTGTATTTTTTGTGTTTATGTTTTTTGGAGATTCTGCACGATGAGTGTAAAATGGTATTGTGTGTGATAAGAATACCGATGCTTTGCGTTGTCGATCCTATTAATCGGAGTTTTTTTTCTTTTTTTTTTCGATTTTCTATTATTGAATAAATTGCATATCGTGATATCCTGCGATAAGTGACGATCGTGAGAATCCTGAAAAGTCTATAACTATACGAAATTGAGGTTTTCTTAAATTATTTTTGATGACTCGGAGGTGAGAACATTGAATGACGAAAATGGGATTGGAAGCTTCGGATCGATCACGATAGACGCTGAAGTCGATTCGCGTTTGTTTTTTGTATCGTATTTATTTACGAGGTAAATAAACGGCGCTTTATCCTTTGGGATTTCTTGGCATAGAGAGTCGAAATCATCGATTCTCGCCGACGGGGTCAACGGGGAGGGGTAGTGGATACTTTTTTCTCTTTTTTCATTCTTCTCCCCGGAGTAAATTTATTTATAATTAATAGAGCAACGAGAGGGTGAGCCGACGTAGGTACCCCGAGGTCGCGTGAGCAACCTGATGGACTCAAATCCCAAAGAAAATGAAGGGAAACGGAAAATATAGATCGATAGATATAAATAGATTATAGACACGAGACGAGAGACACGAAGAGAGTTTTTCGTTGCGAATTCTGCAGGCTATTTACAAATAAATGGACAGAAAAAAAGAAAAAGAAAAGAATCCCCGTACAAAATATTCGCCGATCGAAAGCCTCGAATTTACGATATTTAATCGAGTTACGGTAGACACTCGCGCGCGGCCTTTTAACCGCATCGATGTTCCGATGTTTTTAGACTCATAAATCATTCGTTTCAATGATATCAATTAAATTCATGATGATCGATCGGTTACTTTATTTTTTGCTCAGGAACTTCACACAACGGATTCAATTACCTGATGCGCGAACGATAACCCACATTCGAACTCGCAGCTGTTACAGCGGAGCCATTTTTCGAGGTTAAAAAAAGCTTGCAACTGAAAATTTAAACGCCCGTTTTTTCTCAATGCTTTGTCTGTTATTAAATGCCGGAATTTTCCAATTTCGGAGTTTAAATTCGGTTAGCAATATTTTTTAACTTTTATTTATTATTAAATGTTCGAATATATTGCGGGAGTGCATCGTTACATTCCAACAGTAAGATTCCGAGAGAATTTCGAATATTTCACAATGGAATAAAAATCTGAAAAAAAAAAAAAAAATTAACCATACAAAAGATGCTAAGAAAATGAATTTTGCATAATAATAATTCGAAAAAGTTATTAACAAATTTTTTGTAAAAAATTGTTTAACGAATCATCCGGCGGCCTAAATCTTTTTAGCAGAAATTGATCCGTTAATTTTTTAACATATCTACACATTTTTTTCACAATTTTTCGAAAAAAGGGATTTTCGAAAATGAGAGAAAATTTTAAAAATCAGCAAATCAACTTATGCTAAAAAAAGAGTTCGGATACCGGATGATTTGCGGATTCATTTTTTTTTTTAATTAATTTTTTCATAACTTTTTCGAATTATTATTACGCAAAATTAATGTTCTTTGCGCATTCTATACGGTTAATTTTTTTCAAAATTTTGTTCCGTTAAAAAGTATTTATAATTCTCTCTGAAACGCCGTTTCGGCTGAGAATTTAACAATATACCTCCGTAACGTCAAATTTGTTTCGATTTTTTTTTGGGTTCGTTAATATACACGAAACGAGTGATTTTTTCGGTGAGAAGGGGGATGCGATGTATATAAAATCCGTACTTGACGTCCGGACTATGTATCTCTCATTCTCTTCCGTCTCCTTTTTTTTCCGTTCGTTTTTTTTTACTTTGCTTCTCTCGTCAGCGCTGAGCTCTTTGACAATAATCCGGGACTCCACGGGGAGGCACCACGGATATACGTCGTAGTTGTTAAATTTATAACCCCGTGGCTCCGCGGAAGAAGGATGAACGTGTAACAGCGTTTCGAATCATTTAGCTTCCTTTCACGGGACAGGGACGATATAAAAGTACGGGGAACCAGGTAAAGGAGTTTGAGTCACGAAAAGAAGAAAAAGAAAAATTGGGTCGGCCTGAACGGTCGGCAGCGTCGACGTACTATTTGAATGTTAAAAGACCGTCCCGTTCACGGCGACTACGGGACCCGAGCATTCTGGGTAATGAACTTTGAATTATGCAGCTTCCTCGACGGCTGGTATTCGCTTGCCCTCTCACTTTTCATCCCCTCCCTTCCATTTTCTTCGTAGTTTAGTTGTTTTTTTTTTTTATCATTTTTTTTTCATATTTCTATGCGTATATCAAGACTGATATATACGATGTATTATCTACTTATTGAACTTCTCGATTGACTTTTCAACCGCACACTTCTGCTGCTTCTAACATTGTCCTCGACCTGGTAACACTTCAAGTTCTTCCGGTGAAGCACGAGGTGCTATTTTTTTAAGTACAGTGTCGCATATATCGAAAAAAATGCCTCCAAACCCTTTACTTTATTTCGAAAAAAAAAAAAAAAAAACCAAAAATCATTTTTTAATCATTTTTGTGTTATTTAATCTTTTTTAAGGCGATTCTAATGTGAAATTCAAACGGCAGAAATTTGTCGTTCTATATAGCAATTTATTTTAAAGGATAATTTTGAGATTTTTTTTTTTGCATATCGATTTTGATGTGTTTTTGTTTGTTTTTTTTTTTAATTCCCTCGCGATTTCTGTTTCCGCCTTGAAATGTTGTTTACGACTTCTTTTTACGAGGCCGGCGTGAAACTTGAACTAAACGCAAACGATCGTTCGCCGCGTCTTCTCAAACGATGCTATCCGAGAACCGTCTCTTTTCGCGAGAGAAACTCTTCGCGATGTATGGATTTCATCAATAATAAAAATATCGTCCACCCAAGAAACTCCGTAGTTCCCTCGTGTTATTAGAGTCGTATCACAAAAGAAATCTTATACTTCCATAGTTTCTTTGTCCTCTCGAATACTCGAAGGAGTCTCGAGAGTCTCGCGAGTCTTTTGTTCCCTCCGTCAATCAGTGTGTATTCTCTTTATTGTATTATATTTATATTAAAAAAAAATTATGTCCCCAAATCTCTGCTACAATGAAATTTTTCATTGATAAAAATCGTGAAAAACGTTTCGATAAAAAAATCACCGCGGAAAAAAAAGGCGCACCCTCGTCGTTGCATTTTGTCGATAAATCGGCAAAAACGCCCTCCGCGTTGTCCTCGATGCGATTCGATGGTATTTAACCCTTTCGCTCCTTAAACTGAAACACTCTTGCGATATCCATAATGTTTTCAGATCTCCTTAAAATGATTTTAAGTTAATTAAGTTTTCCCAGAAAATATAGGAAATTGAACTCATTCACCGAACTCCTCTATGCGTCCAATTCTTTCTCTCGTCCATTCCGTTGTTTCTCTTAAAAAAAATTCTAAAATGTTTTTCTCTTTGTATCGTAAATTCCCCAACCATCTCACGTGATCTCGAACAACTTTGTTCTTCGCTAAAAAAACTTAAGAAAGCAAGAAACGTAGCGATTCTTTCCAGAATTGCGACGATACCCTCGGCCCTTTGATAACATTGTTATCTCTTTTTCTTACGTCGCGGAGGAGACACTAACGCCTCGCAACCCCAGGCGTACTAATTGGATTTTGATGTAGATGAGACGATCGCGAAGAACAGTTAGCCGCGCTCTGGAGGGTTAAAGTGTTCTCCTTTCTCTGGAAGGTACAGAGGAACGGATACGCCGCCGATATAATAGTGCACAGCGATACCGTAGCACGAGTCTCATCCGTGACCGAGAATAAGTTGAAGCTTCGCTTTAATGACGAGAAACCAGTTTAGAGTATCACGCGCGGATAACTATGTAATCATCATTTTCTTTTTTTCACCCCGGCAATGACGTCGTCTCGAACTCGAGGCAAAAAATAGAGTCAAGCGACTAGACGAAGGATGTCGTCTCGCGGATCGTCTAGTTACTGGAGCTTTGATCGACGAGATACGATCCGTCTCGTTAGCCTCCAAGTATATATATATACATTTTTTTTTTAAGATGAATAAAGATCTTCGGATAGAAGCTCAGCTCGTAGTTACACGAGAATAATCGGTTAATATTTCTTTGCCGATGAAAATGATTCAATTCAAATTCAGCGAATTTTAAACGAAATGAAACAATTTTTTTTTTAGTGATGATTTTGCGTGATATCGTACGTTTCCTATCCATCAAGATTTTCAAAACTTTTCAGATGAAAGCAGATTTTTATTTATTTTTTTCGTCAAATTTTGACGACAATTTTTGGGGAATTCGTTGAACAAGACTCGTCAACAAGAGTGTTTCAGCTCAGCGAATTTCGAACTAAGTTTCTTTTTTAAATTTTTTTTTACTGAGCGATTATATCGCAAACTAATCTATGATTCTATCGTTTATGATACCGGATGTTAAACACATCGTTGTGATAATTTTAATGGATTTAAACACCGCCAACTGAGCTCATATAATCTACAAGCAGCTGTTTAGCAGGCTTTTTACTGCGGTGCTCTCGGGCGCTTGTATACTTCGATAATCCGACAAAATTTTCAACAAGCCTCGTTGAGCAGGCGAAGCTCCAGTGAGGGGTCGGGATTATCGTCAACATAGTGCAATGTGTAAATGCGCCAACCGGAAACTTTCGGACGATCTCACGGTGAAAATAAAGTAAAATGGTTAAATCGATCCGAACACTCCGCGGCGCCAGACAACTTCTTCCCTTTCGTTGTCCACAGCTCCTTCGAAATTCTTCGATAAAAAAAAAAAAAAAAAAAAAAAAAGTTTACAACATAAAATGTATTAAAATAAACATCTCAAAAAAAAAAAATTCTATTGAATAAATAAATTTAAAAAATTTAATTAAAAATCAAATTTTAAAGTCTTCGAAGAACGCGAATTCTTAATTCGCTACTACGGCAATGTCAATCGTTGGGCATTGGGTAATTAATCTCACGATTCCCTGACTAATGGTCCTTTATAATTTTCCACCAATTGGTACGAAGGGTTCGAAGTGTTTCGCTAGTAATTTGTGGCGGGTTACGGCGTTCACGTCCGCGTCTCTAATATCCCAGGCGTTTAAGTGGTGTTTCTCCCCTCTCGTAACTAAGTTCGGACTATGCGGGCTCTCGAACGTTTCGAGGCTGCAATGAATTCCTAGTAGAACAATTGGGAGTTAGATAGCCGCTGCACCGGTCACTAGTTAGACCTGTTACGCTGTTACGCGGCTAACGAACGTAGCTGTCCGGCTCTCGAGATGCTGCGAGTAGTTATAACTGATTGGAGTCAGACACGAGTTCGTAACGAAGTTTCGAACGTTGAAATATCTGTTCAGTTGTACAGTTACTCATGCGCTTTGGAGTTTCAGCTTCGATGTTCAATTTTCTTCAATTTCGCGCTTAAACGATGCCGCTGAGAAATCATGGCGCGAAGATCTTTTTATCGCGGGTATGTGCAGTAGTATCGGTCAATTATGATCAGACATTCCCATTAGTTTCTCCAATAGAGCGTTTCGCGTACAAGTGAATTCGCGTTTCGCAGTGATCACTGTCGGTGTCACAGTCGCGACACATAACCCACTCGTATCGCGTGTACGTGCGCTTCTAGCGACGAAAAGATTAATAGAAATTCGTTCTGACAAAACCAGATGTGTTGATGCGAAACACGGAAAATTGTGTTTCCACTGGTACAACCGGTTCCATGCGGACGACAAAAGAGCTGTACAACGTGTACTCGACCCTCTATATTCGACTCTATACTCTACTGTATCATATTCCTCTCTTCTCTTCACGTATACAAGTCTACATATCTATATTTCTCGAACGATCCGACACTTTTCAACGGGAAATAGTGCAGACGAAATAAAAATATTCAGCTGCCTCTGTGGTGGATTGACACCAATCCTCCGCGTCAATAGAATTTTCTGTTATTCTACGCGACAAGCGAAGTTGCAAGTTTTATCGATACTCCGCGCGTAAATGTAAAATAGAATTTTCTCGCGGCAGTGAATTTCGAGACGCCGATTTTTTTTTTTTACTTTTTGTAGGAAACATAAACACGTTTCGTATCGCCAATTGAATTGTTTCTTCTTTTATATTTTTTAACAATTTAATTTATCATTAAGCTGTAAAGACGAAATTCGCGAAATGTACGAAAAAATTGACCAACGCTTTTCAGACAGAGAAAATTGTTCTGCGAAGTGAGCAAAACATCGAGAGGATGCGGAGCTCCGGATTCGTGAAATTGTGGGACTCGTCTGGAAAAAAGCGGATTCATCTATTGGAACTAACGAATAGGGTGAGTCGTTCTTTTATTCTCGATGGACGGAAAAAAAAGTGAAAAACCTCCCGATTCTACTTCCTATTCTAACACCCGAACCCTTTTTTATCAATCGGAACTTAAAAAATTTAATTTCGTTGCCGATAAAAAAAAAAAAATTTACCCTTAAAAAAGAAAAAAAAAAAAACCTCAAAATATTTTATAAAAAAAATGGGGTAAAAAATCGAAGAGATCGTCAGTCAGTTTCCGGTGTTTTCGCGGTGCTGCGCATACACAGATATATATATATATATAATATATAATATCTGATTTCGAAAAAAACTAAATTACTTCAATAGCGTCAGCATCTGCTGCAATTATTATACGCAGACTTTAATAAGTATTATAAATCGATAATATCGTAATATAATACTTTCTGTCTGTGGATAAACGTTTTGACGTTAGAACGCTCGACGTGCGTCGTATCTCTTGTTGATGAATACCCTTTCGACGATTATTGAGCAGTGAACTGTGGTTGTGTGGTGCTTTGGTGTGATGGTTATGGTGCCGGTGATGTTTGAGGTGCTCGGGGTTGTCGGGGTCATTGGGTTCGAGGTCAGGGGTGTAGTCATCTTGGCGAGTATGGGGCGGGGGCCTCAGTGTACCTTGGACCGGAGGCAGAAGCCGCTTGTCGTACCGCGTCGATAGCAGCAGGTTGTCCAGGATCTCCTTGTCCGACTTTCCTTCCTCGAAGCTGCAACAATATTTTGTTTAATCTCGTCGCTTCACCGTCCCAACCTCGATGAGGGACTCTTTTTTTTTCCTTATTTTATTTATTTTCTCTTTTAATTTGTTTTTCTTCCCGATTCACTCCCCGAAAAGAGGACATAATTTGTAAAGCGATTCTTCCCGTCGAGTTTCCCGTTGAGTCATTTTTCTTTTTTGCATATATCGACTGTTCAATAAGAAAAATCAATCGTCGCATTATTTCTATCTAATCATTTCAGTCATCTAAATTATTCGCTTCAAAGACTCGCTAATTGGCTTCGATGTTTTTTTTTTTTTTTTTTTTTAATAAATATAGCATTTCAAAACGCATGTGTGCACTATAAGAATAACTTGCTTCGTAATCAGCTGCTATCTCGTTTGCTATGATTTATTTTTTAATATTTGATTAATCTTTTAATAAAAAAAAAATTATCCTTACTCTGAATAACATCTACTTGAATATAACACGAGTCGGCGTTGAGAGATTGCAATTTTTTTTTTTTTTTTTTTTTATGAAAATAGAAATTTGTTTTTTAAAGATTTTTTTTGCTCTCTCAGCCTCGACTCTGCTTGCGAATAAATCTATGCAAAAAATTGTCTTTATAGACAAAAATATTTTTCGTTGGAATAAATACGGATGAAATTCGTCTAATAGTTTGAGGCTTTGTATTTACTAAACGTGTTTGTATGTGTTTATCTGTGTGTATGCGAAAAATTGTCGGGATTTATAAATAGGTATATACGTACATGTCGTCGGCACGCACGAAGGTGGCAAGCGTGAGGGCGAGGGTGAGGACACAGAGGATGGTGAGGATGAGGGAACTTGCGAGGGAGGCGAGAGACAGCGAGAGGATGGGTGAGAGGCGGCCGCCACTACCCGCACGCCGCCCTAGCGCCACCCAACCCATTCTATGTCATCTGAAACATAAAGTAACATTGAGCTCATTAACCCTGTCGTTCAGCTTTGCAAACACCTTTCTAAAGTACTTTTTTTATGAAACAAAAAAAAAAAGATGAATATTTTCGGCCGATTTCGGCGAATAACAGCCTTTTTATCGATAAAAAGTGTTTTTTTTTTATTTACGAATTTTTTCGGAATTCTTCGAATGATATAAAAATTTTCTTGGATCCTCCGATTTATATAGTACGTTACCGAAATATAAAAAAAAATGACGCAATTTCAAGGAAAAACGTTTTAAATTCGCGGACAGAATTTTCCTCGCAAAATTTCGATTTATTTCCGTTAAACGTGACGAGTCTTCACGAAACGAAAAAAAAAAAAAAAAAAACGAAAGAATTTAATGTGACCGCGACAGCTCGTAATTTTAAGTGCTCCCGTGAAAGTAACAAGTAATTCGTAGATGGAATTGGCGTAATGCACTTCGCGGAACTGCACGTGTCGACCATCAGCTAAATTGTCTCGACTTGCTGCAATATTTCTCCGGCTATTACTCTCGAGTACTTTGGCGCGAGAGAGTTTATAAAAATAAAAAAAAAATTAAAAAGCAAAGCGAAATAAAAAAAAAAAAACAGGGAGTGCATAGCGTCCTACTGGAAGTTTCTCCTTTCGGTCAGCGAATTTTTCGACCGACAGTACATGAAATTAGCACTTAACGATCAAATGAAATTAGCGAACCCTTTCGAGATTCTCCGGTAGTTTAAATTCAACGAGGCCGTCGGTAACCGTATAATCCAGTGATAGTGACCAACGAGGATTACAACAATAAAAGTTTAATTGCAATGACTGCAGTTACCGTTTCTCTACCGATTTACATGAATTTCATCCATAAGCAACGCCACTTCTACAGTTTACACGTCTATAAATTTGCGTAATTTATAGTTCCGTATATATAGCCTTCTGAAAGGAGCTTCGCGAGAGAGTGCAGCGAAGAAGAAGAATGTCTTGATTAATATAATGCAAATAAGTCTGATTCGACGATCGCGATGAATGAATGCCGTAGTCGGAGTTCTCGGAGACTTCCGGAACATCTAAAATTGCGCCGGAATTAATTATTCCTACAATTTCTCCGACTAGAGGCAGAAATAGAGAAGAGATTGCAAAAGGGCGTATAGGGGTGAGTGAGCGAATGGCAACCATAACGGACGCGGATCGAAAAAGAAGAGAATTAAAAGGGCTAAAGAACGTAAAGAAATAAGAAAAAAAAGCCCACAAGCGATTTTATTTTTCTCCAGCAAAGCGTATAAACGTTGCGATTAGAGACGGAAAAACCCATTAGAATCCCAAATGCAAGTGCGAAAGAAGGGAACATTTTTCGGGGTTTCCTTGGCGATTAAATTTTCCTGAGATACCTTAGACTTTCCGGGGCCGCGATCCTGAGAGACCCGATTCTGTTAGAATAGCGTCCCGGAGAGGTAGGGAACGAGTGGCAGAGAGCTGTGTGCGGCTTTATAAGCTTCGGGCGCCGGCGGAGCTTTTCGTATATATACCGACCGGATTTCACGGTAAAGTTTATCGTTCTCTTTTGCCTGCCTGGCATGACAATGAAGATCATCCGACGATTGTAGACAACCGCCTATTCGTAAAACTTTATCGCGTCCATATATACCATAGTGAGATGTTATATCGATTTGTATGTAACTTTAGGGTGGTATAACGAATAATCTGCAGAATACATCGAACCGCATTACGAATTTATCCCTCGATACATAACGTAGGGTTGGGAGCGTTCTATAACGAGAATACAAACTATCTAACAGCTATTTATACTTTGGTACCTTGTAAAACAGCCTAACGATGGGTATGAAACATTCCCTATCATGTATAACACTATTTTGCGGTATATAGAGTTCTTGCATCTCGTTGCAACACGCCATCGACGCTTAGTTTAACCCAACGACCCGAAAGTTGCATATCGAGTTTAACCGTTGAAGTTTCAATCCTCTATATATAATAATGTTTAGGCTATATATACAATATACTGTATATATATATATATATACATAAAGGTGGGATAGGTTCGTGATATACCTGAGTAATAAATAACCCACGGGACAAGACGTAGTAGAATGGCCCAACGTCGAAGCCGTTGACGCCTGGCGTCGAGACACATTCTCACGAACAATTTGCCACATCCAACCACCCCTCGCGCAGATGCTTTTCTATACTATGTATGTACGTCATACTATGTCACTAGTCTACCTTTCTCATCCCCGGGTGGCTATGACATCAATTCATAAGGCACCTGTTATAGATTTTGGTTCCTAAAGGAGATCGCGGCTCGTTGAGCCCATAAGGAAAAAAGTGCAAAAAAATGCATGAAATTCGGAATGTTTATATAATTAATAGCATTTTTTCAATATATTTGGTGATGTATGCACGGAGAGAAGGATGTGATACAATTTACCATATAACTGGTAACAAATATCGTAAATTTCTGGTAGTGCGCCGTCAATGACGCCACCTATCGACAGTTTCGAGAATTATGCGAATTTCTACCGTAGGATACGGTAAAATTTCCTAAAAATGTGATAAAAATTCTCGTAATATCGAGAATTTTCATGATAGGTGGCGCCATAGTCGAATTTTATCAGGTGACATAGTAGATCCTTATCTCCGTGTTTATGTAGAAATTTATACTGAAATATATCCGTAATATACCATTTTTCATGGAAAACATGTTTCATGCAGAAGACACGTTGTAAAAATTCGGAGGTTTCACACAGTAACTTTGGTACTCTACGGAATTAAAGTGCATATTATAGTAACTAATTTCTCAGAACGCCATAGTCGGTGCGTAAATTTTCGATTTTTGAGAAACAATTTAAAACGCGTGTTCCGAATAGTCTCCCCGAGTCTCGATGTATATGGGTTGAGAGGTAATTACAAATTGATAACCGGAAATGTGTTTTTTTTTTTTTTTTTTTCAATACCAAAGCATCGCGATAGGAAACATTGTTTCATCAGGAAATTGAACGATATAGAAAAACGTTTTCATCGCAGTTATTTTCGCTATCGCGATGGAACTATTGAAGCAAAGGGCATGTGGACAACGATGATTCGATCATTCGATGCACACTCGATAGATCATGGTTCAAGACCTATCGTCAAATGTCAGAGAAAATAAAAATAAAAATATCTCATGTCTGTTCGAAGTAACCGGAGCTGAAAGGTGCATTTTTTTGTTGTCATTGTCGATCGTATTATTCGACGAACTCATCGCCGGCGTGCACCATGAACGCGCGGATAACGATGTTTTTTTGCCAAACGTTTACGCTTCTGTTGTGGATCGAGCGGCTTTTAAATGACTACTTTTTAATAGGCTTTTAAATAAAGCCTCAGGATCACGCGTGAGAAATTGGGACATTGCAGCGTCAATTGAAATTCGGTCGATCTCTCGTTTCGCGTTATTTTACGCGAGATTAAGAACGACTTTCAGCACCGATAGATATATTTTCATGTTGTTTTTTCGTATCGTAGTTCGATTTCGAAAAAAATTGAAATTTCGATATTTCGCAGACTTTTTTATCGTTTAAAAACAAAAAAGGTATAGAATTCTGCGATTATCTCGTATTTTTGGTTGATAAAGTTTAGTTGTGATTTTTACCACCTTTTGAAACATATCGAATGAATGAGATTTTGAAAAATGCAATGTCGCAAAAATTACGTCGAATTACGTTTCAATGAGAAACTCCTCATTTGTCTCAGCTGCATGGCTCACAGTTGCGCACAGGAGCATGAGAGCGGAGCCTGTAAATTACGTATAGACCCCAATATTGAAAAGTTTTCATCCTGAACGAGCGAAGCCAGAGGTTCATTCTTCACTCGTTGCTCATTAACAAAAAGCGGAAGTGGACGAGCAAAGGGTGGTAATGGAAACGAGATACCGTGAGGCACTCGAGGATGAATTTAATTAAGCGAGAGCTACCGAATTCCACTAAGCTAGGAGTGAAGAATACCGCTTGGAAAGACCTATGCGCCATTCCCTTGCATTTATACACGAATAATCTACGAGCCGCAGCGAATAAATTCACGAAAAGATTTGTTTTCACTGGAAAAAAAAAAAATCCAACAAAAATAGAAAACATTAGTAAAAAAAAAAAAAAAAAAGCTGTGAAAAACTCGTAAAAAAAAATCAGTCGGTGGATAAAATTTCTGGCTTTTTTGAGATATATTGTCGCGTTGACCGACTTCATGCCAAAACTACTGTCGTGTACGTGTTCAGCGGGGAAAAAATACACCGCATTATGTGATTCAGAAAATTTTTGTTCATCGCACTACAGCGGTTCGAAAAAAAAATGAAGAACGGATTTTTCGAAATCCGATCGAAAAGGAAAAATCGTAATTTTTATTGAAAACTGTTGAGTACCTAAAATGTTGTCCCTCGTCGTACTTATAACTCAGTATTTTACTGTAAAAAATAATAGTAAAATAAATATAATCGAAATTCATTAAAATTTATATACCGGTATCGGAAGTAATTTTTTCAGTGTTAAAACAAACATTATCATCGGTGTCGAAAAAAAAAAAAAAAAAAATGTGGACTTCGTCATATTTAAAACGATTCAGACCGCGCGAAGGGGTGTTGCTATAATAATGAATGTATAAGAGATAAAGGAAAAAGAAGTACATTTTTTTGCACATTCATATGACATTCGTTTCTTTGTCGATGGGATATAAAGAGTGAAGAGAAACGTGAATGACCCTAATTCGTTGGAAACGGATTAACGTAATTTCGTTTGGCAATGGACTACTCCGTTGTTCAACGAGAACGCACCGCCCAGACTACCCGTTGACTCGTTTTATCTCCCTTTTTTTTCATTCTTCAGTCTCAAGCTTTTTTTTTCTTCTTCCTCATCGTTTCCCTTCTCTCTTTAACGTTCAGTCCTTTACTCGCGATTTCTTTGTCAATGTGCCAAGGCGGGTATTCCAGCAATCGGTGTCCCCGCAACAATGTGAGGTTTCTAATCCAATGTTAATTCTAAGTTGACGATTGTGCTCGATAGGGTATGTAAAGCCATAATACCCCGGGGTAGAAGGGTGCGAACGAGGGGATGGGGGGGGGGGGGGAGGGGTTGAACGTGTAAACCACTATATGGAGGAGGATGAGGAGGGGAAGCGAATGTAAAGAGAATGTAGAGAGAGGCCTCAACGACTAGGGAAGCCAACACCTTTCGATTTGCATGCGCACACTCGTTTACCGCGTGATTGCTGGACAGCTTTAGTGAGTTTCAGCCCTTACAGCTTCTACTGCTGAATTAAACATTCGTATGAAGATCAAGAATTTTTTTAAATTTAAATAATAATATTAAGGTAAAAAAGTCTTAATTTATTATTCAATGGACTTATATATTGGCGATCACTACCCTTAATAATAAATTGTGTTCATTAGATACTTTCGTCCGATATTAAATTTTCTCATTCGATTTCGACGAGTCCGGGTTTCAATAATTGGCAAAATCGATGCTCTACGGGATAGAGAATCAATCGAAATAGTCTGAAAAGTACTTTTAGCTCTCATCCCCTGTAGCCTCGTCACTTTTTCACTCATCGTCGATTTTTTTTTTTTTTTTTTTTTTTTTTTCTCGTCATCGTTCAAACATGCCGCGCAATCAACGTGATAACTTTGAACACACGCCCGTGGGAGCATTTTTGTCACCTTTAGCCCGTGTTAATTTTTTTTTATTTCCCCTTTCGCCCATTCCACTGTTACAACATGGATCGTCGCACGTTCGGGCACTTTAAGCCATAGCCCGAAGGGTTGTTTGACTGAGCGAAGTGCCAACGAACGAGAGGGTTCGTGTGTTTGCAATTTCGCTACTCCTAAACCCTCTCCTTCCCCCGACGTTCTGTAAGGTCCGACCAACCGCTGATCCCGGTACGCCAGGCACCAGCAGCAGCAGCCTGGCTGCGTGAATCGTGCCCTCCGGAGTTTTAAACACCGTGCGGCCTCGACTTTACATCTCATATAGTCGCACATCTCTCGACCTTTTTCTTTCAATTTTTCAACCCCTACCGTTGCCCCCCCCCCCCCCCCCGCAACGTCACGAACATTCAACACTCACTTTTCTGAGTCGTTGAGATTGCGCTTTAGGTAATGACGAATTTCGAATCGCTACACAAAAAAAAAAAAAAAATGTATGCGGAAGTGACTTTTTTCTTCATTCGTCTCCACGCGTTGAAGATTTTTGCTTCAATGAAAAATCGAAAAGAGAAAAAAAATAGTATGCAGAAGTAAATTTTTTATCCTTTTACTTTTTTTTTTTTTTTACGGGAAGTATTGGATGCCAATAAATTTCGGATATCGTGAACTTAGCGGTGGGGAATACAAGTAGGGAAGTCTGTAGTTCAAAAGAAATCCTTGCCTCTTGCCTTTTTCACTTTCTCCGTTTGTTTCTCATATTCACCTCATTTTTTTTTTTTTTTTGATACTCTCGTCGAGTTTCATGAATCGTCCATTGAGCCTCGAGCTTAGCGAGCACGCAGCAACGGCAAGCCGTAGTCAAAGCAGCGGAGACGGCACTAAAACCGCCGACAACTCCCTCGAGAACGGAGCGATAACACGTTGCTTTTTTTTTCTTTTCTTTTTATTTGCCTCTGAACTCTTTCTCTCTCTCTCACTGTTTGCTCTTTCTGTATGAAACACACCACTACTGTGTTCATATAAAAATCCTTCGGTTATTCCGCTCGTCGGTTCACCGAGCAAACATATTTCTGCTCTGGTACCGCGTATTCACGTTGTAAAATCGATTTTTTTCTCTCTCCTTTCTTTATCTCCACGCCGCATTACTATTGCATACCTATATCTACAAGTTACGTTGTTGCTTATTTTTTTTTATTATTTTCTTTTTTTTTATACATTTAATAAAGTATATTACACCGAGCGAATAAATTGGAAAAAAAAACCGACGGTGACCTCCGTACAGCGCACATGTGTCCGCGCGCGAACAAAGAGAGCGTGAAACGCGAAACAAAAGGGAATTAAAATGCTAGTAACGTCGAGAAAAATTTGTTCGCTCGTTGACGCGCCGCGCGCTCGAGGGACAGGTTCATTCACGAAAAATGAAATAAAAAAACAAGAGAAGGGAAGAAAAAACGAGCATTCCGACAAACAGAAATTTAAAAGAATGCATCGTAGCGGCTGAGAACGAATGTTAATTCAGAGGGTTTCCCGCAATATTCCCGCATGAGAGCGAAGAAAAAAAGAAAACAAAATATGTTGCCCAGTTTCGTGTAATTCGAATGGACGGGCTTAGGTATGAAAAGAAATTAAAAATTAAAAAAAAAAAAAAAAAAAAAATGAGAAAGGGGCAACGAAGGAGACACGGATAATCGGTCGTATAATTGGCGAGCTTTCAGAACGACCGACGGGTTCAAAGCGAAAGAAAATAATAAAAGAATCTTTGTTTCGTCTGGTTTTATACACCGGCGAAAAGAAAATACATCTCACTCTAAAATAATTTTTTCAATCGAAATTTTTATAAAAAAAAAAAGAAATTTCAAGAGAATTATTTATAAAAATAACTTAACGAAAGGATTGTAGAGAAAATAAATACTAAAGCATTTTCCGAACGCTGTCCAGAAATGGATCGCCGGTAATACGATTAATCGCGTGTGGTAGAACGAGGCTCCGGGGCCAAGGGTAGCGGCGAAGTGGAAAGTGCAGAGAGTGGTCAGACGGATCGGACTAAGCGGCATTTGATAGACGAGAGATATCGAACAAGTTACCAACACATCGGTATACGAATTCCAAGCTTTTCTTGTCTACCGCATACCGTCTATATATCGCGGATATACATATATATATCTGTTATGTACATTGGTCGGAGAGTCTGGAGTAACGATGCAAATCGAGTAGAAAAGACGTGCTGTGGTCAGACAGCCGGAGGCACCTGGATTCACGACAGCCGGCGCGCGGCTGCAGGCAAAAGGGGTACAGTGTTATATACATCGCGCAACTATACATATATATGCAACGCTGTAGACATATAGCGAGCCTACAGTACGGAGTAGTAGTAGGAGTGGCAATTGAGTCTGTTGGAGGTCAGTCGGGCAGCCGGCTAGTCTAACCCATCGTAAACTACGCGTATCCTGCCAACCCCAGGAGTTGGTCCCCATTTCGCCTGCGGCCGTTGCCGCGCATAGATAGTTATATCTCGCTATCGTAACTGACGGGTGTCGCACACATTATCAGTACAGAATGATTCGATAATTCAAGCCTATTAACTTCCGACTTTCTTGCCAACAAACAAATTTAATTGTCCTACTTATGAAACACGTTCGTATTTTTTTTTCGGGATCATTTTAATGAACCAAGTCAAGCCGCTGTTAGCCAAAACAAAATTCTTTGGCAAATTCGACCGCTAACTTTCAAATTTTATTTAAGTAATCAAAGTTAAAAAAAAATATTCGGGGGGATGGAATTTTTTTTGTGGAAATAATTTCAGTCAAACGCTTGACTGGTGGGTTTTATTTAAAAAAATTTAGTTCAACATTTTTTAATTAAACTCTTTACTCTTAAGCTTTGTTTTAGAATGTATTGTTACCATTTTTTTCTAATTAAATTCTTTACTGGTCGGTTTTATTTCGGAGAGTATTTGAGCTCTTTAAAAAAGTACGGAAACATACGATTCTAATATTTCAGAAAAGTTGTAAAACTCACGATCACCCTGTATTGCATTTGAGGTATAAAATGGAAGGGTCGACGATTTAACGGCAGGGGTATTGTAGCAAACAGGAAGCTTCTGTTGGGTGCTACTGGTATAGATATATACAGCGAAATGGTCAAAGTAGCAGTACTATTGCTGCCAAGCGGGTTAGGCGTAACAAACATTAATGCAAGAGAAGCAGCGGCGTTTCTTACGGCAGTGGACTCGAATAACAGTGCTAACGGTACTTGTTGGTAAAGCAGTTGGCGTATCGTGGTATTAGTTCGGAGATTGGCAAGTGTTAGGGCAGCAAGAGAAAACCAGAGGTGGTTGTGGTAGTAGTAGTAGTGGAAGCGCGCCGGGAGCTACGTTTCCTAGTGGTAAAGGCGAGTTGTAGTCAGGCAATGCTACCAACCGTACAGCTGATGTTCGTTCGATCAATACGGGGCGTTGCGGCATGATACGCTATATAGAACTAGTCACGTGGCTTAGCCCCGTCCCATTCCACGACTTATTCTCCTCTACTTTTCTCATCCTCCACATATCGTATACACTACTATACAACACTTATAACTCTCAACCTCACCTATTCTTGTATCGATCTATATCACGTGTTTATGATTAATTTTATACATTCCCTTACCGATCTTTACAATGTATTGTATATTGTATTGTTGTTGATTTATTTACTCATAACATTCGTCTATCAATAGACCAGAATACCAGAGTAGACATCGTTTTCTTTATATCTCAATCCGTCTTAATTTTTCATTAAAAAAAATTGAAATATGGATTTTTTTTCCGATAATTAAACATCTAAAATCATAATAACGTTTTTCTACATCAAAAATTGATTTTTTGCCGATATCGATTTTCTTGACCTTTTTTAATTACTTGTCACGCAAATTAAAATATGCATTTTTTATCGATAAGTAAACAACGCAACGGTTATGTAAGTCTATATTAAAAAATCTATTTTTTGCCGGTATAGATTTTTCAGCTTTACCAGTAATTTGATCCTTCAACAGTGTTTGTGTTTTGCAACTAAAAAGGATTTTTTTTTCATTTGTTCAATTTCGTTCAAATACACCATTCGATGTCAGCCATTCGAGTATATGATACGCAGGTGCAACGATGATATCCAGAAAATGAGAATTCGCGAAAGCTTTTTTTTTGACGGCGAAAAAAAAAAAATCGGAAGCGGCCGGTATAGAACTGAACTATATAAGCCGCGGGGATAGTTTCGGGTTGTGCACGTGGATGAAAGCGAACGGAATGGATAAAACAGGAGGTTGGAAAATAGGTATTGTAGAACGGCGAGAAGAAGCTGATGCTCTCGCCGATGTGTGCAGACGGGTTGGAGAACGTGGGTAATGAAATTTTTCCACAGCATGTTCAACTCATCCGAGGTCATCTCCCGCGTGTCCAGAACACTCTTTTCCCTTCATTCTCTCATAGCTCGATGTACAAACGCGGAAGAGGAAAAACGGAGCAAAAAAAAAAAAAGAACGGGGTAACCGTAGAGTGTCCAGATATGTAGTCGTATACGAGGACTTTGAAAACAGCGTCATCCATGACGGAAGTAGGGAAATGAGATGAAGCGACTACGGGAAGAAGGGGAAGGGACGAGAGCATTGCTGCACACCGGAAGCGAAAAGCTCTCCGCGGGGTGCCATTCGTATGGTTATAACGACCAAACCGTTATCTCACACTCTTGAAACTCCACCGCCGCCACCATTCGTCCTTTCATTCTTTTTTTTTGTTTTTTTGTTTTCTCAAACTCTCCTCTCGTGTTTCATCGTTGAGTGCAAAAGGGACCACCGAAAAGCACCCGAATGTATAACATTGAGAAACGGAAGAGAAACACAATGATATCACGGATAATTTAACGCGTAGAAAAGTTGCCACGTACGAGAAAATCACAAACGTGATTAAGTGTCCGCTGTTTGTTTAGCGTAAATGCTCCCTCCGAAAGTGGGATGAAAGTTTTGGCACAAGAGAAAGGTTTCCTCGACGAACTTCTCTTTCTTGGTGCAAAAAAAAAAAAAAAATTATATGAACTTCGCGAAATTAACGGCGGGACAATTTTTTTTTTCTGTTTCCACTTGAATCGTGATATGTTTCTTATCGAATAAGTTTCATCGGGGTTTTTTTTTTTTTTTTTTTTTTATTACACGCGCATTGTGATGCACCAGTCTTGTGTATTCAGGCCGAGTCGATAGAACGAGCGCCAGAGTGAATTATCATAATGCGAAACATGCAGCACAGTGTTGTCCGACTATAAGACATGTGTGCACCGTTACTACTGGCATAGAAGTTGAGATATAGAGCAATAACGACCCAGCGAGAGTGAGAGTTGGAAGGGTAAAAAAAAAGGACGTACGTACGAACATAGATCGATTTAGTATAATTCTGAATGTCGAGGGATTTCCAAGTGGCACGCAGAGAGTAGTGCCTACAATATTGTTAATATTTTTTTCTTCCCTTCATCGACGTGTAACGATAACATCGCCGCCGTTTGCGCCCTTAACGTTACCATAGTTGTTTCCTCGAAAATAACTGTGATTAGTTTTATGTCTTTCGGACGAGAGGCTCGAGGGGGTAGTTGTAGTTTTTTTTATATGTGTGTACGTTGTGTGTACAGAGGGAAAGCAACGCACGAGCAAACGGCGCGTGACCCTTTGCCGAATTAATTTCCATAATTGAGGTTCTCCCTTGGCTCGCGAGTTTTATACCTCAGCAATTACGCAAAAGGCAAAGAAGGACCGGAGCTCGAAGTTGCCGAGTTCACTTGTAAACGGTAACGTTTTCGTCGTATCGTTGAGTCAAGAGTCGCTGCTGATGTGTGTTACCCTCGGAACTTTTTTTTTTTTTTTTCAACTCTTTCTCTTCCCGGCCGGACGCCAGATATGCGCCTTCTGCATCCATTACCGGCTTATGGAAGATAACTTCTTTTTTTTTCGGCATTTTTACGGCATCGTTCGCAACGATAACCTGAACTTCCGTACTTTTCAAACTTAACCCTTTCGCCGCAAGCGCGACACACGTGTCCCAGTTTCTCATAACCGTTATACGTGCAGCTCAGTCAATGGTTCTCCCTTTTTTTTTTTTTTGAAAAATTTTTTTCACGGTATAAACTTCGCAGTGAAAGAACGCAAACGTCTTGAAACAATTTTGGAATAAAGAAACAACGAACAATTGTTAGATTGTACTTGAAAGAAAAGAACTCCATTTATAGAAAATTTCATTATTAGTTTAGTGAATATTGCTTTTTTTTTTTTTTTTTGAGAAAAATTCTTCATGTTACAAAGTTCGCAGTAGAAGAACGTAAACGCCTTGAAACAATTTCGTAATAAAGAATGAACGGAAAAAAAAAGAAAAAAAATAAATTCTTAAAAAATTTCATTATTGATTTTTAGCTACGATATGGCTAAATAAATATGGCTAAATAAAAAAAAAAAAATTTGTCCATACTATACATTTACATTTCCAATAAAATGTATAGTATGGACAAATTTTTTTTTTTTGGCATTGAAGAGTTATTTTTAAAAGGTGATATTAAAAAAAAAAAAAAAAAAAAAGAAAAAGAAATGGAATAACTATCATAGGGAAAAAATATTCCATGAAAAAAAAAAAAAAAACCGTGAAATATTTCACGTTACTTTGCGATGAAAATAAAGTCAAGAAAATTTAAACTGGTAACAGCGTAACTGTACAAATGCGAAAAACAGTTATCCGTAAGTTTTTTACGATACTTTGAATTACCAGATATTTCACATTGTTAATGGTTTTCTAATGACTATTTGGTATACTAACTATTCGTTTTACGCAAATATACGCTATACGCTCCGATGCTTGGCGTTGAAATCACCCAGAATTTTCGCCTTGCTTCGTTGCCTTTCGTTCACTCCTCCTACCCTCGTTTTTCACCCTCGTTCGCTCATATTTATCCCCCTCGACGTTTCTTTTCCGACGGACTTGGTTTTTTTTTTTTTTTATCTTTCCAACTGCGTTCTATGCCAGACACGAAGCTCCAGTAGCGACTGAACAGAACGAAGCGGGGGTTTACCGCTTGTTGAAAAATTTCACCCGCTCTTTCATATAGGTGCCGAGAGCGAACGAACGAACGAGTGAGAAACGGTGAATTTATGACCTCTTCCGGAAAGGGAACTTGCACCCTGACCCAGTTATGACTATAGATATGTATAGTACATATAAATACGACGCCAGGGGGTGGGAGGAGGAGGGAAGAAGAGAATGAGGAAGAGAACGGTACGATCGAGCGCGTCGAACTCGTTCACCTTTCCATCCCCTAACTTCTATTTCTCTCGTACAATACTGTCGCCTATACAGCCAATAAATTACCCTTTGAGAAATTCTTCCGCCAGAACGATTCGCAAAAATTTCATTAAAAACTTCATTCTTTCTTTCCCGATCGGCACCGATCGAGTCTCTATTATTTACACGATAAGACATTTAATAAAAAAATAATCGAAAAAAATTACAAAGTCCGCGAATCGAACGACGTTATATCGAAACTTTGTAATCGATTTTCTGATTTTTTTTTTACTGGAAAAACTTCGAGTCGCGACGATTTACGAGTTTTTTTTTTTTTTTTATAACCGATTTCCCGACCGCGATTTCATCGAATCGGATGAAATTACAAAAGTTTCGGGTCGGAAACCTAATGTATAGCGAGGGAGTGGAGGTTCACGGAAAACTTGACCTACGAGAATTTACGGAGATCCACAAATCAGGGAACGCCGACCAAGGTAGGGGTTGCGCAGGACCGAGGGTGGCTGAGAGAGGTGCTGATGGTTGGTGAAAGACTGTGATCTTCGACGGTAAGGCACCCCGCTGGAAGGGATCATTGGCTTTAGGCCTGAGGCTTACAGTGCGATAGGTAGGGATATGCTTTTGTGTATATCGACGGGGTGGTTGGTTAAAGATGTGGATTCGTTGCAAGGGTATTATGTACTCTTCCGCACTCGAGGGGGAATTTTATCCCATAAATCCGACGATCTCGAAAGTGATAAATTGCTCGAAAGAGATCCCGAAGACAAGCCGCTTTCGCGGCTTAATCACTTTTGCTTTCGGAGAAAAGGAACGAATACTTTTTTTTTTTTCAAGAGAGCGGTAGTCGGAACTCGAGACAAATTGGTATCGTGAAAAATCGATTGGTTTAACGACAGAATCGAGGGGTTATTTATGGGTGGCCTTGGGGTTAATAATTGCTCAATTCCCGGTTGTCGGCGAGACAGTCTCGACTATCGAGGGAACGGGAATATAGGTTACGTTTGTCACACAGCCGGTGTGTGTCTTTCATTCGAGATATTTTCAAGCTTCGCTGTGCCACAAATGCGACCGCGGACACGCGCTCGTGTGTGTGTGTATGTTACGATCGTGTGAAATTTTTGCTGTACGAATGAACGCGAATTACACGCATCGATGCCACCACTCAAGGCGAACAGGTTTTACACACTGCGCTCACTTGGGTGTAAAGTTCATCGATAAAGAAAAGCTTTTCGTGCAAAAGGCGCAACGAGAGGCACAAATAAAAATGTCTAAGGATGCGAAAAAAAAGGGGGGGTACAGGTGAGCGTTATGGTATTCTTAGTATAACAAGTCGATAAAACACCTATCGCATTCAAAAATAAATCTCGTAAATTCGAGGATACAAAAAAAAATTTGTTGCATTTTCTAAAAAAAAAAAAAAATCGTTAAAAATTGTTGTACGCTCTGGCAAATGAATTAAATTATGAAAAAATTCATTCCGCTCAAACTTCTCAATTAAATTAAATTTAAAAAATTAAATAACTAAAAGTTTGTACGATCTGCTAAAAATAAATATTACCCCGGCGGATCCAATTATTGCAAACGTATTTTTGAACGGCGATCAGTTTTCGCAAATGTTGTATAAAATATTGTATAAATTTGATCAAAAGTTCTTGAGTTCTTAAAAAAAAAACAAAAAATAATTTCGAATGTGTAAAGAAATTTCATAAATTTCCGAACATTCGGGGAAACACCCTTAAATCGTAGACGCCCTCGATCTCTAATCATCATATATAATAATCGCGTGAATATTCCCTTATGCTTAACTATCTCTCTCACCGATGTTTCTCCCCTTCTCGCAGTTCACACTGCTACCCCTATCGCGGGTAGTCAACGTCATCGTGACCCCTCATTTTCATCCCCTTGCGCACTGGAGCTCCATTTTTCTCTCTCGCCAATCTCGGTACTCGTCTCTCGCCTTCAAACGCGAGTGAGGAATTTAAAATTCAAAACATCGTCCTCACTTCGACCTTTCGAGATTCGTCTTTATGCTCTATACTGCGTCAAGTGGAAACGTACACGTTATACAAGGGTCTGTGAAGAGAGAAGGGGCGGAGAAGGGATGGGAGGGGGAGGGGGGGGGGTGCCGACCGAATGAGGAAAAGTATAGAGTAGAATCGAAATAAGAGAGATCGGAAATTTATTCTTTCATATTGAAGAAACGTGACGCATAACAAAATAACGTGCATCCGCACACGTGCGACAACCCGATACCACATCGGATTGCCATATTGCATAAATATCGATCAATATCATCGATATTCAGGGAGAAACAGGTAGCATATCAGAAGGAGACCAACAGGGAGAGAGGGACGAGGGATTGGTACTTAACTACAACTTTCATAACGGCTATTGGTTACCGTTACATAGTTAGCTATAAATAGTATATTTACCTTAGCGTGATAAGTGTGGCTGGTCGCAATGGACGAGGCAGGTTGCTGCTGTTCGTTGTTCTATGCTCCTTCAACTTTCGCACCCTCTCATCTCCGCCCTCTTTATCTTTCTCTTCAGCTACTTAGCTGTTTTTTTATTAATTTTTTTGTTTTATATAATCTTCGACTCGCTCGTCACTCGTGCTGTTTTTATCGCACTTTCAATTTTTGGCTCTTCAGGACCTCATATCTCGACACTTCACTGAATTTCGAAGATTATCACTTTTGCCAACTGCTCCTGAAACAAAAATTAAAAGATTGTTATTTTTTACACGATTTTTCTGTATAAAAAAGAAATTTAGATCGAACTTTTTTTTTTTTTTTTTTTTTTTTTTTAGATCGAAATTTATTTAGTGAATTAAATTGTATCGTAACAATTTTTTTCGTATTTCGATCAATTACAACACGTGATAAGCCATAAGATAGATATTTCGTCGAAATCGCGTAATGGGGTCGAAGGTTTTCCATGAAATCGGTCACAGTCCGTGTCGAGTTACGCGAAACACGGCTCGGATCGGATTACTTCTGGATTATCCGAACGGCCGAGCAAACGCCCCCCTTCCCACACCAGCTACGGATATTTCCTCGTAAAAATCATCGCGACAGCGCGACAGCTACTGTCTGTCTTACTACGATAAAAACAATAAACCGTCTGCGAAAATATCAGCACAAACAATAAAAGCGTAGGGTCGACCGAGAGAGAGTTAAGCTTTTACGAAGTTTATATTGCCCACAGGGTATTCCGATAGATCGGGTAAATCCGAGACGCCGAAACAGACGACGAAATCTATACGATTTCGGAGTCATTCGCACCGAGAAAAATACAATTTCTTTCATTATTATTCAACAGAATTTTATTTAAATAAAAATTCATAAATAATAAATAGTTTATGGGGTAATAAATAAAATTTATGAATAATAAATAACAAACAGGCGATCGAGTAATATATAACATTTATAAATAATGAATAAACTGCTTATTCAATAATAAATGAAATTTATTAACAGTTAACAGTAAATTGCTTATCGATAAACCATAAATTTGTTTACTACAGCAAACCTAATAACTTTACACTTTTTTATTCGTTAAAAAATCGATGTGAAGAATTTCCCGCGATAAATTCGCTGAGCGAAATTCGTTGAACTTGAATAGCATTGTTGACGGCGTTGTGCCGACAGCGTGTATCGGAAGTCTGAGGAATAATTGCGCCCGAAACGGGGTTCCTGAATTCTATGGTTTCTCGTGTACGAGACCTGCTGTTGTAATCGACCTGCTGCGACGACTGCTTGGTTTTGTTTGATGTCACAGTCAGAAGCTCTTTGGCCAAAGCACGTAAAGTCTATTCACCGGTGAGGTTCGGTTGCACGAGGCGGCAGACGTCGCATAAATATACATATATTTGCGCATTACTCGCGGATATCTATCTATACAACGATTCCGATAGTCACAGAACGAAATGGGGTCGAAGTTAGACGAATTCGAGTTTAGAGTCGACTTCTTTTTATTTATTTATCGATTTCTATTATTTTGTTTCCTTTTATTTATACCTTTCATTTCCGGTTGCAATAAAAATGTTACGGAGACATTTCATCGGCAATGCAGTTCACACCTCACCATATTTTTCTTTTTTTTTCCTTCGCCATCGCGCTTTATGAATCTGCTTCGGTTGAGCAATAGATTCGTACATTCAGATTCGAGTCTCGTTTTCTTTCCGGGTTCGTGAATTCGTCATCCGCAACGAGTGGATTTACGAACTTATTCCGTGGAGGTTCGACGAGATAAAGAAAAAAAAAAAAAGAAAAAAAAAAGGGTGCAGTGCAAACTGCACAAACGCTATCGCTACCGGCTCGTCATCGCACAGTAGCGCTCGAATCGCACGGTAAAGCACGAACGGTCTTCAATGGGCGTGTAGAGAATCAGCGCGTCGTTGGTATTGTGGACCGTGTGTGCCTGGGTGTTATTTATAATCCACGTCACATAAAGTGAGTCGACATTCTCACGGGCCGCGCACAGTAAAGCCACTATAAACTATTGTCGTATAGTTTTATTACAAACAGTGCCATATACTCATTTTTTTACACAATTAATTAGAATTTGTAATACCTAATTTTAGCGTTGTTACAATTGTTTCGCGACAAAATAAGAGAAAATCGTAACGAGAGAACACAGTCGCCACTGTGATTAAATTTAATACTACGAATTCGCAAAATTAAAAAAAAATTTAATATGAATGTTTATAATGATTATTGCATTTATGCCAAACATTCGACTTGCGTCACATTTGCGTCAAACCAGTGAACTATAATCGTGTAAATAGTAAAAAAAATAGCAAGTTTTGTTGCAACCAGTAATTGCGTTTGATTGCGGTTGTGGCGATTCGTGGTAATGTTGAACGCGCGATAGTAAATGGAGTTGCATAGAGCGAACGCTGACGTCATGCAGTGCGTAATGACGTCGGAGGGCGCGCGGCAAAACGATGCGTTGTGAAACGCCATAGAGAATGTAAAGAGTGAGAGTGAAATATAGAACGAGAGAGAGAACGGCAATGGGGGTAGAAATTTCTTCCCTTTTGCCTGTCGTTGCACACCGTCGACATGGCTGACCCCGCTGCACAGTGATAGCAACACCACTGTGTCAGCCTTGGCCCCGTGACACGAATCGTGCATACCTTAGTAGCACGTTTATGCGCTCGTGAAAACCACCCTGGGCTGTTGGCTACACACCACATTCATACCGCTTATGTCTTTATGCGAAACCGAGGGGGACGAAAAGGGTAGGAAAGGGAGCGCTGCGAGCACGAGAAGTTCACCAACGCTGCACGCTCGTTTCTCACTAACCGAACTCGCCAAGCAATCCTTCTCCGACTCGCCTTCGAAACTACGAAGCGAAGTTCCGACGGCGGATTCGAAGGGAAGTCTGGATAGTCTTCCGTGAGTCACATACCACTGTAAGAACCCTCTCACCCCCGACGAAAGATTCAAAAGCCACAGTCACGCTCGCGTTCCTGCACGTCATACGATCGTAAAATACAAAAAAAAAATATCATGAATAATTATATAAAATGATTAATAATCGAGATAAGAAATAAAAAAAATTAAGGGTTGAAATAGAAAATAAAAAAATTAATATTTTTATTAAATAATAATTTTTTTTTTTATTTTATTGTTTAGAAATGAGGATAGATTTATTACGAAATTTATTGCGTGAATTGATCGGTGACAGGGAAATAATAACTTTTTTCTTTTATAAGATAACTTGATTTTATTTTACGATAAGCCACAGTCTGCTTTTTGTTGGGTGGTTCATTCCTTTATTCTGGCAAAGTCTGTTGCTCCGTAGAATCCTATCACAAGACCCCCCCGATATCCGAGCTCTCATCCAATTCGTTCTTCCACACGGCTTTTCGTAACCTATTTTAGGGTCTCGTAAATCGATCCACGTGCGATCCAATATTCGTTTCATTTGGCGAGACCACGCGCCATCAAACTCACTGACCCGAGTTGTATCTTTTTCTTTTTCTTTGCTTCGGCAATCCAGTCGTTCTTTCGCGTCTGAAATCTTTCGCAAGAATCGTCTCGCGAGTCCGCCCCGCGGCGCAGAATCCTCGAGAATATAAGAAGAGATCGGCGGTGGGCTCGCGGCGAACGGAACAGGAAACGGAACTGGTCAACCGCACCGGATGATGAACATCCAATTTTACCGACTGACCCTCGAATTACGATGGATATCACGCAACTTCTATCTTCCTATATCTTTCACTTTAACCCGTTCCATTCGACGCTAACACCCTATCTTTATTACCGGGCGTGTCGGAGGTCCAGCCAAGGATTACAAAGCTATTACCGAGATGATTAAAACCCCTTCAGGATCCGCGGAATGAAAACCTTCCGCGGAAAATTTTCTACGGTAAAATTTCACCTCGTTTACCGGGCAATGTGGACGAGAATATCATCCCCCACTTCCCTCTTCCATCCCCGTCGATAAATATGAAGAGCATGAAAAATAAATAGGCATTGGCCTGGTTACCGGAGGACGAGGATGAAAATTTATCGTTAAACTTTCATCGTGACTGTTTTGAGAGAGAAAATAAATGGATGAGTGTCGTAAAAAAAAAAAAAAAAACACGAAGTCATTGCGAGGAAACAAATTATTCGCAACTTCGCCGATAAACTATCGACGAAATTCGCCGAGTCTTCCGAACGAAAAGGGGTATAAAAGTCAGCGAATGAAGTCACGATCTTCGGCGATATTATAACATAATACGTAGATGCATACGACAGCGGCACGATAAAAATTTATCGCTGTCGACATACTTTTTCCCCACAAATTTTACATGCAAAATGAAAATATCGTCGATTCAAATTTCACCGATGTTTAAAATATAACACGATTAATCGCTATGATAATTTTTAACTTTTACGTGAGTTATGGATGAAGAAGTTTACGCACTCGCAGATTGTGGGACGACATAAATTCGTTTATCGCGCATAAAAATCGCACGTCGAGCGCGATGAATGATCGATAAACAAGTAATGTCGCTCTTTGGATAATTATGTAATTTTCCCGATTTGAACATCAGCGATAGCGTTGATATAAAAATAAATCCGAGAAAACACGATTAAGTAAAAAAATTTGAAAATATTTTAAAAATTATTTTTTCACCGTAAGCTTTTTTTTCACCGTAAAAAAAATTTCAATTTTTTTTTTTAAATTTTCTAAAATCTTATTAATGCTCAAAACTCGCGACTATTCGCTCGAAAAACAAAGTTCCCAAAAAATCGTGACGCGAAAGCGAAAAGAAGAAAAAAAAAATTGTGTTACAGTACAGAAAAAAAATGACAAAGCATAGTCACGAAAGATGGTGGGAGGATTGAATCGTCAGTATCGTTGGATGTAACGCGCTCGTTTTCTCGTGAGGACGAGGAGAGGAGCCGGAAACTCGTACAGACACAAGAGGCAACTCTGCTTCTGTTTTCTCAGGCAACTCACTCTATCTCTCGCGACTCAATCCGCCGACCCTTTCTGCCTCTACCCCTTTAGTTCTCCGAGCTTTTGAACTCTCTTTCTCTCGCTCTACTACTCGTTTTACTGTCTCCCGCTGGCACTCTCATAGCCGCAAGGCTGTAAACTTCTCCATTGTAATTGGAGGTTCGCTCGAGTTGCCGCGCCAAGAGGGTCACCGGCCTCGGTTCGCGCATGTCGTTCCACGTTTCTATACATACATTCGCATGTGTATACAAACATATATACATATATATAACATATAATTAAAAGTTTAATCTGCCTGCGGATGTGATTCAAAATATGCTCATCCGGAGCTTTTTTTTGACAAAAAAAAAAAATTGTTTCCATGTAAAGCAGATTTTGCGTTTACGTAAAGAGGTTTTTCGATCGTTTAGAAACGGAAGAGTGTATACGGGATCATTTCTGGCGTTGAATGGTGTCGGATACGATCGTCTGTTTCTCAGCGCGCGATAAATTCGTTGTTAATTATACACGAAGCGCGACGAAACGGATGTAGTTTCTAATCCTCAGATTACTCAGCTTCCGTTTCTCACGTAACGTTTGTTGGCAGCGTAGTTTCGACCTTTCAGTCCGAAACATTCCGTGCCAAGTTGGAATTTACCGGGATCACGTTTATGAGCGTCAAAAGTACCACGGAATTTCCCGGGTGATTCGTCAAACGGTATCCGCGCTATTACACGTCTCGATAGCAGAGAGCGAGATGTTCGGGAGCTCCAGAGTTGACCTCTCAGTCGAAATTCCGCAATAGTCCGAAGTTAGCAATTCCAGCCTTCGCGGTAAAATTTGCATATGGTGATGGAACGATGGAATAAATTTGCGCTTCAAATGGTCCGGACTTACGGAACGGTCAGACTGATTCTCGACGATGATATATATCCTCGAGAAACTTCTCGTCATCGAGACGCAATCAAAGAGGACCGATAAAATTATTCCATGTATTTCGACCAGTTTCTCCTCGAATCGAGAAAAAAACAACCTATAATTGCGATTGGCGAAAAAAAATGGCTTCAGTTCGATAATTAGACACCGGAACTATAGGGGATGAGACGAATTTGAAATGACTAAGCTTGATATTCATGAAAAAGTCTGATCTGCAATTCACAATTTCTGTGAATTTGCGTGAAATTACCCCATTCTCCGGTTCGGCGGCAAAGTAAAAAAAAATTGTAAAAAAAAATAAAAAATCTCCAGAGATGTATAAAAAGCGTGAGATTATATATGAGGAAGCTGCGCAATCATCAACTCTCTTGGGGAACTTTATGCTTTTTTTTTTTATTCAAAAGCTCAAAGGCATCGATCAGACGAGCGTCTGATAAAAGACCGAGGAAGAGTAAAAGTAGTAATAGACATTAGGTACAGACGACGATGCGTACGAGAAGAAGGTCGAGCCGTCGCCGCCGCCGCCGCGACCACTACCGGCCATCGATCGTTCTGCTATTTTTGCTACGGCCCAACGTTTGCATAAGAGTGAGAATATTAGCGTAAAAAGCCCCGCGAGTTTCTGGGGTATGCCACACACACCGGTGGTACTCAAGCTTTTGCTTCGTACCGTAGCTATCCTCGCGACTGTTTGACGGCGCGCATTTTCACCCCCAGTTGCGCCTCGTAATAGTCTCCCCCTTCCGGACGAATGAGGCTCGCCGAACACAACCAAACGTCTGGTTTGGTTCTTTTTTTTTTTTTTCGCCGGGCGTAGACACGCCGGAGGCCAGAAATAAGCAATTCAGTAGACGCCAGAGAGCCCGCTTTCCCAGCCGACGAGTCTACTTCTTCCTATTACAATTTGATCGTTGCTCTCGGAAACGGCAGAGTCGGAGAAACTCGTTTACTTGTTTTTCTCGTGGGCCATCCTACTATATAAATGACGGTGCGGTTCAAGGACTGCAAACAACTTTTAATGAGACCCATTAACCCCTCAACCGCCATTGGACAACAGCGTCCCGTGTTGAATTATTATATTCATGACTTATCATTATTATTTTCTATTATTCATGGATTAAATTTTTTTTTTTTTTTTTCACGTAAAAAGGGTCCTTTTTTTAGCCGAATATGTAAATGTCTCGAAATTCGAAATTTATAACTAATTTTTTTTTTATTGACAAAACAGAGATAGAGAAAATAATAAAAATAAATAAAAATCATATAGAATACGAATTGTTAACAAAAATATTGTGAAATTATTATTTTGAAAAAATGTATATTTATATGAAATTATTAAATGTCGGTGAGGGGAAAAAACGTCGTTCCCAAACAGCAGCGTGGTAAATGAAAAAAATTACTAAAAAATAGAAAACTTCGATCTGCAATAACTGCGGGATAAATATTTTTTTCACGCGTTATTAATAATAATTATTTGAAATATTTAAACAATATTAATCCTCGTCGCCTTGTTTCATCGCTTTTTCCATTCCATCACTTGTAACAAACGCGATTTCACGAACACTAGACAGACGCACCGACACTATATCGAGAAGCCGTAAAGCTGCACGGATCTGAATAAAGAAATTGTTCTCAACCTCCGATCGATGGATAAATATAGTCATATTTTATGCCCGAGAGAATGCACAGCCTATTATCCCGTAGTTGAGGATTCGATTGAACATAAACGAGAAATTTTCTACTCGATGTACTTGGCTTGGCAATCAGTTTAAAAACGATCGGCGCGAGCCGCGCCCCGGCGAATAATCTCGGATAAATTCTGGTTTACGATCCTCACCTGTGATATCGCGCTGACTGGGTCAGTGAAGATTTTTTTTTTTTTTTTTTCAACTATATACCGAAGCGATTGACATATATTCAGTACATTTATCCACAATTTCATATTTACATGATTAAATTTTGCCAATGCGTCGCCTCCTCGGTATCAGTTTTCATTTTTCGAAAAATCATTCCGGTTCGTGTAATACTCGCGTTTCAATATAATCAAATTAACGTATTTGCGTTGGCAAAATTAATCAATTGAAAAATGGAGATTTAAAGTATTTTTTTTACAAAATGAAAATGAAAACCGGGAAAGTAATCTCTGTACAAATAATTTTTTTTTTCAATAAATCATCGATGAGTATCAATGAGAAAATTAAACTTCGATAATCTCATTTCATGCATGAAATCGCGGAATGTTAACGATTAAAAATAACTCAACTAAAAAACAGAGATTTCATTTTTTTTTTTACAATACGAAAATTGGTACATGGAAAATAATTTCTGTGGGAATAAATTTTTTTTTAATTTTTTTTTTAATATACCATTTAATTACGAAACTCCTGAATTTCAATAAGAAAAATTAAGTTTTGACCGTCTTATTTTATGTATGAAGTCACGTAAGGTTAAGGGTTCTTTTACGCACGATAAACTGAATACTCGGTAAGCGATAGAGAGCACAAGAGAGTATAATAGAGACGTGGAATGCGTCGCCACTACTCGACTGCACCTTGGCATTGTTTCTCTGAACTTCTGACGACGATGCTTATAGAGTTCACTCTTCTATATGTGTGTATGCGATGCTCTCGCTTCTCTCTGTCTGCACTTCGTGCCAAACCCCTTTCGCCCTCTCCTTCTCCTCCCTTCTTTATGTATATATACTTTAGCGGTAGTTCTCATGCAGAGAAAGTTCCCTCTCGAGAAACACACCGAAGAGCACTGCTGGAGGTGAGAGAGTTAACGGTCCTCTCAACCTCTCGTGTGGCAACACGTCACGCGGGGGAGTTCTTCCGAACGAAACTGGTGCAATTATGAAAAAAAAAAAAAAAAAAAAAAAAAAAACATATTGTACGCAACAATAATTAAATTCTCATCGTATTTCTTCGAATAAACGGTAATCAGTTTATCGATCGATATGTACATAGCTATTAAGAGAAACCCTCGACGGTTGTATTTACGTATAAAAATAGAAGCGCTGTACATCCTTATCAAATCGTAACTCCTTTGTGATGCGCTCTATAACCTCGGGATAAATTTAACACGAACAGAAACGGGATGTATGTACTGAAAAAAAAAAAAAAAAGAACAATCGAGTCAACGCGGAAAAATAAAATGAAACGGTAGAGAATACGTACGAAGGTTTGAAAGTAATGCTGGGAAATGAATTGGTTTGGTTAGGCACCAGCTGTTACAATTTTTCACTCGACCGGATTCTCGAGTCGATCCGGAACTGCAAGACCCGTTCGTTTCTCGTGAAATATATTATTCCATTGGTCTTTTTTTTTTCCGAATAGTTAAATAAATCGTACCTTCCGTTAGATGTTTTTTAAATCTTTATAATATATCGAGAAATAAATTTCACCATCAGTTTTTCCGACTTGCCATTAACATTTTGCTGTTTAATATTTATTTCGGAACTCATCGAAAACAAAAAAAAAAAAAAAAATACGCTTCGTAAATATTTTTAAAAAATGATAAATAACTAAAGGGTTTAGTGATAAATATAGCTAAAGGAATAAATCTTCAATTTAATCCACGAATATTAATTCTAAAAATAACTTTCAAGTAAACCAAAGAAGTTCTCTATATATATTAAAAAAGAAACATCTTCAGTATCCAATAATTAGAAACTTTAGTACACCCCGTATATACATGATGACTTCGCAGAAGAAAACGATCGATAATGCCGTCGTTGTCGATTAAGGTTAACCAAGAACATTGGCGTGAATTATCGATAAAGGTACTATCCGATCGACCACGGAGGCTAATTAGTCGTGAACGTTTGGCCATCTGCTTCTTCTCGTGGTCACGGGGTCGTACTGTTGTACTACTGATATATACATATCTACTGTTTAATATATATATATTCTATACATATTACATGAGTAAATCCAAGAATGTTAGTCAGGAAACAAAGTAGAAATGGCGTATACACGGTATACAAGGGGAAAGGAAGATTGTAGAGAGATTCCTTTGTGGTATTTGTTGTTTCTTGCGTCTAGAGGCACGGAAAATCGATTCTCTGGCAGTGCAGTCTTTAGCAGACGGGGAAGTCACAGAGAGAAAGTCTCTCTTTCTCGCTCTCTCTTGCTACTGTAATCACGACAGAGGCCGCAACCTTCACCCAGTGGCACTTAGGCGCCGGAAGTATCGAGAATTGCGAGTACGACGGGGTAACACGAAGGGAAACCCCGATGTGGTAAACTCGGCGGTGGCGACGAACGGTCGCCCCCTGCAATGGTGCGGTCCGAAAACCTCTCATTACTCCAACAAACTCAATCCGCTTCGTACTCAAGACATTTTTCTTAACTCGTTGGGTATACCTATAATTTGAATAAATTCGAAAGAATTTTTTTTTTTTTTTTTCATCGAAATAATATGAGAAATATATAATGACCGCAATAAAAAATATCGAAGTTGTTACCTCACGCGAAAAATTGAAAACTGCATTAAGCAATATTAATTTCAGAAATACCCAATTTTTGTTTATCATCGGGATAACGTAAAAAATATAAAAGTACGAAAATGAAAAAAAAAAATGAATTTCTTATTTCACGGAAAAAATTAAAAAATGCATTTAAAAATATGATTTTTATAATCGCATAATTTTTTTTTTCGTAATCAAATCGGAGATTAATGTTGTCTAAAATAAAATATAAAATCAAAGTAATTTTGTATACGTCGTATCGTATCGCGGTAAAATTGGAGCGATCGAGAATCATCAGTTAACATAACCAATAAAAACAAAAATCATTGAATACAAACACTGTAGCGAAAGGTATGCAGTAGTATCGATTAAAAAATTCGAATGACTGATAAAACAGTCAAACGTCAAATGATAGTAGGCTACGGCTCACGATAATGAATTCGTACCGATTCGTGGATTTAATCTAATCGCTCGGATTGATATCGCACGTTCTCCATTATCTCGGGGGCCACAGAGTCGAATCGGGAATGAAAAGAGACATAGCTTTATCGATCGATTCCGAAGAGAGTTTAGAAACAGGAACAGTGAGTTTATGTCCACATAATAATATATATAACGTATAGAGAGAGGTGGTGAGCTGTCGATGCGATTCGAAAGTTTATCTCGAGTCACACGGCATTGAGCGTCGGGCGCCGTCCTCGAAAGGACATCGCCAATATGGCATTATATTATTTCGCTATCATAACAATCGATTGAGTTTATTGCGTCTCGGATTTCATTTGGATTCCCTCCCTCTCCCGTCCCCGTTGCCCACCTCTCCGATCAGCGTTACGCGAAAGTACAGAGGCCGATCGGTAGCGCATGTAGAAGAGATAGTCTCGAGATTCTCAATAATCGCTTGGCGAACGCACAAGTGGAAGCACTTGTCTGGTTCATGAACCGATATCCGGTGGTCGATAAGCTTCATAGACGGTAACACACGCTATTATTATTATTATGTTTCATATCTCGACTCTTTTGGCTACGATGTGTTATTGATAAACGTTCCTCCTCTGCTACACTCCCGGCACACTTGTGCCTCCGTGTAAGAGGGTTGAATACAGAAGCCGGGGAAAGCCCCGGGGACTATCGATACACGTCGATCGCAAGCATGACAAAGCGATAGATATACGGTATGTATACGCTGTTGGGAAAATACGTCGATCTAAATATTTTCACCTCTGCGTACCCATCCATCCACTATCGGAAAATAAAAATCGAAAAGCAAAACTCGGGATATACATTTTTCATGGATTCTTTTCGCGGAGGTAAACACATGCAGATCGTGTAGTGGAAAAGATCGTATTTGTTTTTTTTTTTTTTTTTTTTTTACTGACGCGATAATTCAACGAAATTGTAAAATAAAAAAATTATGAACTGTTATTTTTTATTTGCGCAGTAGTTGAAGATTTTGTTGGGGAAAAAATGAAATACGGGTGAAATGGGAATGGTTTTTGGGTTATGGATTTTTCAGTATCCAGAGTTGTCAAGATGTTGCGCGGATGAGTAGCTACCTAAGTCGAGGATCTAACCGCGACATCCACAAAGTCCATGCAGAGCCTTCCGAGCATATAGAGCATTAGATTCAGCGAATAGCAGTCTCTCAGTCTGCGAAACTCTTTTCAGGAGGTAAAGCTTCGTTCGTATACGAGAAAGAGAGTCATAAAAAAGCTTACGACGAGAAGGCGAGAGCCGGAAAGAGCTCAGGTCGTCTCGTGGGCGTCGAGATACTTGTCCACTGTCCCCAAATGGATGAGAACCACAGAGAAAGAAAGAGGAAAAATACAGAATCGAGGATATAGTGGAATCGAATAAAGGATGGAAAAAAAAAATGAAAAAACGAATAGCTTTTTCTATACTTTGTTACGGAAATGACTTTTGGGATTTAGTCGTTACCCTTCGATGATAAGGAAAAACTTGGAAACTTCAACTATCATTATTCTCGTGACTGGAGTTTTTTTTCTGTCTGTCGATTAAGGACTTTATTATTCGAGTCGGGCGCACGTGGGCAAAGATTCTTTTATATGCAATTCTTCCATTATGCAGAATTTCTGCAAATCAGTTCTTTTACAGCGAAATTTGCTGAAATTTATTGCAACGATAAAATTTTTGCTCCGATCTTAAGGCATTGAAGATATTGATATTTATTAATCATTTTTTCATAGAAATCGAATCAAATTTCGTAATTTTCGTAATTTTGCGCACAGTTAAAAAAAATTGTAAATTTGATGAATTGGTATTCGAAATTTTGATGCCTAAACGGTGGTACATTAGATTCCATGTACAGTAGTGGTAAAAAATTAATGTACTTTACAGTATAATTAAAATAAATTATTTCATTTAAAACATTTTTACAGAAAAATTACAGTGAATTATTAAAAGTAAAGTACCTCTATGGTTTTTAATATACCGCACATTAATTTTTCATTACATTACATTACACTTAATGCACCAGTTTATGCATAAAAACGTCCAGTGACGCTTAAGGCGTTGTAAATTATGATATTAATAATTATTTTACCGGAATTTAAGAAAATCCCTTAAAATTCTTCTACTACTCGAAATCCGATAACTTTTTTTTTCAGTCGCATCGTCAAACGAAATTTTTCGTAACGATTGTGAATCGCTCCCTTAAAGTTATTTAACTAATAATTTTTATTGACGTAATTATATTCTTTACTCACTGAGCTTTAATTCCTTACGAAAGACTGCACTGATTACTTTAATCTAAGCACGAAGTGTATGGCTGGAATACACAAAAGAACAAAGCCGTCGCTCCGAGGAATGCTACGTAGTAAACAGTCGCATGGTATTCAGCGTGACGCTGAGACATAGAGATAGCTGGTGGGTCTTTCGTGACCGTGACACGGTGGTGTCTTCTCGTGCCACCCAAGCGTCTACCAGTGACTCCGGGGTGCTCACCTCCAGCCCCATTTTCCCCGAGTGCCGTAGCGCCGATCCGCAAGATAGATTATGGAAAGAGCCGTGCCTAAGGCCTTTCCGGCAGTAGTAACGTACCGCGAAGGTCAGACAACCCTAGAAACCGTCGACAAAATCGTTCCCGAGACAAAACTTTTTTTTTTTTTTTTTCGGCGTATTCCTCCCGAAAATTTTCCTCTCGCGTGAGACTCCCTTTTTCATCTTATATCCCGAAACCTATATGAAATATTAATATTCCCCTTGAAAATAGCTTTCACACGATATTTTATTCACGACAGACGGAAAAGCTATATGCGAATAAATGAAAAAAAAAGAAAAATGAAATTCGTGTCGACAGGAATAACGAGTAAAAGTTGTTGACTATACAACTCTCGATGTCTCGTTAAGGTGTCAACAACTACGGCGGACAATAAAAATAGAAAAGTTTGTAAACGTAAAAATAAAAATAAAAAATCAATGAATATATAAATAACATTGATGAATTGACTGCTGTACTCGAGATGTCAATCTTCGAAAACTCGACGATCCGATGCGTCGAGTTGCCGCTTCATCGATATCGTATCGCGTGTCGTATCGTAATACGAAGCATCCAACGTTAATATTACAGTATGTACTGTACATATATATATTTTACTATGACCGATAAAACCATAAAAATTCCATAAGTCAGACTCAAGATTTTACGAGCTGCGCAAGCAAAAGCGATAAGTCACGCACCAGTTTCTTCAATATTGTCGTCGTAAACGTCGTCCATATTAATTTATGTTCTTCAATGACAAAGCTTCGACCAAATTAATTTTTTTTTTCTTTTTTTTAATATAAATATTAAATTTAATATCATCGATTAAAAAATATGCAAAAACTAAAGGGGTTTATGTGAGCCGCGAAATGCACAAAGTATATTTTTCCATTCAATTCGCTCGGAAACGGTAGCGACCCGGATATCCAGTGGGTTTCGGAACATTTCAAAGGAATATTATTAGCATTTTCCCCGCTCGGTTATTCGCGATATACGAGAACGAAATTGACGAAAAAGGTTACTTTCCGGAAGTTGAATTGAACGAGTCACTGACAACGAATATCTTCTTGACTTGTCCGATGAAAAATTTTAGTATTTTTTTTTCTGCCCCGAGGAGAACGAGGAAAAACGAGAAAACGCCGAAGGGAAGAAACGAAAATAGGTTTTCCATTCGTAATTTTTTCCTCCTGTCTACATGTATACTCGATGAATCAGATGGTTCTTCGACGTTCTATATATCGTCCCGCATACCGTCAGGAAAGACGTATTGTTATTCAACGGTCGGATCGTTCAACTTTAACGTCGAATCTAATTGACCCGCGCGGTATAGATCGGCAGATCTGTCTGTGTAACAGTGTCTTGAAGAATTTCCAATAAAAAATGTACATTCCTCCGATGTAATACATATTTTAATCCCGAAAAAAAAATGGATTTGATGCGAAAAAAATGAGATAAAAAGAGAGGGAATAACGTGGTTCGTTGAGTCGTTTAATTCGTCGATTCGTCGATTCGTCGTCGTCATATCCTCTTTAATATCATATCTGATGAACCCGACGAATAGCGAAGCGACGATAAATCTGGTATGATAACTCGATAATAATTTTTCAAAAGCCGGAGGCCACATGACGTCACGGGTGGCAAATTAACGATGGTACGGAGTGTCGTTGCAGTGAACTCGTTATTTTTACCAGTAACGTTCACCGCGCATATTAACTCATGTATTGTAAACGAATTATTGATCGTTTTTGAAAATCTCTTCGTAACGCCTATAATTTTCTACACGCCATTATCCGAAGAGTTATCGCTTATTATGATACAAAAAAAAATCGAAACATTTTTTTTCATAAGAAATGTTATGTAAATTCAGAAAGGAAATACTTCTGATCCACCGGAGGTATTTCGATAACTCGAATATTTGTTCGTTCCACGTAACGTCTATAGCATATTACGTGTATAAACGTCGAGAAAGGGGTGGAATGAGAAATCCGTATTAGATCTCGGGGTCGAAGTCCCAAGCGATTTAGGCAACTGAAAGTAGTACGGTAGCCGCACTGGCGTCAGTAACCGAAAGAGAACTCTCGAGCGTCTAGTCGAATGGAGGGCAACTATACGTGCAAAACTACCCTCCCGACTGAACCCTGGAAAAGTTATAACTGGAATATATTTCAGTTCCCACCAGCGCCACGTTGGGCAGACCTCGTTCTCTCATTTCGCTACGTCTGGTCTCTTTGTTTATCTCTTTTATTTATTCTATCTCACGTTTCCTCGTGTCCATTTACCCAGTTTGGGTTAACGTCAAGTTCAGAATTACAAGCTAATCGTTAGACGGTGAAAGAGATAATAATAAATTCCGGCGCCTTGGGACATCACATCGTAAAATAATATTTCCATTTTAACTTTATTAACTTTTAATATTATGTACACCGGACTTCTAATTAAAATTTAATTTTTATTTCCGATGAGCCAAAATTGGGCTTATTAACCATAAATAAATTCATAAAAAAAAAAACCATCTTAAGATATTCCATCAATCAATTATTATTATCGTCGTATCGCGTGATTCAAATCACGAAGTGTAGTAAACTTTGTCTAAAAAATACGTCTTTTTGAATTAATTTTCCGGTTATTTACGCGCGTTTATTGTTATTTATTGTGATTGTATTATTCATTGTTTCGGGAAGATGAAATACGATACCGATAAAAAAAAATTTATTTTATACGAGAAGTTCCGTGCAGCTCTCTGTCTGAAATAACGCGGGACTACCCTTCGACCGGATATATCGCGTCGTTACAGTGACCTCGTCCGACCCCGAAGCGCCATCACGTTTATACATCGACGCGTATATATCTGTGTATACCACGGGTTACCCCTGGAATGGCTCTTCGTATGACGTCAGGGCGCTACGAACTATCGCGCTCTCACCCGTACTTTCCTGCGTACCTAAATGGAGGCTAAGCGACAACGAGCTGCCGCTTCGACCCCATTACTACCGATTTCGTTGCGGTCTACGCAAAAGCCTTGCCAGAGGCATCATCATCATACCGTAACGACGTTAACACTCGTAATGTATATATCAAACGGAATTCTTACACCCACTGTTCGTTGAAAATTTGAAATTCATATTTCCGCAATTTTTTTTTGTCATTCCTGTTGCATTAATGTACAATTATACCGAAGAAAATATAATTATCGCTTTCGATTTTTTTTTTTTGTTATAAGTTTTTTTCCAATTTTACTTACGAAAGTAGACGAGTAGACGAGTAGGAGAGTAGTAGTTTTAGACTTGTATCTAAAGCGCTATAATTTTCGATTCATAGAATCGTAAGTCTTTTACTTTCGTAAAAAAAAGGAAACATCTGATTATAAAAAAAAATAAAAATAATCGAAAGTGACAATTACATTTTTTTCAGTATAATTGTATTTCAATGCAACAGAAAAAACAAAAAAAAATCGCGGAAAAATGAATTTTATATTTTCGACGAATGATGAGTGTAAGAATTCCGTTTCTGAAATAAAGTTTATTTTTTATTACGGATTAATTTGATTAATGTTTCAAAACGAAAATGTTACTTTGTCAATCGCAAGTTTACGGAATTCATTAATTCAATCGATTGAACGAATTTTTTTTTTTTTTTTTTTTCTTTACATTGCCACAAATCTCTTTTCCTTGTAGACTTGAATATTTCTTTGATTTCGATTCACGGGACTGTTCATTGCTCAGCTTATACCATCACGTAGATACGTACACCTGTGTGGGACACTGCCGTTTCCTCGGGGTATAACGCACAGACACGCAGTCAATCAACAGTTACAATTCTGTACTATAATAACAAAGTCCATCGCGTCATTGTTCCGTCCGGACGACACGACAGACCTGAAAGTTTTATCAAAACCTGTCAAGCCTTAGCGCGAATGGAGTTTCCGGTTCTTCCGACTGTTTATTTTTGTCCAATAACAGAGGATTTTCATTCGAACGTATACCGGCGCCGTGAGATTAATACATTTCGAAAAATTATCGGTATTACCCATCGCTGAGAAATTCTGTTTATCGATTTTTCTTCCTCGCAATATCAGTTATTATAAATAAGATTTTAAAAAATCGTGAAAACAAAAATTTTTGAAAAATTTTACCTAAACATTAGTTTAGAGATATGCGGATTTCCGAAATTAATCGATCAAACAGCACATTTCGAATCTATCGACTTTCCCGCGCGACAACGATCTTCCCATTATTCAGCTTCCGTTTTCCGCACAATGTACCGAGGGCAGCTATGATCGATGAACGCGCGCGGTTATGATTATACGTCCCGGTCTAATTAATTGGTTAATCGGGGAAACAAGGCGCGAGAGCACGAATAATGCCGCGGGGGCAGTGACGCCCACACGGTACTGCTGTTGTTACCGGTGCTCTCTATTGAGGCTTGAAATTCCCGACCCTCGAGCCTTCACCCACTTTCACATCTCGAGACTCTCGAAGCCCACGCAATTGTTTGCATGAACCATTTTCAATGTTGCCACACGCTTCGCTATTGTTAAACATTAACTATCGTACCTTCGTACAATATACGCGAAATACTTGTCGGTTGTGTAGAGATGCGGCTGTTGTTGCTTTCATAATATATCGTTTTCTTCGCGACTTTATTCCGGAATAATAACGACAAAAAATTGAAATCGGTACTATGGGTTGCAATTAAATTCACTGGTAGTGGTCTATTTTTATCAGCTTTTCTTTTCTTTACTGGAAGATAAAACGGTAAAAGTTCTCGGCTTGTATCGACTTAGAGATTAATTAAAACTTCGCATAGTAACGTCGGTCTGATCATTGCGGAATTATCTACTGATCGTAACTCCGTACTGTATATTGAAGCTGGAAGATTTATGCGTAAATTGGAATATTAGATTTAATTTCCGATTGTGATGAAATATTAATTGACTTTTATAGTGAAATTAATGTAAATTATTGGGTTTAAAGAACTTTTACAGTAAAATTTAAGTAAACTATGGAGTGAATGAGTAAATTATATTAAGTGAAGTGAAGTATTGAGTAAATTATATTAAGTGAAGTCTCTTAACGGTTTTTAATATGCCGTACATTCATTTTTCATAATAATTGTACATTAAGTTTAATGTTTCATTTTATGCATAAAAATTTGCAATACCGGTACATTAAATTTGCAATGAATTTTTTTACAGTGTTGCTAAATAGCTTAATTACTTTAAATTAATATTTATAAATCGAGTTCAATTATTGTGAAAATATTTTCTTAAATTTATCGTCATTTCTGATGCTGAAGAATATTTTTTCCAAACAATTTATCATTTCTCGATTTCTTTTCTTTTTTTTTTTAATATGACGACCAGTCGTCAAATAGTTTGATACAAATTCAGAGTAAAATTTAAGAATTTAATTTTTCGAACTGAACAATCAAATTTTATATCGAATCAAACTTGAGAATCCAGTTATTTTCGATAGTTTGAGCAGAAGGGTTGAATTAATGTACAGTTGCGCTTAATATCTGCGGACGGGACAGAGTGACTATTCCGTCGAGAGTCGTCGATGCACTGCGCGTCAACGTGCAGTTTCATTACAGCAGTCAGTAGCGATACGACAGCCCGATGACGCTGTGTGACGTCCAAAATCATCACGAGACCACGCCGGTGTACCGCAGTCGGGTTAATTCGAAGCTCGAGTGGTTCGTGCCGCATGACGACTCTCCGATTGGACTTGACTACTCCAATTTACGAAACGAGACTCCTAGACGAAGTACCGACTATTGGCAAAATGTTATATTTACAACGGGTACGTCGAATTATTATTACGAAGTTACGCTGAATTATTATTATTATTATTATTATTAAAAACAAAAGCTAAAAGGACTATAATAAAGTTAATGAATCCGGAAATTTGAAATTTATTATTGTATCAATCGAAATGAACGATTCGCGATACGCGAATTTCTAAATATTTCGTAAAATGAATACATCAGTCTTCAGAATTCCACAATATTTTTCTCAACGCTAAAACTTTGTTCATCGACATCGTATCGATATTTCAAGCTTCCGACGCACATGCGTTCGAAATTAATATAAAAGAACAATTTATGCGTGAAAACTTGCAATGCCGTTAAATGATTTTTAGAAGCAAATCATTCTTTTTTTTTTTTACGCTCAATTCGATATCGGAGGTTTCGTCAAGGTTTCAAGCTTCGAGGCGACACTATTTATTCAGAACGTAATTCAAGCTCAGCGTATCGCATAAAAAGGTCACCTTTTAAGATGAATAATAAAAAATGTTGTAGGCGAAAAAAAAATCAATAAACAAAGTTTTACGCGTGAAAAAAGAAAAAAAATAAAAAGTTACGGAAATGGCGACTCTTCGGTAGTTCGCGTAGGCAATCGCGTGTCGCGACTCTACGCGTTACGCTGGTGTTTTTCTCGTTAAAGTCGTAAACTTCGTTGGAAAATTCAGCGACAATGTGAAACGAATGCGCGCTTGTGTGGCAAAGTGCCTACATAGTCGGATTCTCCTCTGTGTTAACGCGAACAGAACTACAACGAGACGGCTACACAGTGATATATATAGTATATATACATTGTGTACGGTGAAGGATAGTATAACCGGAGAGTTGTAAGCCCGGAGGATTGCATGTATCGCAAGCTCGCTGCTGTGCTCACTGCTGTTAGTATCCGTGCCTCGAAGCTTTTATATTTTCAGTCCTGCGGAAAAAGACGCGGAAGCTCGGCTGTCTGGGTTAACCCGGTTATCCCAGAACATATCCCAACTGTCCCGCGGCATCGCCACGAGGCTTTTACCGGACGCTATACTTCTCGTGTTCTTTCAACCTCCTAATTTACCGTGTACATCGACTATAGAAACGTCCCGTCGGATATCCTCCGGTAAAACGAAGAAACATCGGACATTTAAAATTTCAATCAGTTCATAAATATTGTACTCGAAAAAGAACTGCGAACAATGATATTCATTTTTTACGATGTAATCAATAAAAAAAAAAAATTATTAGCAATGAAAAATATTTTCAAAAAGTTTTTTTTTTTATATATTACGTAAAAAAGAATGCAACTATCTGTAGTCATTTTTCCAAGTGCAATTTATGCGTTTCGATCGAAATTCTATATAATAATAACAATAATAATCTTTTTTTTTTATTTTTAAATGATTTTCTGTGTTTTAAGACAACTAACACGATGCTTTACGGTATATGTACCATATTTATGCCTCTTCCTGCGTTTCACGCGATTTTCACTTTACGAATGAGCGGCATCGCCATTGCTGCTCATCTCTGTTAATTTTCCATCTCTAAACTCGGGATTCCCTTACCGTACATACGGAATTAACGTGTACACACAGAATTCTATGAAGTCATTCATTGAGTTTCGAGGTTCGCGAAGCAAGTATTCGCGAGTCTCGTAGCCGAAAGGGGATTTATATATATAATATTAACGTAACGGCAAGCGAATTAGCTTTGTCGAGAGACTCACTAGGGATACAACACCCGGTGCACAGTTTGTGTGTCCATAAATTTGCAACAATTACCGAGACTGGCTTTGCCAATAGAGTTACAGCTGAAACAGTGACGAGGTCTGGTTGACTACGTAAATCGAAAACTATGCGCCCAACATGCTATGACGCTGAAGGATTCCGTATGTTGTCGGACTCACTACCTCTCTCCGTGTTCTATAAACGTCGAGAACCACATCACGTTTTCATTATGACACACAGGCTAATTAATGATTTTGAGCTTCGAAACTGAAGATAATAATATTTGCAGGGAATAGCGAATGCTATTTCGTCACACGAATTAATCAGCACGGTTACGGTGACATTGTTTTACTGGTAATTTATGGAGATATCTTGTAATGTCGGATACGTTGCAATAACTCGATTGCCAATTAATTTATGCCATTTTGCAAATCCAATTTTACGTGTGAAGTAAAACATGCGATGGCTGTATTTTTTAATTACAAGAAGATGGAAAATTTTTGTTAGGAATTTTTATTTCATCGGAAAAACACTTCGAGATCACTATGTATTTTTTTCAAAAATTTTCTGACACGTTTTTTTTTTTTTTTTTTTTTTTTTTTGGAATTGGCCAAGTTTGGGAGGAAAGGCCCTTGTAGTACTCGAAGGGAATATTCGGCTATATATTGCGACTGTGAATGCGAATGAAGTTTCAATTGATACGGCAACTATGCAACGAGGTCGAGTATCGATCAATTATTTCTCTGTTAAAACTCGAAATTTCCTGCAGACACTATGTAGAGTTCGAGAAGATACTCGTCTCGATCGACTTGCAGGGCAGACTAATAAAGTTATCGAAATACCGCAACCGAAATCGATAACCGATGATGCGCACATCCGTAACTCGCACTTAATTAATCGCTACGGCGCGATAAGATTTTTTTTTCTTCGAGATACCGATAACTTTTGTCCGAATTGATGTCGAGATAAAATCACTGGGAAATAGTTGTGCGCATTCGAAATATTCAGAGAAAAAATGCAGATGTTGAGATTACTAATACGCTTTCGGAGTTACGAGGAAACAGGCGAATTCTTGGTCGACTTTTCATTTTTCTTTCTCGTCTCGGCTTAGAGCCCCGAGGACAGGAATGTTGTTTCTCCTGCCAGAGGGCTTTCACGCGGACTAAAAGCTCGGTAGAGATCAGACGACCACCGTCATAAAATTCAACGTGAAGCTACTGAATTCTCAACTTTACTCGCTGAAACGGTACACGTTGCGAGAGCAGCGGATCGTCTGAATCGTCTCGGGAAGAACGTCAAGAATTTTTTTCAACGAATTCGCAAAATAATCCGAACCATTCCTCATGCATTTAAAATACGGTTATGTTGAATAAAAAAAAAAAAACAAAAAAAAAAGACGCGAAAAATAAAAAAATGTATACGATACTAATAAATAAATCGTTGCGTTTGAGCGATAAACGAGAAAATGATAACGATTTTTGAAAAAGTTTCGTAGACAGAGAAAAATCGAATTCTAGTTTATATAATAAGTTCCAACGCCACGAGTACGATTGTGAACGCTATCAAGATTCACCTACAATAGACGCGGCGCGATCGATACCGATGATAGCGAAAAAAAAGTCGAATTTGATTGACTTTGTCGCATTGAAGAAATCGCTTCGACTTTGTCCCGTACAGATCCCACCTTGGAACACCTTGGATCGTGACATTGTTTTCTTTTTTTATATTGCGCATATTCTACTACTATCTCTTAATTACCCACTCGGCGCGCATAATAGTTGAAGTATAAATCATCCGAATTACTTTTTTTTTTTGCTACAAAAAAAAAATGTAATGCAGCGAGTTTGCAACTTTTAATAATATAACAGATAATATACGAGACCCTCCGGTCGCGTTTTCCCGAGAAATATTAATATACTTTGCGCATTACAGGTGCAAACTTTTCCGAAAATGCGCATTCCATCCCACGTGTCGTAAATGCTTCTTATTAAGATTAATATCATTAATCTGCGATGTTAATCGACACGGTAAAAGGGAAAGACGATATCAATTAAAAGACCTTAAGTTCACGTGAAATCTTATGTTCCAAGTAATTCAGATTTTATCGTAAAAAAGATTCCGCTACCCATAGCGCACGTAGCACTCCCGATTGTTACGTCTCGAAGTTTGGAATTTAGTGAATTGCGAAACACGTGTGTTATCAAACATTAAATTCGAAGAAGCGAATGACCGTATTGCCCGTAACTAATTGATGCTCCACGACTGATAATACCGCACAAACTTTACTGTGTATATTGATAATGACCGATAATCATTTTTTACGATCAATCGCGACGGAGTTTGCAATAGGTTCCCGAATTTGATAAGCCAATGAATACTCTCGATCCACTGGGGCCCATTACGATTATTTCGAAATATTCGTAAATATTTGGATCGTTTCTCGAGATTACGAAGTATCGAACATCCGATACGCGGCAGGCGGACGGATTTACTATGCGAATAGTAGTTTTCATAACGAAAAAAAAAGATTAATTGATAAGGACCCGGCTATCGATAGTCGGGAGATAAATCAACGAGATAAAACCTCTACAATAGTATATAAGACACTTTCGAACGCGGAATTGTACACTGTACCCGACGACACGAGAAAAGATGTTCAAGTTCCTTGCACTCGTCGCCTTCGCCGCGTTGGCATCTGGTAAGCCAAAAAAATTCAACGAGAATTTGACGCTTCAGTAAAAAAAAAAAAAGTCAATTTTCAATCATTGATAATTATCGAGATTGAGTGAAAAAAAAAATTTCATGGGTCGCCAATACTTTGAAAAAATATTAAAATTCATCGATATAAAAAAAAAAAATTATTGACTTAATAAAATACACAAAAATTCTTATTTCATAAAAAAATTAATAAACACACAAAAATCATTGAATACAATTTTTTTATCTCTTTTTCGAAACAAATCAAGTGTCGTTTTTTTTTTAAATATTTTTAGAATAAGTGCAATAATTCTTTATTTTTTTTTTAAAGCCGCCTCTCTTCCGAGAGGTTTCCCTCTCTCGCCGTCCGGTCGCATCGTAGGCGGCGAGAACACCAACATTGAGGAAGTTCCCTACCAAGTGAGCCTTCAAGCTTACGGCAGCCACAACTGTGGTGGTAGCATCATTTCCAAATACTACGTTCTCACAGCTGGACACTGCGTCGGTGGAAGCCTCTCGCTCTACACCATTAAGGCCGGTTCCACGTTCAGAACTTCGGGAGGTTCCAAACATCACGTTGCTTCCATCGTCCGCCACGACGGATACGGCGCAACCGCTTACGGTATTCCTTTCAATGACGTCGCTCTCATCCGCGTAGTCGAACCCTTCGAATTCGACGAGACTCGTCAGCCGATCGCTCTCTTCAACGAGAACGAGGAGACCCCTGTTGGCGAATACTCCGTTATCACCGGATGGGGCAGCACCGGCGGATGGGAACTTCCCAATGTGCTTCAGACCGTCAGCGTACCGATCGTTTCCAAGAACGACTGCAGCAAGGCGTACTCCGGTTGGGGTGGTCTTCCCGCCGGACAAATCTGCGCTGCTTACCCTGAGGGTGGTAAGGACGCTTGCCAGGGTGACTCCGGTGGTCCCCTTGCCGTCAATGGACGTCTTGCCGGTATCGTGTCGTGGGGTAACGGTTGCGCACTCGCTGGCCAACCCGGTGCTTACACCGAAGTCGCTTCCTTCCGCGCGTGGATCAAGCAGAACTCTGGCGTTTAAGTTTTCGAACTTTATCTCCAGTTAAAAAAAAATCAACAACATCCGATAGAAATCAAAAAATCTGTATTTACCACCGTAATTCATGTGTTCAGCGATTAATTCGCAACAGTTTTTTCCTTCCGTATTTTAATTTTGCGATCTTCTCGGATAACTGTTTTTTCTCTGAAAAAATTGCTCCTCGTCGCAAATTTGTAATACTTCGTTGAATAAAGTTTATTTTATCGAATTACTTGTGTGCGTGGATTTTTATGTATTATCTCCCATTCAACATCCGTCCAAAAATGCGTCTCAAGGAAATCATATTTTCAGTGAACTTCTGCGAAGTTACGAGCAATCAGATAAATCTGATGTAATGAGGTCTACAGATACTCGTCATAGGGAATCATAGGTTCAGACTTTCGCTGGTTGATGAAAAAATCGATTCGATAAGATCGTTGATGAATAATTTTCAATTCCGAATCGTAATTATAGTACAAAATATCCGTATCTTCCAAATCATTAAATTTTAAGCTATTGTCGCTTTAAGCATCGGCGCTGAATCGGATTAATAGATAATTAGTATTGTTTTCTTGCCGATTAGCTTTCCATTGCCTAACTTCTTCAAGATGATTGGTTGAATAATTTAGTTGCAGTCTTTGAATCAATAAATTCAGCCGTATAATCTGCTCGCCTTATAAAATGGAGACAGTAGTTTCCATTTATTTTTTTCTTCATTCTTGGTATTGCCTCTTAGCCGGCATCCCACCAAAGCGTCTGCACACTATCGTCAGCGGTGAAGAGACGACTATCGAGGAGGTCCCGCATCAGAACACAATCCAGTAAACCGGTCGTCACCACTGCGGCGGTAGTATCATCTCGAAGAACTGAACCCTCACCGCGGCTTACCGTTTGTTTCGTTTAACGATGTTTTCGAAATCCATGCCGGCAGTTCTGGTTGCCAGAAGCTCGGCGCGGTCCACCGAGTCAGCGAGACAGTTCACAGTAGTTATCCAATCGCAAACAAAGCTTCGAACGATATCGCGTTGATGCGGGTTTAGGAACCTTTCAAATTCGACGAGACGCGCAAGCATTTCGCTCTTTACGATATGTAAAGAGATCCCGGAAAATGCAACTACTATACTGTCTTCAGTTCGGGATAAACTGGGGGCCGCCACTATCCCGAAATTCTGATTCTCATACGCCGCGTTGCAGATCGCTTTGATCTGTGTATTTCAAGAAGTACAGATCTGTGCTCTGCACGAGAACGATGACGAACACGCGGGGTTCGGTGATTCCGGTGATCCTCTCACCGCAGACAGACGTCTGGCCGGCGCCGTCTCTTGGGGAGGCGGCTGTGGTGACCCCAGAATTCTCGGTGTATACACCGAGATTGCTTACTTCCGCGATTGGATCAAAGCACATTGCGGCGTTTAATATGTCCCCTCATCAACTTATCGCATAACATACCAAATAGGAATAAAATTGTTATATACTGATACCGTTCGATAATTGGGTTACAAATGTTGCTATTTATCGAATGGATGATTTACGATGAAATAATTTTTTCTTTTCTAAAAATTTTCAAGGAAAAATCAGTTACATCAGTAACTAAGGCGATTGAGTTTTTTTTATATTAGAACGTAAGTTTCTATAGGTATATAGGCATATATACTATATAAATGTGTGTTAAGTGCCCTTCATCAGTTGCGTGTTTAACTATTTTGGACACGTGTTCCTGAATTTAAGATAGTGAATCGATAAGTATTCCGATAGACAAAGGAGAGATAAATGTTATCATATTCTTGTATCAATATTTCGTACCAATCTTTGGTAACAATTAATATCATTCATCCGGAGCTTCGATATTAAAGATATTAAACTTCCTTGGAGTTGTGACTTGCGAATTATTGTGATGATATGCCGTAAATAAACAATTACTGACAACATTTTTTTTTTTTTGTCATTGAATTATAATTATAAAAAAAAGCCGCCAAATTTTCACATCAGCTGATTTCCTTCTATAAATGATTAAGTTTTTTTTTAAGTCTGTTAGCGGAGGCTATTAAGTCGAATCAGATCAGCAACCAGTAGGAACAGTCGAAATTAATTTTTTTTCTTTACAGGCGAAATCAACTTTTGCCGACATACGCTGTGAGAAAAATCATAGATGAGTAAAAACGAGAGAAATCAGTTACACTTAACCTCTTCTCCAGATAAAAAGAAAACATCACCTATTATCTAATTCAAATATCTCAAGGAAATGAATTAATTCAGTAAAATGTTCATCACCGTTTTAAAAAATGGAATAAAGTTGCATTGTATCTCAAGCGTTCGAACTCTTCGTTCGTTCAATTCTGTAATAATCGTATATTGATAATACTCCAGTAAGCCTGTAAGCTACCGCATCCGCATTGCCAATAATAAACAATACGCCGTATTTTCCTGGTCTGAGATTTTTGATAAAAAGCATCAGTTACCGTATAAGATTAAGAACAAAGGTCTTGAGATAATAGATAAAAGATCAACCAATCAGTGCCGTTTCCTCTCGGATACGGGAGATAAATCTCTTGAATAGAAGAGTATATAAGGCCGGGGAAGTGGTCTCAACTAGTACGAGGTGTAGAACATCCCGACTATAACATGTTCAAGTTCCTGGCAGTGTTGGCTTTATTCGCCGCGGTCGTATCCGGTAAGTAGCAGTAGTTACCGTAATTATTCTTGCAAATCCTAAACTATTCCTAAACTATTCAAAACAGACTTTACGCTTCGCCCATTTAATTTCAGTGCGCTACCCATTGCTATTGAATTCGGATAGATCGGAGCAAATTGCAAAGACGCTGTAAAAAAATCGAAGTTTTCACACAGTGAATACGGCACTCTGAGAAATTAGCATTCATATAAAGATAACTAATTCCTTAGAGGACCGCACTTACTACGTGGAACCTTTACATTTTTTTAACGTGGTTCCGATATGCCCCGAGCTCTGCTATCTCTTATCCGAAGACATTCTTCATTGACAAATCTCTGCAAAATAATGACTTTTTAATCAGTTCGGTTTTTTCGGTAATCCCTTCTCAGCTGATACATTCGCGACGGTATCTCTGCTAATCTCGTTTGTTGATGATACCTAATTTTGTTTTGTCTCTTAGCCGGTCCGAGGCGTCTGGACGGCAAGATTCATGGTGGTGAGGAGACCACTATCGAGGCGGTACCTCATCAGGTTAGCTTCCAGTACTCCGGACGTCACAACTGCGGAGGTAGCATAATCGGAAGACATTGGGTTCTCACGGCTGGTCACTGTGTCCATCAAAAAGAATATCACGTCATCCATGCCGGCAGCGCTAAGAGCGGACACCCCACATCTGTTCATAACATTAGCGAGTTCTTCGTTCATCCTAACTATCCGAACTACGGACCTGGCGCTCGCAACGACATCGCTTTGATACGCGTCGTCGAACCCTTCGAATTCGATGAGACTCGTCAACCCGTCGAGATTTTCAAACAGGATGAAGAATCACCAGAGGGAGCGTTGTCAGCCATTTCGGGATGGGGAGTGAAAGAAGATGGAACTACACCAGCGGTTCTGCACCTCGTATATGTTCCCATAGTCTCCAAAGAAAAATGTGCCAAGCTTAATGGTGGTACATTCCAGGAAGGACAGATATGCGCAGCTTACGACGAAGGTGGCAAAGATTCTTGCCAAGGAGACTCCGGTGGTCCTCTTACCATAAACGGACGTCTTGCCGGTATCGTGTCTTGGGGATATGGATGTGCTCTCGCCGGCAAGCCCGGTGTCTACACTGAGGTTGCTTACTTCCACGACTGGATCATTAAAACTGTGTTGCAAAATTCGTAAAATTTGAACTTTGCAATTCTTTACGTTCACTGTTCATTAAATAAAATTTATTTAAGATTGAATGCGTGGCAATGATTTTATTTTTTTAAAACCTTTCACACTATTTAAAGATGTTAATCCTCTGAATTCGAAATTATCGCAATACATCGTGAACACTAAAAAGGGGACGCTGAAGATGATGGGGTGCAGAAGAAGTCGAATCTAATACTCGACGCCTCGACGAAAAACGTTTCTGTAAGCGCAGCTTTTGATAAGGCAATGTTTTGTTTCACAGGGTATGGCTAATCAGAAGTAACTTAAGAGATACTTTTCATTCCGAACCTCGTAAAAACTGATAATCCCATAAAAAAGGTGAATTATTTACGGCTATAATAACATAATTTCATAGACGCTGTAGCTTCCGTTCACGGATTTAGTGATCGAGGATATTTCTTGAAAAAACATATCGATAAAAATTCAAGCTCCATTTTTACGTGATATCGATACATTGTCTAATCTCGTAATCGATAAAGTATCGTTAACTATCGTAATTTCTGTAAATTATACCTCTCCTTATAGCGTTTACAGTATACTGTAGGGCGACTGCTATTACTGTGTAATCGTCGCAATAGTTATCAGGTTGATATACTAAATCATCGACAAGTACTACAGTTGAAGTAGTGGAGATAAATATCTTGATATTTCAGTATATAAGATCCAGCAATATTCAGTCACAATTAGTATCAAGTAATCCCGGACGCTAAGATGTGCAGAATCATAGCATTATTCGCTGTATTCGCCGCGATCGCATCCGGTAAGCAACGCACTACCAATCAAATTATATAACTAAAATCTCAACTATTGGAACACTAAAATCATAACTAAACAAGTCCTTTGCCTATTTTGTTTCAACGTTTTATAATTTATATTAAATTATCTTTTATCCTCTCCACCGGCAAATCATTGCATGAACCTAACTTCACTCAGTTCAGATTCTTCCAATTCCTGTCCAACTAAAATACAATCGCAAATCTCACTCTCATTTGTTTAACATTCCCCAATTATGAATTGTCTCGCAGCGGGAGCTCTGCCCAGACGGCTGGACGGCAGGATCTACGGCGGTGAGGAAACCACCATCGAGAAGGTACCTCATCAGATCAGCTTCCAGTACTTAGATTATCACAACTGCGGTGGTAGCATCATTGGAAAGCATTGGGTTCTTACGGCTGCACACTGTGTCCATCAAAAAGAACACCATCTCATTCATGCCGGTAGTGCGCGCAGCCAGAAACCTGGTTCTGTCCATAACATCAGCAAGTCCTTCATCCATCCTGACTATCGAAGGAAAGGGCAGAGTCCGGCTCTCAACGACATAGCTTTGATACGCGTGGTGGAACCCTTCCAATTCGACAAGACTCGTCAACCTGTCCCGATGTTTAATCAAAACGAAAAAACACCGGTCGGCGCTATGGCGGTGATAACTGGATGGGGTATAACGGAAAACGACAATGATCCTGAGATCTTGAATCTCGTGCGTATCCCTATAATCTCGAAAGAGAAATGCAGCAAACTTTATGCAGACCTGGGTCCGTTCCAAGAAGGACAGATCTGCGCCGCTTACGACGAAGGCGGCAAAGACTCTTGTCAGGGTGACTCCGGTGGTCCGCTCACCGTAAACGGACGTCTTGCCGGTATAGTGTCTTGGGGAATTGGATGTGCCCTCCCTGGAAAACCAGGTGTCTACACTGAGGTTGCTTACTTCCACGATTGGATCGTGAAAACCGTTGAATTGAATTCTTTGTAAAAAAAAAAGACAAATCTATGATGTGTAATTTTTACGGTCAATATTGTCGTAATTCGGTAGAAGCTTTAAACTGCTCATTGATTGTATGGCAGATATAGTCTTGTGCAATCAATAAGTTCACTGTTCATCAAATAAATATTATTTAACACGAAATATCTGATACTAATTTTATTTTGTTAAACCCTTCCGCACCGTTTCGAAAATTCAAAAATACATCTTGGACATCGAAGGAACCAACTTTCAGGCAATTGAGTTGAAGAGTAGGAGTACAAGAGCTCTAAATTCGTAGGAAATCAGTGATCTGCAGACTTGGTTACTTTTTAAAGGGATATAGGAATAAAAGTCACTGAACAAAAAAAAGGTCTGAAAAAAGGCCACAGGCTTCATTTAACAAGTTTTGAAAATTGATCCGAGTAACATCAGGGTGTTTGATACTTGTGTCTAGCGGCACTCGCACGCTGTCTCTATAAAGCAGAATAGTGTTCTATTTCTAGGTGATGTACTTTTTTCCGCAGCTTATCTTTCTGAAATCTTGTTCTTTATCAGACCTTTTCCGTCAGTCGTTTTTCCGCCAACGATTGCGAAATATTTCTAAAATAGCAGCATGTGGCAAGTCGACCCTCCGTTGCACAGCATTCAACCAATTAGAACGAAATCAAGAGAAAATTTCTTTTCCGAATCCCGTCAAAATCGATGATGTCGTAAGAAGGGCAAATTATCCTCACATATAAAATGATATATCGTCATGGCGGAGGTTTTTTTTTTTTTTTGGCAAAGATGTTTTTTAAGTCAATCCTACCGATAATAAAAATCAGACCATATTTTTACGATGAATCGACATTGTCTAATCTCGAAATCCAAAGAGTATCGCTATATCTGTGATTCTTCAATTCGTACACACGATACTTTTCTTCATGTTCAGAGTAAACTGTAGTGTACGCAGCGTATGTAAGATGTAAGATGGCTATCGAGTTTGTGATACTAAATCATCGGCAAGTACTGAGTATCAAAATGAGATGTGAGATAAATATCTTATTATTCGTGTATATAAGATTCAGCAATATCTAGTCACAGTTACTACCAAATAATCCCAGAATCAAAGATGTTAAGATTTATTGCAGTAGTGGCTGTATTCGACGCGGTCGACGCTGGTAAGCGAACAATTAGAATTAACATTTTTTAATAAGTATTTTCAATTTAATTTGTTGCATTATATCGAATTCGCAATTGTTTATTTTCGTCATTGTTTTTTCTTTAGCCGGTACTCTGCCAAGGTGTTTGGATGGTAAGATCATCGGTGGCGAGGAAATGCCTAACGAGGCGGCACCAGTACAATGGCGGTCATCTCTGCGGTGGTAACATTATCTCGAAGAACTGGGTTCCCACAGCTGCTCACTGCGTTTACTCAGATCCAAATGCATTCATCGTCCATGCCGGCAGCGCTCGCAGCCAAGAGCACGGTTCGATTCATCGAGTCGACAAAGTCATCGCTCGAGATGACTACGAAAGTGAAGATGACGAAGGAGTCGATATCGCTTTAATTCGTGTTGAGGAAGATTTCGTATTCGACGAAACCCGCAAACCCATTGCGCTTTACGATGAAAACGAAGAGATAACAACGGCGGGATCAATTGCGACTATAACAAGCTGGGGACTCATTAACGAAACCAAATATCCCGATATTCTGAATCTCGTACGCATCCCCATTATTTCGAAGGAAAGATGCGCTGAACTGTACATAGAGTGGGCTCCGTTCTTGAACGGACAGATCTGCCCCATGACGGAAGAGGGTGGCAAGGATTCCTGCAGCGGCGACTCCGGCGGTCCCCTCGTCGTAGACGGACGTCTAGCCGGCGACGTCTCGTGGGGTGAAGGTTGCGCTGTTCCTCAAAAGCCCGGTGTATACGCCGAAGTTGCTTACTTCCGCAATTGGATCAGAGCAAACTCCGGGGTTTAATATACTCTTCGTCGACTGATCGTATAATCTATCGAATTTAGCATCATCGTCGTGTAACGTATTATCCAGTTAATCATTTTACAAGGAGATGCATGCGTTTTCATAAAAATGTCAACTTATAAGAAATATTGTTCGTTCAATGAAAAATAAATAAATGTTATTTAAGATGAAATTATTATCGGTATTAATTTTTTTCCGCTTAAACCTTTTCTCCCTTAAATAATTGAAGTCAGACTTGCGGTTCTTAGTCAATGGGTTTAAGGAATTAATGTAATAAACATTTTTTTAAAAACAATTTTGTAATATAGATTTCTGATCATTTTTTTTAATTTACTCATTTTCTGATCGAAACGAAACTTTAAGCAGTCAAAGAAGAAATGAGACGTTAATGTGAAGAAGTTAGAGGTGAAAAATTGCAGGGATGACCTGTAAAAGGTCATACAGATGAAGAAAGACTCGATGCACTCTTCTTATATCGGTCCATCAATATAAGGGATCATTTGCCAGACAAAACTATTGCTATCTATCACAAAAAACACTGTGCATTCAGAATATGGTGCAAATCGAAAATCCCAAAACAACGGATAATGATCTCCACAAGATATGACATCGTTTCTAATCAGCGGGTTTTCACGCAATGATTCACACGGTTGTTGAGATTTCGCAGAGTTCACTTCTCTCTCATATCGTCTTCATTATATGGCAGTGTATAACAACATACAATTATCACGAATGCTACTGAGTTGAGATAGTGAATTTATCGATAAGCATTACGTTGTGCGAAGAAGAGATAAATATCTTCATATGCGAGTATATAAGACCTGGTAATGTCGAGTTACTGTTAGTATAAGGTAACCGTAACTCCCAAATCGAAGATGTTCAAGTTACTTGCAGTGGTGGCGTTATTCGTCGCGGTCGCAACCGGTAAATAGATAATTACAATTTATATAAAATCCAAACCATCCAATGTACAATAACGTCTAAACCATCAAATCATTTAAGTTAATCGTCCCATATTTGTTCAGCTCGCGTAGTTGTGATCATCATTTCCATTTGTTAATATGTTTCATTTTACGATTGTTTTTTAGCTCTGCCGAGGCGTCTGGACGGCAAAATCGTCGGCGGTGACGAAATCCCCATCGAGGAAGCGCCGCATCAAATCAGTCTTCAAAATGACGGTTTTCATCATTGCGGTGGTAGCATAATCGCGAAGAATTGGGTTCTCACGGCTGCTCACTGTATTATATTCGCAAATCCCGATTCTCTCACCATACATGCTGGCAGTGCTCATAGCCAGCGGCCCCGTTCGGTTCACCAAATCAGCGAAATCATAACCCACAATGGCTTCGCCACTTCAGACGTCGCTTTCAACGACATCGCTTTAATCCGCGTTGAGGAACCATTCGAATTCGACGAGACTCGTAAACCCGTCACCCTTTTCGCTCAAGACGAAGAAGTCAAAGAAGGATCAATTGCTTTCATTTCCGGTTGGGGAAATCTCGGAAACGGTTATTATCCCGACATTCTGAACGGCGTAAGCGTACCCATGATCTCCAAGAATGAGTGTGCAGCGTTGGTTGAGCATCTTACTCCATTTTTGGAAGGACAGATCTGCTCTTTGTACAACAAGGGTGGCAGGGATGCCTGCGATGGCGATTCCGGTGGTCCCCTTACCGTAGACGGACGTCTGGCTGGCATAGTCTCCTGGGGCGAAGGTTGTGCCCTTCCTACGAACCCCGGTGTCTACACCGAAGTTTCCTACTTCCGCGACTGGATCAAGAAACACTCTGGTGTTTAAAACTATCGACGACTTCTGATAATATAATGTAATGAATTTAACAATATTGTTATGACCTGATATTGTCTCATTGATGTGTTCACAAGCGTTTCCATTTAATCGTCAATGTAAAACATTCGCAATTCATCAAATAAATGTTATTTAAAAAGCAAGTATTATCTGTAATGATTTTTTTTCCAATATTTCTTTCTCCCTACTTGTATATACGAGAACTTCACATTTTAGATAAGCTACCGAGTTTTGTTGTGTCGCAGAGTAATTACAACACAAAAGGGCTCAGTGGGGGCAATTCACATTTAATGCTATGTTCTGATTAGTTACGCTATGGTAAATTTGTAGTTGATGCGTAGTTGATTCGTTTGTGTAATTCGTACATAGAGCAGTATTAGCTGTGTGTTCCACCACGCCGAAGCAATATTACGAAAAAATTTTTTATAAGTAACTGAATAATTCAAATTATTGAGCATTAATTTTGATGAGTTTGTTACCTCATATCGAATTCGTATTGATAATTATTTTAGCAATCAATTTGTGTATTGCATAAAGGCGAGGTGAAGCCCTGTCGAGTGCGAGAGAAATAGTGTACTTGGCGCTTACGGCGGAGCGAGAGAGAGGCGCTCGCAAAACTATTTCACATTGCGTTAAAGAAAAAGTCTGGAAGAATCTGCGGCTAGAAATTGTTTCCAAGAAGTTAGCATAGAAAAATGTACTATTATTCTAAGCTAACTTCTCTAAAAAAAAAGTTAAAAATTAAAAGCACGTGTGCTAAAAGCGATAGTACATCGATACAAGTGCGAAAAAACTTTGTTTAACGAGTGTTGCAATGACATGAGTTAAGAACCAGTTTTTTTCGCACTTGTATCGATGTACTATCACTTTTAGCACGCGTGCTTTTAACTTTTAGCTTTTTTTTTATTCTAAGCTAACTTCTTGGAAACGATTTCTGAAATAAAATGAATCTGAAATAAAGTGAAATAAAATAATATATAATTGTTTAAGGTGCCGCGAAATCAGGGCTCATATCCATATGACTTTTGCAGCCTTTGCAGCGAGGATACGTCGCCTTAACGACTAAGTAGCATTTAGATCGACGTTATCTTTATTTATTTATTGCCTTCGTGCCATTCGTAAAAAAATCGAATACAGAATTGGCTAAAGTACGGGCTATTTATAGGCTTCTAAGATAGACATATATGTGTATGTATTGGATTGGGTTTTCACATAAAGATATCTCCGTCGGAAGATCTGTTCGATAATGAATAGATAGGATCGGATTTTTTTTTAGAACCAAGTATCTTATCGCGCACTCAAGGCTGCTTTCAAGTGTTCGTAGTTTTGTTCAACTATTAAAAATTCGATTTCTTCTAGTGTTTCGAGTACATTAGATAGTTTTTGGAATATTTTGACCAAAAGTTTTTCTTCCACATTGCCGTACGCTACAGTAGTCGTATGCTACGAAAAAAAAAATTCGAGTACTCGGCGTCAAGACTTTACCGCGGCTTTTAATACTCGATACGCTTTCGACTATCCGCTTGATATTACATAGACAATAGTACAGGAAAGAAAAGGAAAAGAAAGCGCAGGAAAGGAAATTATATCCGTCCGTAAAATGCGCGTGTAATGAAAACCTAAGAACTTGAGATAATAAATGAAACAGATTTATGTATATGATGTTCATTATATCGGAATCATTATATCAAAGTTGTGGCAACACCTTTTAGACATCGAAAATCAGGCAAAACGTTAAGGCTATTGGATTGCAGAATGAAAATAAAGTACTCGAAATAATTTCAACATCAAATATCGAAACAGCAAATTTTTTTTAAAAGCTTTACTACTGTAGCTACATTTGCTATGTTAACATCGATTTCAAATCCAAAGCACACAGAAAGTAGTCCAACAGAAGCTGCGTTTGTGATAGTTTTCTAAATATGTTAGAAATTGAAATATGCAAGTGATCATTGAAGGGTTGATATAAAAGAGAGGTATATCCAGTTTTATACACATTCGATACATTCTTTTAATGTCTATAGACATCGATAGATAATAGATAAAACTACGACGTTGTATTGTAAGACACTTTTCATTCTGAACCTCTTTCAAACTGGAAATTCCGTATCGAGACAGATTTATCTATATCAGATATAATGTATAATAAGGAAATTTCTAATCCTTGGGTTTTTCACCCAAATATGATTCATGAGATTGTGCAAATTTCACGGACGCTGCTCCCCTCTGTATACTGTAGTGCATTAAGAATATGTATACGATTGTCATGGAAGCCACGCGATTTGAGATAATGGATGTATCGATAAATGTTCTCATATTCGAGTATATAAAACCTGACAATTACTAGTCACAGTCAGTACCGAATATTGGTAGCTTTTGAATCAAAGATGTTCAAATTCCTCGCAGTAGTGGCTTTAGTCGTCGCGGTCTCATCCGGTAAGCAAAAAATTACTATCAGAAAATATTTCTTGGGTTAAATCAGTTCTGATCGTCTGGTTAACTACGAATTACAAAGACGTAACTCTCATTTTGATTAATTTATGTTATTTTTACATTGGGTCTTAGCTGGCACTCTGTCGAGACATTGGGACAGCAGGATCTACGGGGGTTGGAAAACGCCGATCGAAGCTGTACCGCATCAGATCAGTCTCCAGTTCAACGGTGGCCATCAGTGCGGTGGTAGCATAATCGCGAAGCATTGGATCCTTACCGCTGCTCACTGTCTATTCCTACCAGTACATGCTTACACCATCCATGTCGGTAGTGCTGACAGACGGAAGCCCAACTCGGTTCACCGAGTTAGCGAGGTTATTACCCATCTTGACTTTAACCGACAAGAAACCGCTTTAACCGATATCGCTTTGATGCGCGTTGAAGAACCCTTCGAATTCGACGAGACTCGGCAACCCGTCCCACTTTACGATCAAAATGAAGAGATACCTGAAGGATCCATTGCTTCAGTTTCGGGTTGGGGTAGAAATGAAACTGGTCACGTTCCCGAATTTCTACATCTCGTACGCGTGCCAGTGATCTCGAAAGCTCTGTGCGCTGACTTGTACGCCTATGCTGGTCCATTTTGGAAGGCGCAAATTTGTGCCGCATCTCCTCAGGGTGGTAAAGACGCTTGCAAGGGTGATTCAGGTGGCCCCCTAACTGTGAATGGGCGACTAGCGGGTGTCGTTTCTTGGGGCGACGGTTGTGGCCGTCCTGGAAAACCCGGTGTGTACACTGAAGTTGCTTACTTTCGCGATTGGATCAAGAAACACTCTGGTGTTTAATACTATCGCCGACCTTTGATAATATAATGTAATGAATTTATCAGTATTGTCATCACCTGATATTGTCTCATTAATGGACAAATATAAAATAAATGGTATTTAAAAAGCAATTATTATCTGTAATTATTTTCTTCGAGGATTTCTTTCTCCCTACTTGCATATACTAGAACTCCAGACTTTAGATAAGTCACCAGGTTTTGATGTGTCGCAGAGTGATTACAACACGAAAGGGCTCAGTGGGGGAAAAATGGTAAATGGCAATGGTAATGGTAATGATAATTTGTAGTCGATTCGTTGTTGCGAAAACTAACTCGTGCATAGAGTAGTATTAGCTGTGTGTTTTGTTGTGATCATTATTACAAAAAAAATGTTTATACGTTATTGAATAAATAAAATGATTGAGCATTAATTTTGATGAGTTTGTTACCTCATACCGATGTAATATTGATAATTATTTTAGAAATTAATTGTTGTATTGCGTAAAGTCGAGGTGAGACCCTATCGAGTGCGAGAGAGATAGCATACTTGGCGCTTACGGCGGAGCGAGGGCGAGGCACTCGGATATGTGTTTCGGTATGATAATTATCTTCACAATAAGACACTACAATATCTGTTATTAACTTAATCGGATTAAGTTTTCAGGCGATGTGTGAGAATTTTTGAGATTTCTTGGACGATTTTCGTAAACGACACAAGCATAAAAAAAAGCGTAATCTCAGAACATAACTCATCGAGATACCTATAATGAACGGCCGTAACTCATCGAGATACGACCGATGCTATGAGTGACGGGAAATAAAAAGAAGACGGAAAAGTATATTTTACTAATATAACCAAAACATAGTTATATTATCGATTAAAAAACGTTGAAAATACGTGAATAATCTCTGTTTTGCCGACATTTATAAATAATCTGCGGCTTGCCAATGATAGTCAGTTCATGTACAGCAGTGGAAGAACAATGATCAAGTTCCTAGCAATCGTTACCCTGGTCGGCGTTGCTTTCGGTGAGTCAAAACGAAAACCCGTTGAAAACCAATTTATTTTAATCATAGTTGATCAATGCAAAACTATCAAAACCATTCGCTGTTCCGATTGTTCAACAAGAAAAAATCATTCCCATCCAGAATCGATAGAAAAACTTCTATAATCTGTTGGTAATCTTTTTTTTTCTATTACAGCCGATCCAATTCCAATGCCTTTATTAAAAAATGTACCTACACGGCGTATACTCGATGGTGAGGACACCATTATTGAAGAAATTCCTTATCAAGTGAGCATCTTGGATGATGATGATCGTCTCATCTGCGGTGGCAGCATAATCTCCGAAAATTGGGTACTGACGGCTGCCCACTGCATGGAATCCGCAATGGTTCAATACTACGTCCGTTCTGGTTCATCGTCGACGGATTTCAACGGTACAATCCACACAATTTCTCGTATCATAAATCACGAAAATTATACCAAAGGAAAGAATACGCCTCCCACCAATGACATTGCCTTGATTGAAGTCTCAACACCCTTTGTGATGGGAGCAACTCGTCAGCCCATCGAACTTTTCAAAAGCGGCGAAGAAAGTAAAGCCGGAATGTACGCGCTGATAAGCGGGTGGGGAATGATCCGGTTCGACACCCGCATATTTCCCGAAACGCTACAGTCGGCAAGCGTGCCAATTATTTCCAAAAAAGATTGCAAGAAAATCTACTCTTCCATTTCTGTAGTACATCCCGATCAAATTTGCGCGGGTTATTCCTCCGGTGGCAGAAACTCGTGCAAAGGTGACTCGGGTGGTCCCCTCGTCATCGAAGACCGTCTCGCAGGAGTTGTGTCATGGTCGGAGGGCTGCAGCGAAGATGGATGGCCCGGTGTGTACACAGAAGTTGCGTATCACCGCAATTGGATCAAGAAACACTCTGGTATTTAATGTATATGATTGGCAACTGATCTCATTCTGTATCAAATATAACACTTTTGTTATGTACGAATACGTATGCACTTTTAATAAATGGCCAATGTAAAATATTTGGGAATTATCCAAAGAAATTGTTGGCATTGATTATTTGTTCAATGAAACATTTCCCAATGCCGAAAGATATGAGATGAGAAAAAAGGAAGAAACAAATTATGACGCTGTACTACACCGTTTCAAATATTTAGAATTCCTATCATGAAATAAAGTATGTGAAACTATCGTTACAAAACTGGAGATTTATACAATCAATTACTTGTTTAATAATTTAATGTTGCGAGTCTTCAGCTTAGAGTCAAAGCGCAACCAATTAATTTCGGCAACCGTCACTTCTGATATTTTTTTCGACATTTTTTTACTTTGATCTGCAAGCGAAATGAAACTACAAGCGTTCAGCGTAAAGGTACATATTACAGTAAAAAAAACAGCGAGTAAAAATTGTATGTGACCTATAAAGGCTCAATAACAGCAAAGAAGGGTATATAACCGAAATTCATATGCAGTCGATACGCTTTTTAGAATATAGACCACCGATATAACGAAATTCTATCGGATAAAATTACTGCAATGTAGTAGAAAAAATACTTTTGATTCCGAAACACGCAGACATCGAAGATTCTAGATCAACGTAGAATTATCGATTTATTTACGATTTTAGATTTATGTAATACACTTTGTATTACGAAAATTTGCGATAAATGGGTTTTTCACACAATGATGATTCATTGAATTATTAACTTTCCGCTCATGTCACGCCGCCCAGATTGAGTTCATTAGACTTCAGTTTGTACCGAATTTGTATGTTTATCATGCGGTCTCCAAAATTTGAGATAGTGGATCTATATCGATATCGATAAGCATAAGTATTACGATGGAGAGTGAATCGATAAACACTTTCCTTTTCGGGTATATAAGATCTGACAACGTTTCGTCACAGTCAGTACGGAATAGTCGTTTCTCCTAAATTCAAGATGTTCAAGTTCCTCACAGTGGTGGCTTTAGTCGTCGCGGTCGCATCCGGTAAATATTTAATTACTATTCTTAATATTAGTCTATAACTGAATTCGCGATTAAACTGAGTCTAGAGCTTTGATTTCATGCTATTTAATTGATCAATATTGCATTTATTTGCTACCTATTATAAATGTTCAACTGTCTACTATATTGGCGACGATTACTTTAACAATAAAATCCAAGGCTTTGATCAGTTGAATTTATCGTATTATCTATTCAGCTTCTACAATCGTTGCTTCCATTTTCATTAGTTTAAGTTGCTAATTGTTATTTCTTCTGTCAGCTTCGCCAAGGCGGTTGGACGGTAAGATCGTCGGCGGTGAGGAGACGACTATCGAGACTGCGCCGTATCAGGTCAGTCTTCAATACGGAAAGTCTCATTCATGCGGCGGCAGTATCATCTCGAAATACTGGGTTCTTACCGCTGCACACTGCATTCCAACGTCAGTCAAATACTACGACGTTCTCGCTGGTACAGCTGACAAAAATCGTGTAAATGGTGGCTCCATTCACAACGTCGTCCAGACGATTGTTCATCCGAAATTTTACGTCAATCAATGGGGCAGCCTTGTCAACGATGTAGCCCTCATCCGCGTTGCAGAACCGTTCCAATTCGACGCGACTCGCAAAGCCGTCGAGCTTTTTGGCAAAAATGAAGAGACCCGTGTTGGATCTATGTCCACCATTACTGGATGGGGATCAACTGGATACAGCTCTCCCAGGATTTTAAACCTTGTAGAAGTGCCCATAATCGCTAAAGAGGAATGCAAAAAGCTTTACGGATCTACCGGTGGAGTTCCTGAAGGAGAGATCTGCGCCGCATATACTAAAGGTGGCAAAGACGCTTGCCAGGGAGATTCAGGTGGCCCCCTCGTCGTAGACGGACGTCTTGCCGGTATCGTTTCTTGGGGACATGGATGTGCTGTTGCTGGAAAGCCCGGTGTCTACACCGAAGTTGCTTACTTCCGCGACTGGATTAAGACCAACTCCGGGGTTTAAAGATAGTACAACTTTTCCATATGTGTATTAACCGAATAAATAATTTAGTCTGCTTTTCGATTCACGTGTTGCCCAAGCGTACCAAAAGTGCAGCTTCGTTACACTGGTTGTAGAGCAGATCGTCTTGTACATTGTGAAACACCCATTGCCGTATATGATATTTAATAAAAATATTTTATTCCAACTCACAATTTATATTAATTTGCTGTTTATTGTACCTTTTATAAGATTAGTTATTTCAATCATTAATCATAAGATACATTAGAGAAAAAATGATATCTTTGGAAAGTCCCAGCAGTTTTTTCGGCAGTGAAGTCGGATTTTGGGAATCAAAAATTCATCCCGACAAATAGATAGAACTTTTGTAGACGTTGAAACTTGGTATTGGTTGGTTGAAACATTCGTATGCGTTAATTATATCACGTTCATTATATATTATGCATGCTGGCAGTAATAAAGAGCAGCAACATTGCTCTGTCCATCAAATCAGCAGATTCGAGATCCACCCTAACTACGAGAAAACAGCGACGCCGGCAACGACATAGCATGGATAAAAGTCGTGAACCCCTTTAGATTCGACAGGACTCGTTGACCTTCCGAACTGTTTACTGCCGACGAAGAAATACCGGACACCGGATTGCTTTGCCAATCGTTTCAGGTTGGGGAGCGAAAGGCAAAGGCCGTTATCCTAAGAGTTTGCATTTTATATTCATGCCTATAGTGTCTTAAGCCAAACGTAAGTTATCTTATCATAGATAAAAAATTGCTAAATTAGAAGCGCAGCGGTGACACCGGTGGTCCACTCAACGTAGGCGGCCGTCTCGCTGGTATTGGTGGAGTTGCCCTTACAACGGTAAGGCCAATTCCATACAGCACGTCTCCAAACGCCGGAAAACCCGGTATCTACACAGAAGTTTCTTACTACCAAAATTGGCTTGAGACCACTTCCGGCGTTTGACGAATGTCGAAAAGTTGCTATGATACTATACTGTGTGTATTACCCGAATAAATTATTATTCTACTCTTCCATTAAAGTGTTAATTACACGTGCTGCGCGTGCGCTCCCCCTACACGGTCAGCAAGGCTGAATATCGTAAAATATCGTAAACGATATTTAATAAAGTGGTTTACTTCTAACATATAATTAATTTTTGTTTCATTGTAACTTTGATAAGACCAGTTGAATTCATCGTAAAACAATGAAAACCGACATCTGAACGAAAAAAACTTTACGCGCTACATTTCAGTTTTTTTTAAATCAGATTAGAATAGCTGTTATCACAAATGGGCATTTTTGTTTCCACCATACATTTGGCACCCCTCTATTAATGGTAATAACATTTCTCACGGCTTTTCCACGGTTGGTCCAATATCGTTCTAGAGGACAGGATTTCGCCTTAAGCACACATTATTCAAACTTTCTTTTAGCGTTAAAATAACGGGTTTAAAGTTAGTTCGTTAAACCAACTACTGTTCCAATCCTCCCTACAATTATTAAACTGCTAAAAAAATGTAGCAACGAGTGGCGAAAATTTCGATATAAAAATATTATTATTATGATTCGATAGATCAATATTTCCACACCAGATATCGGACAACGTACTGAAATAAATTTTGTTAATTACGCGACCACCAATCTTGATCAAGATGGGTATCTATCTATAAGTGGATTTACGCCTGGGTTTTTCTAAAGTGCTTCAACTGATAACCGACAACTCTCCTGGCCATACTGGGAATTCCTGATCTACGTAACTCGTCGAGATAATTGTAACGAACGATTGTAGCGATGAGTTGTTGGAAATTAAAAAAAAGACGGAAAAATGCACGTCACTGATATAACGACAACATAGTTGTGTTATCGATTGATAAAAGTTTAAAATACGTGGAACATGCATGGTTATCGATAGATATAAATAATCCGTGGCTTGCCAATGATAACCAGTTCACATCCTGCAGTGAAGGAACAATGATCAAGTTTATAGCAATCGTAGCTCTGGTCGGCGTTGCTTTCGGTAAGTTAAAAGAAAAATTCGTTGAAAACAAATTCATGTTAACCACAATTGATCGATGGGAAACATTGCCAAACATTAGCTTTTCCAATTGTTGCAAAAAAAAATCGAGATTAATTGAAATAGAGAATCAGTAAAAGAAATTTTTCAGTGTTTTCAATTTTTTTTTTTTCTATTCCAGCCGATCCCATTCCAACATCTTTGTTGAGGGGTGTACCCGATGGACGAATAGTCGGTGGTGAAGACATCTCTATAGAGGAAGTGCCCTATCAAGTCAGCATCTTGGTTGGCGGTTTTCACTACTGCGGTGGCAGCATAGTCGCCGAAAAATGGGTATTGACCGCTGCCCATTGTGCAACCAAACTACCCCGGGAATACTCCATTCGTTCCGGTTCCTCGAAGAGTGAAATCGGCGGTTCCATCCACAGAGTTTCACGCGTCATAAGCCACGAAAGGTACGCCATGGATGCGTATTGGGTTCCTAGCAACGACGTTGCCCTCTTCAAAGTCTCCGAACCCTTCGTGATGGGATCAACACGTCGGGCCATCGAACTCTACAAAAGGGATGAAGTAGCTAAAGTCGGAATGTACGCTGTGATCACCGGTTGGGGAACAATATCGCCAAACTTCCAGATGAAGCCTCGTGTTTTACAGGCCGTAGCTGTGCCAATTATTTCCAAGGCTGACTGCAAAAAGGCCTATTCCTCCTTTACAACGGTGAATCCCGGACAAATTTGCGCGGCTTATCCCAACGGTGGTAAGGACGCCTGCCAAGGTGACTCGGGTGGACCCCTCGTCATCGAGGAACGTCTCGCAGGTGTCGTATCCTGGGGAAACGGTTGCGCCGTAGCTGGACAACCCGGTGTATACACCGAAGTAGCGTACTTCCGCGATTGGATCGACAAAACTATGAAAGCATGAAACGCGTCCTCGTCGTTGTCATCAACGTCGAGCCTCGGAACCATAGCACTTGTCCTGATTGCTCACACGGCTTCAACCCTTGGATTTCTATCTCAATGAACAATTGTCGTTAAGAATCTCATCATACATTCTGACGCGAGGTTGTTGAACTACATCTTTTTTTTTTTTTTGAAGATTCAGGTTAAATACCACTTCTTCTGTCATCAAATCATCATTCATTAATATACTCATTAATCTATTTTCAAATGTACAAATATGCAATAAATGTTTTTTCAATTTACCAATTGTTTTACTTATATTGCGTTCAATAATTAGGAACTTTTATTCATTCTTTGCTGTTCGGAGAAAATTAGTCTGTAGATGATAATCCAAATACGTCATCATTTTTCAAATGGAAAACTAGCGGAGTCGATTCGAATCGTAAAAATAAAAACAATTTTTCATAGATCGAGGAAAGCGCAGGCGTCCCTCAGCTACTTTTTCATGACAATAATTGAGTAGCAAAATTAGTTACCCACGCGCATCAAAAACGGCTCGACTGAGAATTAAGTCATTTTCCGATGTACACCAACGATTGGTCTTGCGATCCTTCACATACATTACAATCACTGTCGGATGAAATGTGGTACCCTGACTTCTGAACGATGATCTTCTCCCTTGACAGTGATGAACTATGCATCATTATCCGAGCAATTAGCCGCTATCTCGCTGCCACGATACCGGCGCCGCAATAATTAAATCCCTACATCTGAAGCAATGCTTGTCAGGACACACGCTCAGTGCTTAAATTCACTCCATTCACGGCATGGTCCATAATCGCACAGACGACCATTCGACATCAAGAGAATCAACACTCAACACAGAAATCTACTCGCATCCGTTGTAACGCGAAATTCGTAGAATTTCATCCCTCTCACGTATACGCTATATTCCTATCAGACGGACTTAAATATCTATATGTACCTCGAACCTGCTTTGTAACTGGAATGAGGGAGAGGATAGGTCCCACAAGGCATGGGTTTACTGTTCTCACCCAATAATACCACAATACAACAGGGTATATGGGGTATATGTATAGCGGTGGTATTGTGCGGAATAGTGCGATGGGTCGAAGCGAGAATGGCACAGTCGTGACGGGATGAATTCGGGAGTGGTACGTGATCCGAAAATTACTCGTGAAATTATTATTGATCGAAGGGAACACGATTTGGGATGGTCACATCAATGTGTAGAACTATAGGGCACGTAAATGATTTAGAAAACAGTGCTGTGAGAAATTTTGAATCAAAATACCTGTAGTCGAATGCGAAATTTACGAAATAATCTATAATTAAGGTATAATCTTTGTTTTGTGTCAATCTTTACAACGGCGGACCCCAATTCACTATCAAAATTGTTCGCACCGGCAACGAAGCCATGCTTTGTCAACAACGCATGCCGAAGAACTGAATTTTTTCTTAACGATTTGAGGTATTTATACGTCGATAACAAAAATGCGTAGAAGGCGCAAGAATTACATGATAAGATCCGATGTAAGTTCCGCAGAGATTGAATCGTTTATGTAAACCTGTATTGATTTCCGAGCGATTATTATCCGGCATCTTACAGGATACATTTTTGGTTTATGCGTAACCATAGGTCTATAGTAAGTTCTTGAAGAATCAATCAATGATATCGTTCAATCATTATCATTCAGATAAAATGAACTTTATCGTATTTCTTAAAACGGTAAAAAAATGCAACGCAAATACAACAAATCATAGCAGACATATCGCGATTCGGATCGGTCATTATTCGTACGGAATTAAATGCTCGTGCCGCTTTGATCATCTTGAGAAAAGTTTATCGACAAACTGGGAGATTAAGATACTCGGTTGAGGGGATATGAAAACCACAATATTTTTAATTGTACGACGTGTTTTGATTTCTTTTTCATTACGCGATGTTGAAAAGTGGCCTGTAGAACTTGAAAAAAGTAAATTTTGACTTTTATTGATAATAGAAAAATGCATATAAATGAAATTTTTATAGAATCGGTAATTAAAATAAATAATTTTTTGCTCTTTTTTTATTGTACATTTTCAAAAGTAACGCGCATTTTCGAAAAGAATAAAGAATCGCGCTTTCGTAAATTTTTCGTTTATATAAACCCCGTTAACTCAAAATGTACGTCCCACCCGCCAGCGGCTGTAATTCCGCATTTCTCTGCGTAATAAATCGCCACACGATTAATATCACGATTTAATATTTGATTGACGGAAATAAACATAGTCGGATTGCACTCGGTAATCCTCCTTAATGGAAATCGATGGCAATCTCGAAATCCTTCCGCGAATCTTGAAGGAGACGAGTTGCTACGAGTTTCAGGCAGCGCAGCCTCGTTATCGTAGTGCAATGTATAGCTTCGGTAAGTAAGACACACAAATCTGTAGGATATCACGGTATACGTTGAAGTTCACGTATCGCAATTTACGATCTATCGGAGGTCGAGAGGAAAATTTTTCGTATGAATACTCGGAAAATGAATGCTAAATCAGTCCGTAACGCAACGAGTTGGAAAGATATTCAAGTTACTAGTAATCGCGGCAGTGGTTTTATAGAATGTATTCAATTATTTATCAACGAGATCATTACCTACAGTAGAAATACCAAACATTTTTATAAAATTGAAAAATCAATAAAAGCTATTATTGCATTTCGTTAATAAATTATTTCTGTAATTATGTATTAATTGACTATTTCGATTCTCGTAGCGAACCGGATGCCAATTAAGTCTTCTCAATCCATTCACCGTAAACGGTCGTATAGTTGGTGGTGAACCAGTTTCGATTAGAGATGCGCCACACCAGATATACGGATATACGGTTTCGGTTTCTGCGGTGATACGATAATAGCTGAGGAATGGGTCCTTACAGCAGCTCACTGTGCCAACGCCTACCACGCACCAACGGTTACCGTGCCTTCACTCCATGGAAACGTTCATCATTCACGAGAGCTACAAGACGAATATTTATGGAATTCCTTTGAACGACGTTGCTCTCATCAAACTTAAGACTCCGTTCCAGTTGGACGCCACGATAAAAGCAATCGACCTCTACAAATTCAATGAGGAAGCCGTGGCCGGTAGTGCCGCAATCATCACCGGATGGGGTTCTACGTACGAAGGCGGTGGCGCCACCGAGACACTTCAACAGGTCAGCATTCCTATGATAACCAAGAAAGAGTGCAGCAACGCTTATTTGTTCATCGGTGGAGTTCCCCCGGGACAAATATGCGCGGCGCATCCCCAAGGCGGCAAAGACGCCTGCCAGGGTGACTCCGGCGGTCCGTTGACGACTCGCTGGTGTCGTTTCCTAGGGCAATGGATGCGCGAGACCCGGATATCCCGGCGTCTACACCGAGGTTGCTTTCTACCGCGACTGGATCCAAGATAAGACCGGACTGTAATCTACGACTCCCCTATCGCGAATGGACGACGACAGGACCATTAATTTCATTCGCGAAGTCGCCGAATTGGAGTCCAAAAGGACAAATTGGAGAGACTATTGAAACTATACTTCGAACATCTTTTTAGCTCGAAATGCCAACTGAACTGTTCTTCTACCTTCCTGTTTTGTATGTGAAAATGTTAATAAAATACTCTTGTAATCTGCATATTCTCATGTCGTTTTTTATAACGTTTCTTTTAACTATTCTTACAAAACCTCTGACGTTAGGTTTTATATCAAGGATTTTTTTTAGCTTCGTCGAAGCTGTAAAATATCTGCATTTCATTCCCGAGCATTCGACGGTTCTCCCGAAGGAATCGCGAAACTCACCTCGTTAACCTTAAACTACAGTTGCAAACTCTTTGCAAGAATACTTTTTTTTTTTTCGGATATTTCAAGACAATCTTTAATACCTGCAAAGTCATTATAACTTTTCATATTGCGTAAAGTTTCACGTTGGTCTATGAGGTTTGGCAGCGAAGTCGGAATTAGCATAATTCTTTTATGAAGACTTTGTCGAGATGCCATTTGGACCTTTGCTTCGTTCGATCTTATGAGAGTCTTTGCTACGGCACCAGGAAAAGAGTCGACTATTACGAAAAAAACCGAATTTGAAGTATAAAGAAGAGATCGTGAAAAATTTCATACAAAAATGATGAAATTAATTGTTATCAGTACTTCTTAATATGAATTAAAATGATCTGTAAAGATTATACTTAGTCGACATTTCTACAATTTACCGACTTAAACCGATTTCAATCGGTCGTAAAACGGCTTTGAATGTCTCGTACAAAAAACTAATACAGAGCGAAGTCGCATAAATCTGCACTCTAAGGTTATTAACAAAATTGCATACGATTGGTAGAAATATCTCCTAGTAACTGAGGTTTGATAACACTTCGTCCTACATTTCGGCAAACAATATACTTGCGTTGAATTCCAGCAATTTTTTCATACTCTTAGGTTTAATCAATTTTTTTTGCATCAGATGGACCGGTAAGTTTCAAAAGTGCTTCCATGTCGCAGAACCTCCTCATCGCCTGTACTTTACGATATGTTCATTATGTCTCTTTTCTCTTATACTTTGATCAAAGACTATAACTTTTTTTATCGAGGGCACCATAACAAATGAACAAATTCAGAACGCATCTTCTATTTATTGAATTTTCGTCGGTTAAAAGAAATTAGTCATCTCAATTTCGACTTTCTAATTTACGAATCAAAGAACAATTTCATATTCCAGCTTTCTTAGCGATCCAATTGCGATAAGTGGCGACTTCAGTATAGACACCAGGATATCCGGGTCTCGCGCAGCCATTGCCCCAGGAAACAATACCAGCGAGTCGTCCACCAATGGTCAAAGGACCTCCGGAGTCACCTTGGCAAGCGTCTTTGCCACCATTTGGATGAGCAGCGCATATTTGTCCCTCGGGAATTCCACCGTACGAACTGTAAGCGTCGCTGCAGACAATTTTGGAGACAACAGGAACGCTAACCGCTTGAAGCACCTCGGAAGAGCTTCCGCCTTCACGAACAGCGCCCCATCCAGTGATGACGCTGAGACTTCCTTCGTACGCTTCCTCTTGATCATTGAACAGCGAAACCGGCTTGCGACTGGCATCCAAAATGAAAGGAGTTCTGACACGGATGAGCGCCACGTCGTTTTCTGGGATGCCGTGACGATTTGTCCTGTAGTCCTCATGCTGGATTACAGTCATCGCCGAATGAATTGTACCACCCTCATTCTTCAACGATGATCCCGCCTTGACAGTGATGTAGGAAACAGGATAACTCGCGCAGTGAGCCGCTGTGAGTACCCATTCTTCGGACACGATGCTTGCTCCGCAATATCCGAATCCGTAGACCTGTAGCGACGCTTGCCAAGGAACATCCTCGATGCTTACATCCACTCCACCCACAATACGACCATTCGGCGTCAAGGGAATCAACGCTGGACGCAGAAATCTACTCGCGTCCACTGTAACGTGAAATTCGTAGGATTTCATCCCCCTCCCGTGTACACTGTTCTCACCATTGGACGGACTTAGATGTATATATGGAGCCGGAATCTGCCGTGTGAATAGAATAGGAGAGACAGAGACCCCCACAAGGGTTTACTGTTCACACCCAATAATACCACGATATACTCAGAGTATACGGCTGCAGTATTGCACGGAATAGCGCGATTGGTCAAAGCAAGAATAGTACCATAGTGACACGGAATGGTTTCGGGTGTGATGCTTGGGAGGGAAATTACTTGTAACATTATGATTGCTTCGGAAATACACGTACTGTCGACAACAATTTGGAGAATTGTAAGATACGCGAATCATTTAGACAACGGATGAGAATTTTGATGAAAAAATTACTTAGAATACCGGTATTGGAAGCTTTTATGCATGAAATATGTAATAAATTTAAAAAAAAGTTATGGTAAAATTTTAAACAACTTTTTGCGATAGAAGAAAAAAATTGGCAATTTTGAGGTCATTTTTTTTTTTTTTTTTTGAGCATTTTTTGTAAATTTGGAGTCGAAGGTATCTTAATTTTTGATTAATGTACGATGTTTGCTAATTTTTTATATTCACGTACATCCAATTCACTATTATTTTTCATCGTGTGGATAAAATACGAGGCATTGCTTTTTTCCCGCATCAACTTACCAACACCGAGACAAGCGATCGCCACTAAAATTGGTACTGCCGAAAACGACATGATTCTTCGGCAATTCATGCGACGTACTAGAGATGCGTTTTTTGCGAACTGATATATATAAACGGCGATAAGAAAAATCCCTGAAATGACGTAAAGAAAATGACGCGATAAGATTGCAAAAACGCGAGCGCAGTTATCGATATCGTTTATACAACTTTGCATTGGTTGCCACACGATTGTTATTCTCCATCGCATAGGACGTTTTTTAATTTCATCTGTAAACCGTAGGATTATAGTATTTGACGAGCGTGATCACACGATTGCAACCAATCGATCAATAAATTGTCATTCCCTCACGGATAAATCATACTTTATCGTTTTTTGTATACAATCGCATAAATCTCAAACGACGTTTGTCACGCTTATGACAAACCATCGCGAATATATCGGGATTCGAATTATTCGTGCCGAAAAAAAAAAAAAAATGTATTTACAAATTCCGAATTTCTAATAGTCATTATAACCGCGAATTTGGAAATATACTTCGAGTATCGAAAAAAATCGAGAATTTTATAGAGTAAAAAAAATGTAGTAAACTCGATAAACAATTATTTTCAAAATCGATAAAAAAAAAAAAAAAAGATTGTTAGATTTCCAGACATCGATGCGTAAAATCTCGGACTTTTCTGGGAAATAAATCATTGCCCGATTAATATCATCGCGACGAACGGGTTATCGTGATTTGATTAATGGGAATAAAGCGAATGAGATTGAGGCTGGTAATCCTCGCAAATGAAGATCGATGGGTAATGCGGAATCGTCCTGTGAGTCTTCGTAGGAGATTACAAGCTCCCCAAGCGGGATATTCCACAAATCTGTAGGACATCGAGATAGAGGTCGAAATCCACATATCGCAATCGTCGATCTATCGATCGTTGTATTGGCTACAACATTGTGTTCTTCCGAACGGAAAGGAACGAGTTTTCGTATAAATACGGACCGCAAATCAATGCTAAATCAGTCAGTAGCACAACGAGGTCCAAAGATGTTCAAGTTACTGGTAATCGCAGCGTTGGTCGCGGTGGGTCATGGTAAGTTTTCATATTTATTTCCTTGTTTCGTAAAATCGATCTAAAAAAAAAATTCCTATTTCTTTTTTTTTTGTGGCAAAAATATTGAAAATTTTTGGATTTTTAACAATATCAATTTTTTCATCGATTGTTTCGAAAGGCATTGATTAATGATTGAATTAAAATCTTCTAGCTAACCAGCTGCCACCGAGAGTCAGTATTCTCAACCCATTCACCCCAAATGGTCGCATTGTTGGTGGCGAACCAGTTGCGATTGAAGAGGTGCCTTACCAAGTATCTATGCAGGTGTACGGTTTCGGCTTCTGCGGTGGTACCATAATCGCTAAGGAATGGGTCGTCACGGCAGCTCACTGTGCTGATGCTTACTCGGCATCATCCGTTAAAATTCGCGCAGGAACAGACCGTAAGACGACCGGCGGTAGCGTTCACGCCGTTGAAAAGTTCATCATTCACGAGAAGTTTACGACGAACAGATACGGAATTCCGCTGAACGACGTTGCCCTCGTCAAGCTTCAGACTCCGCTCCATATGGACTCTACGAAAAAACCTGCGAAACTCTTCGAATTTCACGAGGAAGCCGTGGCTGGAAGTGCCGCGATGATCACCGGATGGGGTGCTTTGTACGAAGGCGGTAGTACCACCGAAATCCTTCAAAAGGTCACCGTTCCCGTGGTAAGCAAAAAAGAGTGCAGCAACGCTTACGCCTCGTTCGGCGGAGTTCCCGAGGGACAAATATGCGCGGCACATCCAAACGGTGGCAAAGACGCTTGCCAAGGTGACTCTGGCGGTCCTTTCACCATTGGTGGACGACTCGCTGGTATCGTTTCATGGGGCAATGGATGCGCCAGACCCGGATATCCCGGCGTCTACACCGAGGTCGCTTCCTACCGCGATTGGATTCAAGAGAAGACCGGACTACGGCTGTAATCCACGACTCAGCTATCGCTAATGATTGATGACGAGACCATTCATCTCATTCGTGGATTTTCACACCGAGAGAGCAATTTGGAGAGACCATTGGCAATAAGTTTGAACATCTTTGTAACTTCGAAAATTATTTGATCCGTTTTTTTTTTAACATTTTTGTGTCTTCTGTACGAAAATTTGAATTAAATACCCTTTCATTCCGCAATTTCGAGTCCTGTGTTAATTTTTTTTTTTTTTTTTTCGTAATTTTAACTGTTTTTGCATTATTTTCGGGAGTTGTAAATATACTTTCGGCATTTTTTTACCAGTCGATTACATTCGAATGGCCCATTTAACTATAAAATATTGTGAAAGAATTCCAAAAAAAATTGTAGAGACGTCTCAAAGTATCGTTTTTTTTGATAGTTTAAAAAAATATTTTTATGTTCTTTTTTATTATTGTTATGAAGAAAAGAAAGCAGTGTTGTACGTCGCCGGGATAAAGTCTCCCGCACCGGAAGGGTTAACGAGTTTCATATCGAAGAAAATTTTTCTTTAACTTCGTCGAAGTTGTGATACATCCATTTCTCACTTCCGTTGAACGATTCTCCCTGAGGAATCGCAGAACTCGCCCCGTCAACGTTGTATTAATCTTGCAAACTTTTCGCGAGTTTATTTTTATTTATTTTTTTCGTTGCGTCAAAGCAATTTCGAATATCTGCAAAGGCCGCAGAAGTTTTCACGTGGCGTAAAGTTGCGCGATGATAGACGAGGTTTCTAAGTGGAGTTTGAATTAGCGCAGCATTTCGTGTGCTCCACAGGAAATATTGTTAGCGAATTATGAAACGGTACGTTAAAAAAAAATGCATTCGAAGCGACAGTCGAAAACTGCAACGAAACTCACGAAAAAAATTCCGTAACATTCGGTATTTTTCTGCAGCGTAATTGTTTTTGAACTGTGCAGTGTTTATAATTGAGTATATTTTTCGTAAATCCGAAATACAAAACTTTATCGAAAGTACAATAATCGATACAAACGCCACTCTGTATATAGGACGATCAACGTTAGTTGTCGAAGTAAGTCTCGTAATAGTAGCTTCTCCTTTCCGAACTCCCAAGCGAAGAGACGACAAACGTGACCCATCTAATCGACGAAGCCGAGTTCCCTCGTTACGAAAGGAGCGGACGTAACAAGATAGTTTTACGAGTTCCAGGAATCCGAGTTGCCTGCACTTTCGTGTAATTCGTTCGATTTCACCAGCGAGAAAACTGGACCCCGATTTCTCACTTTGCTGATGGACATTCAGTTAATTACTTCGAACGGAGAGTACAAAAAAAAAACTTATTGCCAAATCCAAAGAAATTCTAACGGAAGTTCAATTCACTTCGATTTAAAAGAGAAAATAAAAGTTTGACGAAATTTAATCGCAATCGAACCGAAATAGGTTTCGCATTGGATGCAACTGCGGTAATGAGATACTGCAACGATTGCATCCTCGAGAAATCGGAAAGGTGAAAATTGTTTGGTGTTCCAGTCGATTGGCGGTGGGAATATTGCGGGGTAAAGTGGCCCAATCAACCGGAAGTAAATCGGAAGCGATCCGGGTATGTTTCGATTTCTCTATTTCTTCCGCTGTGTCCCTCCACGAGAGAAACTCTGAAGGAAGAAAATACGAGAGGGCTTCGCTCCTCGACTCCGTTTCTCGTGAACTTCGACCGGATAGTTTCGAGTACTTTTTTGTTTTTTTTATGTTTTCTTTTTTTTTTCTTTACTTTGAGAGAAAGATACCCCGCGTCGGTGAAAATACGTCCGAGTGGCTGGGTTCGCTCTCACCCTTTACCTTCTCGTCGTCTCTCAACTCTTTCTCTATCTTTTCCAGTCGTCCGGAAACTTTCAACGAATAGGAGAGGCCACGTCTCTGTGAAAACGCGAGGAGAAACAAGAAAAGTTTAGCTGCCACGCGGAGCGAAGAGGCCAAGGAAGCCGCAATTTTTCCTTCGATATACACGCGGTGGGGGTGCAAAAAGAAAAATATTCTTCTCGTTGAATGGACCATATCCCCCCGAAATAAAAAGAACAACACCGCGCCTGAAGGGAGTGCTCTCTAACTGCCCGAAACAGACATTGGAAAGACCAAGTTTCTCAGACTTTTCACTTTTTATTTCTGTCGCGGAGATATGAACAACATAATGGGTAAAAACCGAAGTGCTAATCGTCGAACCTTTCCTTTGTAATAATAAGAAAAAACGTTCCCTTTGAAAATCAAAACTCGTAACTTTGCCACAAAAAGTTACTTTCTTTACTCTCGAGTGATGAAGTCTTTACAAAAACAATCTCGTGCGATTGAATAAACAAATATTAAAAATGGAGCTTCGTACGAACGAACTATCGATTATTTAATTAAAAATCGTAATTAAAAAAAGTATAAATTATAATTTCAATATAATTATAATTATAAAAAATTATAATTATTTATAATAATTGTTAAATAACAAATGGCCATTGACGACGTTAAAATAATTATTCTGTGCTTCCACCCCTTAAAGAGTCAAAGTATTGAGCCATTGGGGGAAATGCGATCGGGGGATGGCGAGTTCATCGCCCCCTCGCGTCCTTCGACTCGCGATACACCGAGCAAAACGAAATCCAGCAATTCGTCGGTCTAATCGATGACCTACATTTTACGCAATGCCAGAAATGAGAGGTACCGGAGTCGAACGTTCGAACGTTTATGCGAACGAACTAATTCAATAAGTTAATTAAGCCAGTCGTAGAAAAAAGACGAGAAGCAGCACTTGGATTCCATGTTTACGGTGTGTGTAGTAATAACCTATTGTTCGGCATTCCAAGTAATCCCAGCGTAGAGTTACAATCGAACAGAGACCATCGCCGAGGACGTTCGATTTGTAAAACTAAGTAAAATCGAGAAGCGCAATCTTCCGAACAGCAAATTAATTGAAACGGCATCTCTGATTAAAATTTTCATCACTGTCGAGATAATGTAAATGCAAATGTAAGCAAATTCAATTGGGTGAATTAATGCAAGAAATTACTTTGCAATTTCTTGGTAAAAACATCGCGATGTAATAAGGGAATCAATTTTTTAGCGTCAATGAATGAAATTGCGAAGAAAAGAGGAAAAATATCGATTATCGAAGAGTTGCCTAATACGATGACTCATTAACCCTTTGTTAGTGACTGTAATGTGTTATTGGAACCCAATTTTTACTGGAAGATCACGTTATTCCACTCTGTTTCCCCTATTTCCATTTCCCGTATTAAAACTTCAGGATTAGAAAAAAAAAATGCCGTAATCGATCCGCTGCCTTTGCGTGAAAAAAAAAAAGCTAATAACGAACGGTTCGAAACTTTTATCGATCAGCAAGCGACCTCAAGGATAAGAATGAGAAAGCAAGAGAATCTCAAGATGCTTGGCAACAAAATGACTTCGAGGCTCCAGTTGCGATCGAGACCGGTGGCATCAGCTGGTGCACACGTTACTTATTGCCGCAACGGTGCACAATGTAAAGAGGAGGAAGAAGAAATATTAGCAGTAGCAACGCGTATGTACTGACACGATGTCGAAACTACTCGCGGTTAATCTGACGCCTTTTACTACAGTTTCTGGTAGACAGCAACCGAAGGATATTGTAGCAAACCGATCAGCTTCGATGTTTTTTTTTTTTTTTTTTTTTTTTTTTTTTTTACTGCAGACGATGTGCAACGGGAGCTGCTGTTCGAACCTGCGTCGCAGCTCACGTATCGTCGAGAAAATTCCTGACACGCTGATCGGGAGACGCTTGCGATGATGCTGCTGCGCTTAGTGCAGACGCGGCTTCGACTTTATACGAAGCCACCGGAGTCACTCTCGGTAAAGCATCCTGGAACTCGGCCAACGACGGTGTCTGAATACTTCCGGGAATTCTGATCGATCTACGAACCCAAGTCTAATCGGAATTTCGACGATTTTGTGGATCTTGAATTGTCCACGAAACTATCGAATTCTTAGAAATTTACATGAAAAATGTATTACGACGATAACAGATTTTACACTGTAGACACGTGTTTTTAATATTCAATGGAATTAATTATGCAATTTTTTTTTTCTTTTATTCGAATTGTTTCGTGAATTTTTTCAAACGATCCGAAGTCATGATGTTCGGTAAAAGGAAAAGTAAAAATGCATAAATTTCTCAATTGACTCAGTGCGCATCACAGGACCAGCGGCCGTAAAATCAAAGTGGAGACAAAGATTTTCAAAAATATACAGAAGAATAGAAACAAAAGTATGAAACAGTCGAATTTAAAGGTAAAAAAAAATTCAAGGAGCAACGAACGAATTTTTAGGATGTTTCAAGACTTTTCCAGGACAAGAAAAATCCAATAACATTTCCAGGACTTTCAGGATTTCCAGGACACCAAGGAAACGATTGATAAATCGAATGTCGCAAGGAAATGAATCGACAACGATAGACCGATTGAGCTTTCGATATGTACTTTCGTTTTGGGTTTTCGACGGGAAGAGAGGAAAAATACGACTATCACGAAAGACTTCTTGATAAGAAGAAGGAAACAGATCGAAAGACGATAATTCGTTGCTGAGAAACTCGCCGATGGAGTCGGATTAGAATTCCTTATTTTCGTCGACTCTCGAATGGTCATTCTTCCGTGCGCATCCGGTTCACTGACGCCAATCTGTTTTCGATTGGAAAACAATGCTGGTTCAGTGAATCCGGAGTTCAACGGTGATATCCTACTTGATTTTGGAGCGTCCAATCCGAAATACGACGTCTCGTTAAGAGACGACACTCGGGAAACCAAAATTAAAAAAAAATGCATCCAACCAGTGCAATCCATCCAAGAATTGTCGAGTTTCTGACCCGAAGAAAATGCGGATAGTATCTCTGTACTGTCGGAGCGGTGACCGTAACGAAACACTGGTAGAACTTAAGAAAAACCCCCGCGTAAAGCTTTTATTTTATAAACATTTTTTTACGAAACCTCTACAGTCTCTGAAAAATGTTTAATGACGTATCACTGAATTATCATCGAAGATAATTAATTATACCAATTATTCCAAAAAATCAATTTATTTTCGCAGCTAATGATATGTTCTTATCTCCAAGAAATCAATTTTTTGCACGATCTACTGCCGAACTTCCGACAAATCCGTTCAAATTCCTTGACCAACGAATCATTAATTGTAAGAAAATAAAATTCCGCTCATAATTCTGCGATGATTCACTCGCATCTCCTTAAATCATCGACCAGAAGTGTTTTTTTTTTAAGGGAAGAGAGATGCGCCGTCCAACCCTCGTAATTCGTCAAATCGACGTTTACGTCGAGTGGCACGTTGACGGAGCGAAAAAAAAATAAGTTCTGACGGGAATCGTTCCGACGTCGGGGTTAGTCGACGAGGGAGAAGTTTGACTCTCCAGAAACTTCTCGAGTCCTGTCTCGTGTTCGACGTTTCTCGACTCAACTCTCCACGGCGATTGATGTGCAATTCGAAAATCGCCTGTTTGCCTTTCGAAGCCCCCGATCGACGTTCGATAAATCAACTGACCGTGAAATTAACAAACTACGAAAAAAAAAAAAAAAAAAGACCTCAATGAATTAACTAACATCGTAACCCGTTAATTAAAAACCTATTCATTCCATAATTACGATACATGAAGTATCTGCAAATCTTAATTCTCGAAGATAAACGAATATGGAACATAATATCGCTGTGTGGTCGATCGCGATTAATGTCAAGAAGGGGTTCGATGAACCGGAAACGGATTAAACAAACAGTCATCGTCCTCGAACGGTCTCCCCTCGTCCGTTTGGTCCGTTCGTTCGTTAACTCCCCACGTTTGCTAACATAGTAACCGTAATATCGATCGTACGTTTTATCCTGCTTCCCCGCCCCCTCCCCCTCCCCCACTGTCTTCTAATGTGCAACGCGAGATTAGCCGAATCGATAATACTAGTAGTATTTTTAGGCCGCCGCAGCGTAGTTAAAATATTGACTTTTGAACATGTAAAACGAGGACGGATCGATAGGACATTCGTCACTGTGACGATCGACACGAGGTCGCATCACGAGGGAAAAACAACGAACAAAGATACGTACAATGACAAAGAATGGTATGGAATGCTGCTATCGAATTGTACATAATATCAGTGAGTAAGAATTTTTCTCAGATAAATTATTAAATTGATTGCCTCGTGGCTCTCACGTCGGCTATAAGTTAGTTACTCTCTTCTCTACAACATCGGCTGCAATCGAGGGAAGCCTCGAAGTATATTTTAAGCGCCAACCGAGGGTCAACCCGAGAAGCGTGTGAAAACGCTCGCGAGAAGTTCGATGGTAAATATCGCAGCTTCGCGAGCCACGATCTCACGACCATTGCTCAAAATTTCTCGGCAACGGACAACGCGATGAGGTTGAGTGAGAAAATATAGGAGATGAGAAACGCTAATGCCGAGAGAAATCCGAGAGTGGATTTTCGAGCAAATTGCCAGAAGTTACATTTTTTTTTTTTTTTTTTTTTTCGATTGGTTGCCAAGTCTGACTTTCGCAGCTTTGAATCGCGTTAGCTATCGGTTCGTCGAGTCGAATATCTACATATTGCGCACAGGTATAAATCGAGGGATTTGTATTCTGTACGACTACGGAGTTTGGGACTTTCGGAACAATTGAGTAACTATCGATACGACAAAAAGAAAAGCTTCAATTTATCTCACAGGATTTACTACACGGGTAATAATGATTTGTTTTTATTTGAAATTAAATTGATCGAATAAAATGAAATTCATTTTTCAAACGTCTCGACGGACTTTTTTATGTCTGGAAAGGATTCCATTGTATTTGTTTTTTTACGGATTTATATTTTTTTAATATAAACTCGAAAAATGTCGAATAAGCAATACATTTTTTGGTTTTCTGATATTTCTTTCGGATTTATTAAATTTTCTTCTAAACGAAAAAAGAAAATATCCTTTTTTCACAGATCTTAATTTTCGGAGTTCGAAAATAGAAAATGTAATATACACCTTTCGCGGAATGATAATAAAATATTCGACGAGTCGTGGAATTCTTTATTTCTCGTACACTTTATCGTTATCGATTTTTCTCGAGTCTGCAGTGTTCGCCGGCGACCGTTCCAAATCGAGAGAAAAGCCCGCGTTGGGCGCAAGGAGCTTTTATTCGATAACCCGACGCTCTATAGCTCTCGAGACTCATACAGTTTTTCCTTATCTTTCGTACTTTTCGTATTTTTCACTTGTGCGGCAGCTGCAGTCACCGACTACTCATCCTTGGTACTCGCAACCCCTTCTCCTCACCCCCTTCGCCTCCGATGCTTTCAGACGATAGAAAAATTGCGCGAAAACTTGAACGAGAAAATTTTATTTCCCCGACTCGATCTATCATAATTCGGGGTAAAAATAGTGCTTCGCTTTCTTAATAATCCAATGAACATATCGTAGAGTGCACACAGGGCACAGTTGTGCATAATGCAGCATCTCGTAGTTAAAACCGTCGCGCATGCGTATGAATATGCATGAAATTATGCGCGTCTTCTTCCGTTCTCGGACTTCGGCCGAAGCGAAATACTCGACGAAACATTTTCACCGGAAAATCTAATTAAATTCATACGGTGAGAACTTACATACGCGATAGAGCGCTAAATATTCGAGTGCTTAGAGAGAGAAGGATTGCGGAAGCCTCTCGATGGCCCGCTACCAACACGCTGGAATCACCGCCAGCGAGAATCTCTTTAACGCTTTGGTTCTCTCAGGCACTCACTTTAATGCAATAAATTATGCTTCCTTAAAGCAATGTCAATATTTCCATAAATTACAAAGGTAATCGAAGTAAAAAAAAAAAAAAAAAAAAATTCAAATTTTTATCACGACGAAAAGTTCAACGAGCGCGTGAATTGAAAAACTTTGATGGAACGAAATTGATCGTTGCAATATGCCTTTTACTTTACGCCCCTCGGAAAAACTCTTTGATGCACCAAAATTTGTTGATTAATATGAAATCAATATTTAAAAAAAATTATAGATAACATTTTTTTAATAATTAATATAAAAAAAAAAAACTTATGTTAATGCAATTAAAAACGGAGATAATGGATAATGAATGAATTTTGGGAAATGTTATTGATAAGATAAACAGTAATTAGTGGTGATACATCGACGACTGGAATGATAGTAATCGAATGTACACAAAATAGTGCATAATCCGTATAGCGTTATGCGATCCATCCATATGCGACCGCATAATTATCGCTAATGAGAGAAAAATATTCTTTTTTTAGTACATTTAGTAATAGCAGTAACGCTGACGCGGACTGAAATCGTTAATGACAAGGGGAATGAGTACGTCGTTATGATTCGTATACCCAACGCATCCTCTCGTTGTTTGCAGGATATACGAAATCCCAAAATGATGGATGTTCCGTTTGTAATGCGTTGAGGATTTTTTTTACCGACGGAATATTCGAAAAATACAAAATTTGAAGTTTATCTATGATTTTTTAGCGGCTTTGTAGCTAATATATTACGAGTTAAAAACTGTATTACCGACATAGTTATTTTTTATCGTAATTTCTATCTGAATCTATCGATGACTGGTAAAATTATTGAGAGATCGAATTCACAGAATTTTTTTTTAATATTGATATTTTTTTTTTCGCGTAAAGCTCTCACGCCATCGCGAATTCGCCATGCGCCGAGTCGGATTTTAATCAATTTCGCGGTCATCAATTGAGGCTGAAATAATCGGCTCCATGTTGAGCGTTCGATTGAGCGGTTCGTCACGGTCCAATATTTATTGAAACTCGAAATGAAGTGGCGTATGTTTGATGTTCAACGCATGATTAATACAGATCCAAATTAACTCGGAACGAAGTCAACAGAGAGATCAAAGGGACGATACGAGACCCTCTTAGTCGGTTTACAGTTTTATGATTAATTATTTGCTTTGCATCAGAGTTTAGATTAATAAAGAAAAAAATAGAGAAAAAAAAAAAGATTTTTTTACCCGATCCGCCATTATGCAGTACATCGGAATTACACGATGAAAATATATGGCTCGGCATAGAACTCGATAAAAAAAAGAAAAAGTGAAGAACTCATCGTCGTTTAGTAACGATACTCTTAATCTCCGCTGTTTCCCGTCGAAATATTTTGAGGCGATTTAACGAATGACCGCGAATTCAAACAATCGAAACCGCAAGAGTTTCATAGTCTCGTGAAATAACCGTAAGCTGTTCCTATACCTGAACTGTTACAATTTTACGGTCGCGTTATTTTACGACACGCCATTTTTTTTTTTTTTTGTATGATCGCGAGCAGTTGTACGAATTATTTCGAATCCATCGTGTCACGCGCAGAAACGCATCCGGAATGACGATTTGACGGAAATATCAGCAAAGAGCTTCGAACTCATAGTAATCGGCATGTCGTTTTCATCGAATCAACCGCCTATAAAAAACCGCAACTGCTCCCAACGATACCCGTCCCCCCCCCCCTCTCACCCCACCCACCGGCTCGTTACGTTTCTCTTCACAGGAGAAGCAAATTTATCGCTTTTGACCCACTCTCGCCGTGTCCGTCACGGATAACGAATCCGCGAGTTCTAAATAACTGTGTGCCACAAACCAATGACTGTACGAGTAATAGTATTCGAAAATTAAGCCTCCTGTACGTGCTTTTTCATTGATAAAGTGAATACACAAGTGAATTGTGCGGAAAATAAAGAATCATTATTACCAAAGTCTTAATGCACTCGAAAAAAAAAAGTTTTTTATCTCGAAAAAATGACTTTTTTTTACGAATTTCTGTTCCCCGCCGACACTGAATAAATCAGCGAAATATATATTTTTGTAGAATTTTTTTGCAATTTTTTGCGTTCGGTTCTCTTCGACTTCGCAAGGATAAACGGTAAACGTATTTACGATTTATTTCGACTAACGTGAATACGCGAATAAAATAAAAAAAAAAAAATTCACGAGAGTGAAGCTTCGAAGCTCTCGGTGTTCAAGAACCCGAGAGCTTAGGGAGCTCGTCGAGTTGAAGGGAAAAAAAAATAGCAAAATGCCTCTATCTTGAATTTCAAGAAGGCAACAAAAGTTCACGGTTGTTAACACTGAAGTGTAATTTCGTAAAATGTTTGCATACGAATGAAAAGGAGCCGAATAATCGTCGAGGAAGCATTGTGAAGTGCAATTTTATGTGGAAGAAGAGCAATTTTACGGGAAAATATCGTATGGCCAACGACAGTGAACGACAAAAAAAGGGCGATGGTTTTTTACTAGCGATTTGCTGCTTGGTTGACAATGCGCTACGAGAAAAAAGCATACGAGAGCTTCGGAAGACCAACGAAGACGAAGTACGTCGAGAACCGCAATTTGTCGAGGACGCGAGCGTACCAACCATCTATCCTAAAAGAGAAGGGAGGGGAAGGGGGATGCAAACCCCGATCTCGCGACCCCGGGTGAGTGGAAAATCCGGCGGTGCACAGACGAGAAGAAACTCCAAGATCTCGAGACTCGAGTGGATAAACGAAACATCGAGAAAAAAATAAATAAAAAATGTAAAAAAACCTGTGACTACCTACAGTTTGAAATTCGAGTAAAAGATAGAAAAAAAAACCCAATAGCCCAAAACTCAAAAACAAACGATAATAAATCAGCGATTTATTTTTGTAAATATGTTTCGAAAAATCTCGGAATCAGTGTAGAAGAAAAATGATATTTGAAATTTTGAAAAAAAAAATATATTTACGAAGAAAAAAAAAAGTTAACCTATAAGTACCTACAGCTTCGCGATGCCAAACAAATGCGTACATAAATTCATTTTTTTTAATATTTGATTTATAAAATCGCAAATTCATTGTAAAGTAAAATGATATTTGAGATTTCCGAATAAAATACAATAAAATATGAAGAAAGTGGGTTGGGCAGTGATTGTGAGATGAGTGTTCATAGCGGTTAAAACAGTCGTATATTTTCCTACACAAGTACACGAGGGACAGCGACGAATCTGTACTGTTGGCTGAGAGAACTCGCCGTTCCAAGAGTCGCCGTTCGTTTAGCGTGCGTGATTCAGATTCTCCCGCGTGGGGACATCGAGGTAAAAGCAGTTTGTCTTCGTTTCAGACGTTAGAGACTTGTGGAAGCACCACTCACGAGCGGGAAGGTGAATGTGTGTACATATGCGTGTGTGTTATGTTTGAGTGAGTGTCGCACCCAGAGAGACACGAGAAACAGGCCATTAACGATGGACTCGACCGCACTATCACCGCGACTGCATCTCGAATTCTCTTGCATTAAAGAAACATTCTACAAAAATGAATTTAAAAAAAAAAAAAAAAAAATCTCTTGATAATATCGAAATTTCTAAAAATACACTACGACTCCTTTTGCGACATAAAATTCGATATCGTGTTTCATCTTTTATATTCTTCTTTTTATCGCCGTTAACATATTTTTAACGAAGGGTCGACCCCTCGGTGAATTTTTTTATAGATCTTCACCCTCGTCGTTTAATTATGAAAATTAAATAATTCAGCTATCTGAACTCGAGGGCTCCTAAGAACGAGCGGGACATTTTTTTTACGCGAAATTAAATAAAAAAGTTTAAATCGTTTGTTTGGATTTTTTTTTTTTTTTTTTTTTTTCGATTATTGGATGGAGTATTATTATAGAGGTTTGCGTCAAGTACCAGAAAGGATCGACAGCTTCGACATTGCCCGAGCTTCTTCACTCGAGAAATGTCAGCTTTCGTACCCAGAGTGGCACACGAATCCGAGTCCCCTAATCAGTGCTGGCAAGTGGTCAAAGACTCTCTTCTCTCGGTGTCGACTGCGACTACGACGTAGACGTCAAAGGCCAACCGGGTGACCCGGTCTGCGTATTGTATATATCTGTATCATAAATCACGAGCGCGCGCGCGCACACATACACTTTTTCCCTCGTTCATTGTCATCGTCAATTTTGGTTAAAAAAAAAAAAAAAAAAGCTTCGAGGTTAAAAAAAAATAGAGAAAAAAAAAAATTTTAAGACGATATAAATTCTTATAAACTTTCGATAGTTACTTTTATTATTTTTTTAAATGGTCGAAACTTTTTCTTGAAAACAGAAGAAGGGGGGGGGGACGGCCCGAATTTTAAGTTGACCCCCATCGACCCGCTGGAATTCGCAGCACTTCCGTCGTCGGTCGGAGTCGCTTCGCGAATCGCGGGATTCAACAATAACAACAATATTTATGCATCGAAAAAAACATTTTCGGCTCAATTTTAAAATAATTTAAAAATTTATCAGATTGGGGCCTATTGAACGCGCGTTTGATCGAAACGCGAGAATCTTGCGGAAGAACGAACGATTAACCCTTTGACTTCGGTTGATTCAATATCGGCGAGATGCGCAGATAGAATTCCTTTATCATCGTATTCTCTACAAATCCCACTGTGCGGAGCTCAAAGATCTGAGGCCACGAATAGCCCCAGAACAATCGCGTCTCGTCGCGGATATTATTCGCAAATCCATCAAAGCCGCACACACACACGAACACACGAATAAACCGTTGTAGTTAATCGAAAATTAATTAAATTTCGTTTCAAACTAAAATACGCAGTGATCGACTAAAATTACGTTGTAAAAAATCTATCGATATCTAAAATTTATAATAAATAAAAAAAAACAAGGAAAAAAAAAGCTTACATCCAAAACTTACCGATTACTCTGAACTACGACGTGATCCAGTGGGAGGTGTGAAATTTTTTGTTTTTTTTTGTTTTTCTCGAAACTTCGAACTCCTTTCACACAAATGTATTAAAGTTTCTCGTTAATTAAAATTCGCGAATAAAAGAAAAAATTAATTCGTGAATGTAGTTTAACGACGGAAACTAATAGTTTTTTAATAAGAATTAAAAGGAAACGAGTTTTCCCTCGAGAATTCGCGGGCGTTGCATATTAACTCGCGACGAACGACGCACCGATAGAGGACGTGTGAAAATTTTTGCGATACACGAATGTTCCGGTAAAGTGTAATAAAACAGAGAGTACATATATGTACGCATATATGTATATATCTATATATATACACACACTGTGAATGTTAAACGAACGAGTAAAGAGTAACAGTAGGTTCGCACGTCGGGCGGACGAGAGTATGAAGCGAGAGGGTTCGCGGCAAGTATCACACTGAGGGGTAGTTTCTCCGTTGGCACTACACCACCGCCACCCCTCGACCGTCCAACTCACTATCCGCAAGCTCGATCCCCTATTGTTTCACAAAGTGATTGGCTTGTTTGAGTTTTATTTTTTTTTTTTTTTTATTTTACTTTTTTTTCTTCATCAAAGCTTCCGACACCGCGCCGAGTTAACGGAAAACTGATTTACTCGCAACTATCATCCGATGGGGGTGACGAAGAACTGAGGGTGGGGAAGGGAAAAGGAAACGGGAAGAAAGTGAACGAAAGACAAGAAAAGATCGTCAGGGGTTTCAGGGTGGAGGGGGAGAGAACAAGTGGTGAAAACGTCTGCGAAGTTTCCGAGGGGAGGATTATGAATGGAAAACTTATTTACAATCACTTAGAGCTCCCGAGATAAATTTAATTGTAAATCTATCGTTTCCTGAGTTATTTTACCAACCGTATCTATATTTACTCGAATTCTTTAAAGATTTTTCATGCATTTTTTCGAACTATGCGATGTTAATTTAAAAAAAAAAATTTGCAAGCCGTTGATGGGGAAATTTTTTATTTTTTTCTTTCAGAAGGTGTAGCGATGATTGAATTAGAACTATTTAACATTGACCCCATTAGAGAACGCGATCTTGGGATATTTTTTCATTTGTTTTTAATTTTTTTTATTTATTTCGTTTGTTTCTCTGTCTTTTTATATTCCAAATAGTGTTTTTTTTTTTTTTTTTTTTCGTGTTGTGTTAGAACACTTCGCGAGTTAGCGCTCGACTAGGCACTCCGTGCACCGTCTGACCATGTCTGGCCGTAACCACTGGCGCGTTATTTTTCACCGAAAGGCACGACGGGATGGGCGACCGTGCGCGCATTTCTCGCTCTCTATCAATCTATCTCGGCCTTGCCGTGTCGCCGGCGACGATTTCGATAGAGCTTACGGACGACTACTGAGCTTTCGATGTCGGCCTTGCGGGACCAGTCCGCGCGCACGACCTTTAATGCTATTCGATATATGTAGAACGAACAACCGAGAAAGAGAGAGAACCACGCGATCTTGTGCGCTTTTAACGAGCTCTGCAACGCGGTTCTTGGCCCTCCGATCTGAATTCTCGAAATTTCAACGCGAGCCAATTCACCTACAAAACGCTTTGCGATGCATAGCGCATGCGAACTCATCGAAGTATACTAAACGAACGCTTATGCCTGCGCGCGCCTGTGTTTTCTTTTGAGAATAAACATCTCTCAACGTCATGATCACTGAAAGGAAATGTTATACTCCATTTGTTTACACGCTTTTTCCTACGAGAATTTACGATTTTTTTTTTTTTTTTTTTCAAACTTCGAAATCACAGAAATAAAACATTTATTGGTCATACATAAAATCAATATAGTAGATAATTCGACATCTACTAACAATTTAATATAATTGCTATTTTTTTTATCAATAATTTTTTTTTAATTTAATATTTATCGATTGGATCCTAATATTTCTACGAAAATTTTTCCGAGAATTTTTTTTTTCTCAAACTTCGAAATCACAGAAATAACCCAACAAATACTAATAAATTTTAAATATAGAGATTTTTTTTGCCGACAAATACTTTTTTTATTTTATTTTATTCGATTTCGAGAATTATTTCATCGTAAAATGGATTCGGAGTAAATAAGAAATTATTTTATACGCGATACGATGAATCGCGACTGTCAAGTTATAGTTGAGATGTTCGAGTCGACAACGATGATAAAACTATCGTGAAAAAAAAATGAATGTGTTCGCCAACCGCTATTATAGTCGAAAAGTAGTTGTAGTTGTTTAGCGCGGCGTTCACTTCCTCGAGTTATCAATAGTTCGCGATGCAACGACTCGATCAACGAGCCGGAAACACCCACTGACATATTTCTCATGTCCTTATGCCAAACAAGTATGTAGAGACGCGTGTCTTCAGTCCCCAGTAAACAAATTGATTGAATATGCGACGACCCGTAAATCATTATCTTTCAACTCCCTGTTGAAATTCTATCCTATTTTCTTTTTATCCAAACCTATTTTATTTTTATCGAAACCAACCAATCGAAACCAATTATTATTATTATTATTTTATCGAAACCAATTTTTTATACAACCAACAATCGTATAAAAAATTACATCGAGGAATTAACTCAATCGAGAAATTTCGTAATTTTTTTATTTAACGTTTTTTTCTACGATATTTTACCCGATGTATTATAATAAAAAAAAAGATTTCATGCAACCTCAGTGTTTTTTTATAAGCTTTTTATCCTCCCGCCGTTTCCTGCATGCGTTTATTTACCCTTTAATTCCGCGAAGTGACGCGCATAAACCATATTTTTGACAGAAGACTCTTCAACAATCGTCTTATCATAAAATACACTCGTATGACATTGCGGGCAAATTTGCCGTTTAATCGTTTCACTTACCAGTATCGAGTACCATCGCTGGAACGATGTGTTGTAATTGTCGTGTTGTTTAAAAAGTTGCCAACGACAAGTCTCGAGGCTGTTAAGTTCGAAAATTTCGCTCACGATAACGCAAACACGGTGAAAAAAAAAACGAAAAATACGAGGCGAACTTCTTCGCTCGTCAGTATTGTTCTAAAAGTGGTGGTGCGTGTAGCAAACGCATCTTTCACCCTCTTTCGGTAAACCGCGATACAACGGCTCGACCACCGAACGCGGTACACCTGCTAATATTTTTTTTGAATTCTAAAAACAACCGACGTGCGCAAAGCAACGCTGGAAACTCGAGGAAAAATACAATTTTTAATATTTAAAAAAAAACCTTAAAAATTGTTCGATTAATCGATAGTTACAAAACGGCAAAAAAAATGAATCGACGAGGACAGCGATTTTTTATTCTATCATTGGTGACGTTCTTCACACTGATGCTTCGTGAGTAAAATTCTCCGCGATACACTGAATTATGTTATTCTTGCATCGTATCCCGACAACCGTACTTTATTTATGTTATTGAAAAAAAAAAAAACATCGAAGGTGAAACAACATCGTTTCAGTCAAGAATCGTCGGAGGATCGACGATCAATATAACGCAAGTTCCGTTTATTGTAAGTGGTGAAATATAATTATTTATTATAAAAACTTTTTTTTTTTCATAAAAAAGAGAAATTTTTGACAATTTTTTTTTTTTTTTTTCATTAATTCGAAGGTAATTCATTTTAAAGGAAATATTGAATATTTATTTCACAAATAACGTAAAGCCGGCGCCCCTATCATTTAACAATAAATTTTCACGGTAAAATTATTCGGTTTTATCCCTCCCGTATTATTTGGCAATCGATGTATCGAATTTATTATCAATTGAATGATAGTTCGACTGCACACTTCGGTTAACACTGCTGATAATGTATTGAGACGATAAAGAGAGTAACCAGCGAGGGCCAACAGCGAGAGAGCCTCATTAGTGAAATTACACGATATTGCGGTTGCAGTTGTCCTTCAGACTGCGTGGTGACCACATTTGCGGAGCGACGGTCATTAGTCAAGACTGGGGTTTGACGGCTGCGCATTGTGTTACCACGTGAGTACCGTCCGCAAAACCCCTGTATATTACTTTGCAAAACGCATTTCTCTCAGATATCCAAATAACGTTAACGCGAAAACTCGATTTAATATCTAATTTTGTAAATCCGATTAATACCCTCGCGAAGCTTAATAGCGAACGTCACGGAGTACAGCGTTCGCAGCGGTTCGTCCTTCCAGGATAAAGGAGGCAAAATTCACAACATTACCGATATAATATGGAACGATAAATACAACACGTCGAACAACGACTATGACATAGCGGCCTTCAAGGTCGAACCACCGTTTAATTTCGACGAAACAACCGAAGCGGCCGATCTACCGGGAAAAGACGGAAACATCGATGACAGCTGGGCGATTATCGCCGGTTGGGGATACTACTTGGTAAAACTTCGAGTTTCAATCATTTAACGCGTCAATGAGAAAAAAATCCTACTGCACTGTTAATCTTCAGATATCCCCGAAGAAACTTTAATTTTTCTATCGATAAATATCAATTTTTAGTTTTATTTCACCCGGCAAAGCCGCGAACGCAAATGCTTTGACGGTGCAAAATTTTATCGATGCGCGAAAAATATGATCGCGGAAAAAATACATCGCGCTCCTCGCGAAACTCTTAACATTGAATAATTCTTACTTTCGTGTTTCTCGATTATTAATCGAGGCCCGAGGAAACGTTCTTTCGGAAGAATTGCGATACGCCGAAATACCGAAAATCGACAGGAATATTTGCTCCAATGATTACGCTGGATTGTACGACGTAACGCCGAATCAAGTGTGTTATGGATACGAACAAGGCGGCACGGATTCTTGCAAGGTAATCGATCGAAATTTCGATACTTTTCGTCAATGTGCCTCACTTTTACTTTCGTATCCATTCAATTTATTACTATTATTATAAAATTATTTGACTCACGATGCTGGAAAAAGGGTGACTCGGGAGGCCCGTTATTCACGGAGGAAAATATTCTCATCGGGATCATCTCTTGGGGCGAGGATTGTGCTGGACGTAAATCACCGGGAGTTTACACAACGATGTTTCTAATGACCGATTGGATCGCGGAGAAAACTGGTGTTCGAAGTCGTCTCTGACTTTGTGAATTCCATTGTCGAAATCGCGAGTAAAAAAATAACGGTAACAACGAAAACGCGTAAATAATTAGGTTAGGCGTGCCGGCAACAGCGATGTTACCCCCATGGGACGCCATGGCATACTGACGAAGCAGAAGTCCGCCGGTTGGCCTCGACGACCGGAGAAGCTCTGGCATCACGATTTCTTGTTGATATATCCCTCGTTTCGAGGTTTTTCAGTCCCAGCAATATATTTTCAATAAAATGTTAACCCAATTATGTTTGTAGCATAATACTTATCATTGATGTATTTATCGTCTGAAAAGTCCGTTAATTTTTACGTAAAAGCGCAGCGCACCTGCGCATCCGTATATGCGCAGAGCACGTTTTTTGTTCGATGTTTTAACGTAGCATCTCAAGTTCGAGCAATTTATTTATGTTAAACGTGAACTATAACCGTTGTTTATTCAATAATTCTTCGTATGTATGAAAATATTACAAATACATCGCGACAATATAAAATTACATATTTTTCGTTTCTGAATTCTGTTGATTGAGTGGTATAATTTGAACAGTCGCGTTGTCCGAATTAACGATGAATTTGCTGTTCTTGTACTGCAACAAATTTCCAACTCGCGAATCGTTCCACGCGAGATATCCGTTTTTATAGAAAGCCGGTAGTTTTTCGAAGCCCCCGCTAACGGCCAAATCATCGTCGTAATCGAATTGTTTATTAGCCAAAACGTGTCCGTGTTTTTTCTGCGCCGATTTGGGCCTAGCGTCCTCGAGCATTTCCGCTTTCGTTGGCAGTGTGACTCGTCCTTTTAAAACCGCTAAATGGTATTGCACCTGAAAAAAAAAAAAAAAAATACACCGCATTCAAACATCGAATTTAAACGAATCGCGTTATTTTCCGTGTACATCAAAGCGACCGCATTGTGTTAACCAAAATATAACGAGTAAATTCGTCGAAATACCTGCATGTGAAACAAAACGAAGGGTATGACGGTCATCGGAATTCCGACAATACACATCGAGGGATGTTCTATATTGATTAAATGTTTGTAGAGCGGGCTAACGTAACCGTGATCGACTCGAATATCGCATTTATCGTCCAAAAACGGATAGCTGTACTTGTAACCGGTGCAATAGATAAAAGAATCGACATCGCTAACACTGGTACCGTCTCGTAAAAAAAACCTTTGACCTCCGATCCTTTCCACACCGGCGATCTGAGTCATGTTACTTGGCAATGGTCCATTCAATCTGTAAATACATTCGCATTGAGCGAAAATTGATTGAATATGAAATATAGTAGATTTTATTAAATTGCCTACACGTGTAAAGCAATTGGCGATAACGTGAAAATTGAGTAATCGGGGATTGTGTGGGACGTTATGAATATACAGATTTCGGAGCGTATTATCCGCTTATACATGTATATAGATATATACGGATCGAAATATCGGTCAAATATCAATTATTGGATTAAATATAGTGTAACGAGAACAAAAGGTCCGATTGAATTTCACGAGGACTGGAAATAGCGGGTGAATACATAACGCTTCATTACTCTGTCCATTCAGCGAATCGAGGCGAATAAAAAACATTATTAAAAAAGAAGATCATTTATAGGGAAAAATGTTGGTAAAAATTTAATGAATAAACAACATTTTGAGGGGCGATTACCTATCGCGATTGTGACTCAGATACACGTGACTCGCGGAACCAGTGATTTCGAGACCAATGTCGATACCGGAAGACGCCGCTCCCAAGACTACGACACGTTTTCCGGAATACTTTTCCGGTTTCCGGTAATCGTGACTGTGCATCACGTTACCTGGGAATGTATCGATGCCCGGTATCGCTGGAATATTCGGCTCGAAATAGTGACTGAAATATAAAAAAAAAAAAGATTACTATATGGTAATAATTAATAGATAATTTTTTTTTTTTTTTGTGAAAATACAAATTCGTTTGATACCCATTGCAAACCATTATCGCGTCGAATTCTTTTTCTTCGGTTACTTTGGTCGAAATATTCTTTACTCGAACTTTCCATGTCGTTTTTTTCCAATCGTTTTCTTTCGCTACTGGCGTTACGCACTCGACTCGCGTATTAAACTGAAAAATATAAAATAAAAAGAAAATACATTTTAAAAAATTTCGATAATTATTATTTGAGTTTTTCGATATACCTGAATGTATTGCCGAAGTTGAAAATTATCGGCATAATCGCGGAGATAATTCAATATTTCTCCGTGAGTACCGCAGGCAGCGTCGGTTTGTCCTAAGCGCGGAAAGTCCGGAAAGTTCATTATCTTCAGAGCCAAATTCGTTCTGAAATTAAAAAATTTCGATGTTTCTTTTTTTTTTTTAGATTCACGAAATGAAACGAATTTTTGCGACTCGCGAATATACTTACCGAAGATTTTGGTACATACTGGAATGTATAGGATAACCATTATCGTCGAGTCCTGTTTTGTCGACATAAACCCAAGTGCCGCCGACATCGTTCGATTGTTCGAATGCAGTCGGTTCGAAGCTCTGCAGATCACTTGCCAAATGCCTGACGGCGCACAGTCCGCCGGCTCCCGCCCCGATAACGCAGACTCGGCGTCTCGATGGTTTCACGATGTCAGCCATCTGACGAAGAATTGGTTTATGTTCGATGTATTTTTTTTTTATTTATTTTTTTTTTCTCGAAACGAACGGTAATAACGAAAGCAATTCAAACTCTTTAAGAAGCGAATCGGTCAACCAGCCGTATACTGCTATCGCTCGGAAACTTCTCTTCGCCTGATGTCCAAAACTTTCACTATATATCGCATCAAATTCCGGAAACCACGAAGAAAAACATGAAAAACCACGAGATAAAAATAACCGCACCGTTCTATCGTGAGAATTTATGACGAATAATAACACCAATGGAAACTTACCTCGCGTACGAAACTACGAATGGTATCCTTCGTCTGCAAATGAATAATTACTCCAAAGCGCGTAACTTTAGTATCAAAAACGTTTTATCAAATTCTATCGAATATATCCGATTCAGCAGCAAGTCACGATGATTTTATCTCTTATCGATTTCATCGGCATCGCCGCGCGGAAATCGCGTTAATTACTGTAATAACGCACAGTAGCGCTGAGAGACCGCTAATTGTACGTAAACTTTTATCTTATCGCAGGCCGTCTAGGAGATTCGTGTTGTTACTATTATTATTATATTCATTTTTTAAACAATTCGCATAGCATTAAAATATTTATTACTTGTTTCTTAGTAACATAATATTACCTATTCAATAAGAAAATTCATCGTAATGATAAACGATAGTGATAATTAATGTTGAACTTAATCGTATCCAGTTCTGAGCAATTAATAATAATAATAATAATAATAATTAATAATTAATAATAATAGAAACTATGTTACAGTGAAATTGTCTCGAATGACGATATTTTTTCGGCGTTCTTAACCTTTGCCTGCTCTGTCAACGGAGTCCCAACAACAAACTCATATAACGATGTATTTTCGAAGCGTAGTGATTTGTTTTTTTTTTTTTTTTCTTGATGTTTTTCATTATGATCATTAATTACAATTTATCGATATGCATAATAATATTTAAATTTCGACGATTTACAACAAGCGGAAGCCGCAGGCAAGTTTTTTTTTTTTTTTTTTTTTTTTTTTCAACAATTCGGACAATAAAGTTCTCAGCAAACGCCGATCGGTGAGAACATTTTTTATCGTTCGAAAAACGCAAAAAAAAAAAAAATACTGTCAAACTATGTAGTTATACATAGATATGCAATAAACATATGAGCGTTTTACACACGAGGTTATGAATGTTGCAAAACATTTTTTTAACACCTCGAAATTGGGAAATTTAATTAAAATAATTATCGGGGAATGAGGGCGGGTCGGGAGTCCCGTTAATATTTAAGGGAGAAAATTTGTTTGTTTCCGTTACGCAATGTACCACTAGCAACCGATTAATTAACAGTTAATAATCAACAGTTGACCCACAATATTATAAATATACAAAACAATTAAATTTAATTATACGTTGAGGAAAATTGGGTCGCGGGGATTTGGGACGCGTGTTATGAGTTAATAGTGATGGAAATTAATGTACAAATACAAACGAAAGAAAAAAAATGATAATTGCTTAAGGCTAATAATGTTTAAGTTCGAGAAATAATAATTAATAAAGTGAAACGCTCCGCGCACTTCCGAACGTATTTTAGTAATCGTTTTTGTTTTTTTTCTTTCAGCCGTTTGCATTATTAAGATAATAATGAAATAAAGAATAAAAAAAAACAAAGATTACGATTGTTACAGCAGGTGGACGGAGCGTGTCGCGTTGGAATGGAAATAATATTGGACTCGCTGTTCGCGTTGTCGATTTGTTTCGTATCCTCATTCGAACAATTAACCGCGCAAAGTTTTTCTAATCATAGAAATTGACAAACGCACAAGATAAACGAGAGTAATGCCATTCAGTGGAGGTTTCGTTAACGTACCGCCACTTTTTAATTTAAATTTTTTTTTTTTAATTTATTTATTTATTAATTCTCTCGCACGGTACGTATCATCGATAAATTCGTACCCTCATCTTTCGTTTCGGGAAATAGCGATTTTATCGAGAAAAAAAAAAAGAAGAAGCACATCGCACTATCAAAACTTTGGTCGTTACAGAATTTTTTTTCTTCACTTTCCGTAAAAAAAAAAAAAATGAAACAGAAAAAAAAAAAAGAACAAGTTATTTGACATCGTGATGCAGAATAATGTATTGTTCCCGTCTTATCATTCGAAGAGCGAATATAGAAGGAAGTCGATGGAAGCCGAGTCGACGTCGGACTCTGGGAAAATAATCGTTTCATTTTTTTTTCTTCTCCTTCTCTACATTATATACAAGTTTCCCTCCCCATTTCAGTGTTTTTTCTTTTTGTTTATCATATTTTCACATTAATAATTATAATCGCGAAATGACTCGACGTGGAAGAACGACGGTACGTCGCCAAGTCTATTTTTTTTATTTTTTATATGCACCCACGTCGCTTCGAATTCATGAATAATTCATGAATTCTTTTCTTCGCGTACCGCGGCACTAACGAGATTCTCTACAACGTCGTATGACCTCATCGTCAAAACGACGAGACAGCTGTTATTAGTTATTATATTTGGTGTTGTGATTTGATTTCTAGCGCAATTTTTTCTTTTTTTTTTCTTTCTTTTTTCATTTGTATATTTATTAAAATATATGCGTGTGTGTTATTTATTTTACGGAGAAAAGAAAACAAAGACTCGACGCTTTGTTATCGTTTTGTTTTTTACTTTACCCTTTTTTTTTCATCAAAATTGGACGTGTCGGCGAACAGTAGTTAAGTTTTTCTTGGACGTTATCGTTATTACGCTTTTGTTGTTTTTTTTTTTTTTTAAATATACGCTACTGAATTAAGTTTCGACAACTTCGTCAATATTGCGCTACTTTTCTCAAAATTCCATTAACAGCGTGAAATTTATTTTTCATTTATCTAAAATCGTTATTGTAAATATGTTTTGTCGTTATTTTTGTTTTTTCTACGCTTCGGTTACGAGCGCAAAAAAAAGCGCTCGTCGAAAACCGATTTTTTCTTGTTTTTACGGAAGTTTCAAAATATATATATCGTTTGTATCTTAATTTCTCGTAACTTCCGATTTCCGTTAGATCGACGTGCGCATTGTACAAATATAAAATCGGCAAACTCGATGTAAAAATCGATCTCAATTGGAATCATCGAAAAAAAAAAAAAAAAAAAAAAATTATTACGCAAAAAATGATAAATCATGTCGACGTTGGACGACATTCAATTCCACGTGAATTGACAAACGTACATTAATTTCTCTACCATTAGTTGTTTCTATATTCATATACAAGGCATGTGGATAAGTCAGCATATATATATTTAATTCTTAGTTATGCATGTAACTTTTTTGCGTACATGAGAAAAAAAAAAATAGGAAAAAAAAAAAAGAAAACAAATATTATATATAAGTCGCTAGCGACGTCCTGAACGTTTATCGGGCGGATTATAATGGATTGTACCAATATTTAGTATACTTTCCTCTTTATAAGCATCGTAAGAAACATTGCGCTCTATATACACATCTAACCAATCGTTTTTCTGCGTTCGTTCTTTTTTTTTCCCTTCAATTCTTTCCCTTTGCATCAACGCGACGTAAATCACAATTGAAATACATCTTCAACCGTGTCTTCGTTTTCTTTTTTTCTTTTTTTTTTTTTGACAAAGAAAAAAACAGATACTCCGAGTCTCTATATCGTTCGAAGTCTTACACTCGTCGCACGTTTTTTGTTTCGCCACTCACAGTCTTATGCGATTAATATCGATTATAGTAGTTAAATTTGACCGGAAACTTCTGTACATAAAGTAAATTGAAGAAAATAAAATCGTTATCGTTCCAACCGGCATAATCCATATGGAGAAGAAAAGTCTGCCGGTCTCTGTCTCTGTGTATACGTGTGTGTGATTTAGTTAGTAAATTATCCATATTTATTGGCGGACACTGTGAGAGCTTTCGGAATGACGTTTATCATCAGCCCTCACTTACGGAGGATAAAGAACTGCGGGTCGAACCGGCTGTGTTATGCGTCAAGTCGGGAAGATCCGGTGGCAAACAGAGAGGTATGGCGCTCGGGCCATAAATCGCTTCTTGTTCCTCCAACTGCATCGCGAATTGTTCCTCGAGTCTCTGTAACGTCATACAAACAAATTCGGTTAATAATTTTTTTCAGACACGAAATTATCTCTACACGCAAAAGCACCAACGGATTATCGTTTTTTATATCGTTCTTCAGTGATAGAAAAATCACGCGGCGTTTTATCGCGTCGATAATACGTCGGTGCTTCGGCACCACAGCTATCAATTCGTCACTCGCATCTCGACTAAGACTCGTCGATTGTCCTATTGCTACGATAATTTCAACGATCTTTTATTCAGTCCCCCAACCAAAGAATCATACGGAAAGTACGCTGTTAAATATATAATTGAAGACTAACCTTTTCTTCGTCAAACATAGAACGCGTTCTGCTTCCAGCCAATTATTCGATTGGCTATATAGTTCGATTATTCCCGCTACTCTCTCGTTTTCGAAGGAATATTTGTTTTTTAAGGGTCGGTTTTTTTTTTCGACTGACAAAAGCGAACCCACGTGTATGTGACACATTTTTTTTCCGGTGTTACCGTACGATACTTTTTTAACTGAATGTCTAAACGATTTTTCTACTTGTGAACACAATCCACATAATGATTTCCTTATATTCCCCTTTAATCCAATGAAAAATCGTACGAACATAGAAACAGATACATGGATGAGACAAGAAAAACAAACAAAAAAAAAAGGATCGATAAAGATTCGAGACGAACACGAGAGTAGAAGATTTTGGTTGGAGAGCGATGCGGCGAAATTGACGATATACATGAAAATTCAGCGTACTATGTGATTCAATGATTTTGAGACAAATTGTGATAAAGCCAAATGGATTTTTTTCGTTTTATCTCAACGGTGATTAAAATCGACGGATGATGGGCGTTAAATAATAATATAAACGTATAACATCCGGTGACGCAGAAATGATTGAGAAAGAAAAATCAGCGTAAATCGAAGGAATCGTCGCGCGAATGCGAGAGAAAAAAAAGCGACGAAAAACACATCAGATCGATGAAAATGGCATAAATGACTCTCGAACCAAAGGTGGAATACGGTTCGAGAAAAACAATACGCACACATACACACAAATTAATAAACATATAAAAGGGATTCGCAAGAAGCTCTCTATCTACGGGAATTGGATGGCAAATGATGGGGACGGGGAAGTGTGCCGTTAATCGAACCCGATTCCGACCCACTGCCCTTCAGCGTGACTCTCGGAATGCTGAAGGGTGTCGGAGAGTTAGGCATCGATCTCGGCAATTTCGGTTGATTTTTCAACGCATCGGATTGGGATACCGCGGAAAGTGTAAATGCGGCAAAAGACAGTGTGGATATACGGGAGGGCATACAATCTCGGTAGCGGGCCTCCAACGCTTCCATTTCGGACGCCAGTACAGCCTCTATTTTCTATAAAAAATATAAAGTATTTTTTTTTTTTTTTACGGTATATAAATAAAAATTTCTGCGTTGAATCGTTAATTTTTACTCAGTGATTAGAAAATGAACAAAAAATTGATTCCGAAGATTCATTAATGAAATTGCACAATCATCGGCATCGAGACTCGGACTACATGTTTGCAAGAAGAAAAAAAAATTATAATCAAAAGAGGATTTACAGTTAAAGGTTTTTGTGGCTTTTTCACGTAAAATCACGTTGTCGATAATTTACAAAATGCGTGTAGTTATGTACAGTAAAAAAAGCTCGCAATTTATGATTTTTTGTATTTTTTTTTAGTCGGTTTAAGAAAAGTGTATCGTTACAGTCTCAGCGATAAGTGATTCCGAGCGAATTTCGAATACTTTCTAATGGGATGAAAATCTGAAGAAAATTAATCATCGTCGGTCCTAAGATTCATTTTGCATAATAAAATGCCAACGAATTATTAACAATTATTAACATAATTTTTTTCGCAAAAATTGATCCCTTAATTTTTCGGAATACATATCATTTTTTAGAATTTCTTCTAATTTTCAATTTTTTTTTTTTTATAGTCGATAAGTTACGATTTTTTAAAACTAATTTGTTAACAACTTTTCGGATTTATTATTATGCAAAATTAATGTTCTTAGTATCATCTGTATAATTGATTTTTTTCAGATTTTTATCCCATCGGGAAGTCTTCAAAATTCCTTCCGAACGATAACGATACACTCTTCGTAACATTATCTTTCAATTGTTTTTGCGAAATCGACACTTACCTGCTTTCGAGGTTTCAGCAATCCCTTCCATTCTCTGAGTTCCTTCGTATACGCCTCTTCCTGTTCCTTGAGTTTCATCGTTTCGTGTTCCATAAGCATCTTTCTCTTCTCATTCTGCAACTGTTCGAGTTCCTTTATCGTCGCATCGCTCTGAGCTCTGACCTCTTCCAATTGTCTCGCATGTTTAAGTTCGAATCTCTGTTGTTCGGCGCGATAGCGTTTCTTTTCATTTTCCTGAAACTTCTTCAATTTCTCGCGTTCGGCATCAGGATCCGTTACAAGAGCCGACGATATCGATATTCTCATTGATTCGCGGAACATCATTTCACGAGCTTTCATCTCATTGCGAATTCTCTTTGGAAGATTGCGACGCTCGACAGTTTGTCGTTTAATCAATTCCTCCTCTTTCCGTTGATTCATGCGTTTCATCTGTTCCAATTCTTTCTCATGCCGTATGAGCATCTGATGCCGTTGCAAAAAGAATATATCCTTCAATTGTCGTTTGAGTAATTGTTGCCTCTCGTGTATCTGACGCTCTTCGAGTTCCCATATAGCCGATTCGCGTGCGCGCATCAGTTGTTGTTTCTGTTGCAAGAATTGTCGTTCCATAAGGGCGATCTTCTCGCGATGACTGTCCGACAATCGTCGCAACGATGTCTCGTGACTCTCGTTTAGCTTCTCCAAGAAGAATTTCTCTCTGTCCTCATGTTCGGCTTCCAATTTATCTTTTCTCACCTTAAAAGCGCTCTTCCTTCTCTCCTTTGGCATAAGATCAACTTCTTGCTTCAGCAAACGCAATTCTTGTTTCAAACCCTCGCGAAATTGTTTCAAATCGCGTTCTTGTTCGCCGCGTATCTTTTTCGAGGCGAGCCTCAGGTCGGCCTCTTGCTGGCCTTCGGCGCGTTCGATTTGTTGTCTCTGTTGTCTGGCGAGACTCTCGAGATCGCCTTCGGCGCCGCGTTCCAACAATTGGCGTTCCTGTTCGAAGCGTCTCTCCTGCTGATCCTTGTTAAATTGCGCTTTCTGTGTCAAATCCTGAAATTGTTTCTGTTCCATTTTCTGCAACATCTTCAACTCCCGCAATTCCTGCTTGCGAAATATTTGATCGTCGTATGTACGTCCGTTTTCATCGTCGCCGTAGATTACTTTGGAAGTCGTAGTGGTTACGACGACACCGTCGATTTCGAATTTTCTCGTGCGTTTGCGCGTCTTTTTCTTAAGATTCATCATCTGTATGTCCTCTTTAGTTCTAGTAGGTCGCGGTGGTTCGCGATTGTAATCGGGTTTGCGTCGTAATACGACCTCGTCGTCGGGTTCGGAGGCTCGACGTGACTCGCGACCGACGTGATTCTCTTTGTTGGATCCACGACTGTCCTGACTTATGGTCGTCGATATGGACTCAGCGTCCGAGCGATCGATGCTTTTGTTCGGTGTATGCGATCTCGTCGAACCCGAGTCGCTGTGCGAACGCGAACCCTCGTAAGAATCGGGTGAAGTGCGCTGCTTGTCCTTCGGTTGTTTGGAATCTTTGTCTTTGACGATCTTTCCGCTCGTCGTGCGCGACGATCTATCGTTTCTCAATTGTCCATTCATCTTTCTCGCGCTTCTATCGACGATATCGTCGACGTCCGTTGACTCGACCGTCGTACCAGCGACGGCCAACGCGCTTTTGCTTATCTCATCGCCACTGTCGCTCTTCGTACTGAAACGCTCGTTGGAACTTAGATCGCTGTGCGACGAACCGGTGCGCACGACGTTCCGCTTATTTGTCGCGCTTATCGACGAATCTTTGACTCGTTCTCCTTCGTCGCCAACCGTCACCACCGACACGTGACTAGTGTCCTGTTGCTGTTGCGAATCATCGTCGACTATGGGACTCACTATGACGACTTCGGATTCGTCTAATTTCTTTCCTATGCGCTTCGGCGTGCTGTTACTTTCGGTTATAACAATTGGCTGCTCCTGCGGCGTGTACTCGAGACTATCGAGACTCGTGAAACCGTCGTCATCGGTCGAACTCTCGTTGACCTGAGTCTTGTTGGTCTCATTGGCGACTATTACGACTTCGGATGTCGGCGATTGACGACGAGGCGGTGGCGTTGACGCGGCGTCTATCAACACCGGTGGATGCGTCGTTACTACCGTCACTTGACTTATGTTACTCGCGAGACTATTCGACGGATCCGGCGAATCGGCGGTTATGCGAACCGTCGTCGAAGTGTTTGAACGCGGATCTTGATCAGGGGCTTGCGATTTTCCTGGAAAAAATAGATGATATTTTGTTCGTTAATTATTATTGAATACGAATCGTCGTTGAAAAATTGTTATTTTTTTTTACCCACCGGTAATAACGACGACGTTGTCGCCGCTTCCGGTTCTCGACAAACTTTTGCTTCTTATAGGTGTCGAAGTTATGACCGAAACGTTGACGCCTGAACCTCGTCTCTCCTGCGCCGCGCTACGATCAACCGTATCCTCGTGTTTCTGTTTTTTCTTCTTCTCGTCGAACTCGTCGTCGAAATTCTCGAGTGAATCGTTTCTCGACGATCCGGCGCTACGACTTTTTCCTGTATTATCAGTCTTTGATACGCTGAATTCAGCACTCTTTATGTTCTCCGTGGAACTCGATTTCAGACTACTCTTGTCGGAAAACAGAGAAACCTCACTGCTCGCCTCGGGACTCCGTTTAAGGGTTTCGATCGATGCATCCGACGTGCGCTTTCCGGATTCCATGGATATACGCTTCTCGAGAACAGCGTTCAATTTATCCTCCACGGATTTTCGTTTCTCGTCCAAACTCTGGCGACACTCTTGCAGCGATAATTGTCTCTCGTATCGCAAACGCTCGTCAACGAATTTGCTGTCCCGTCTGTGTGCAACATGTTTATTTCAATAATAATAATCAAAATGATAATATTAAATTGGAGAATAATCTAAAATAAAAAATGTAAATCGAAAAAAAAAAATTGAAAAAAAATGCAAAATTGCTATTATCACTAATAAACATTCTTTATCAACGGTATAGACGATATTTTAACGAAAAACTCACCCTCTCTTCTCTTCCAAAGAGCTTTGCTTGTTGAAAACCGGTTTCTTCCAAACCTCCGAAGCTTCCGGTTGAATAGGCGCGGATTTTCTTTTTTCCTCAACGCTGACTTGACTTTTCGCACCCGAATTTCTCTTGGCATCCCCGCTTTTGGTTCTTAGATCGACGCCTCTGTTGTTCTCCGTCGAATCCCGTTTTTTCTCCTTCTCCGGTGTTACGCGTTCCTGAGAATTATCATTCGCGCGCGTTTTATCGACGATTTTCTTCGATTCTTCACCGTTCAGACTCGTCGTAACGGCGCTAGCGTGATTTTCGGCAAACAAAGTTTTGTCGTCGACGGACGACGGCGATAAGTCTGTACCGAGGTCCATGGCGTTCGATTTATCGACGGCCTTTGGCACGTTCTCCTTGTCGTCGCCTTTGCTGTTCTGCCGTACAGCCGGCGGCGGAGGCGCCGGTCCTTTGTCACGCGATGCTCTTCGCTCACTTGTGTCACCCGCAACTGGTGGTTTTGGCGCCTTGAAAATTAAAATGTACGCGCGTTAGATTCGCGAAGAATGGAACGTGAGATTATTATTTTTTTGTTTTGTTTATCTTACCGGTTTTTTCTCAACAGACAACGGAATACTCTCCTTCGAATCAGCTTTGCGAAGTTTCTTGTTCTTTTCCTCTTTCTCGCCATCCCGATTGATCTCACGCTTGTTACTCTCCTCCCTCTTTGCTGGTTCGGCCGACGCAACAACACCTTCCTTCTCCGTGACTGCGAATCCATTGAAATAAGTTAAATTTCGATGCAATTTTTTCGGAAATGGAAAAAACTTTTGTGAGAGTAATTTTGAAAAAAGTGACTTACCTTTAACATCAGTGTCGCTGCGCATAGATGTAGAGTCATCTCCGAGTTGGTCCAACTCCAGGGGAAGCTGTGACGTGCGCTGCTCCTGGAATTCACCAGTTGGTATTAGCAATAATGAAGAAAAGCAACAAAAAAAATACGTGAAAAAACGAAAAAAAGAATTTCTGCATCCAAAAAACGTTCAATTATACGCGAAGATATATAATCGTCGTGATAGTCGAAAAAAAAAATATAAAAAATACACAAATTAATGGTAACAGCAGCAGCTGAGAGTATTGAGAACAAAAAAAAGTTCACTACCTACGAAAAAATTAACCTCGAGGCTTCGCACATCGACGTGTCTCGAGAAACAAACTTTTGCTAACGAAAAAACAATAAAGAAAACAAAAGAAGCGCAAAAAAGCGCGGCAATCCTCTCCATCTTTATCGATAGCATTTCAATGTAGAGACATCGCGTGTAATATAAAAAAAAACGAAAAATCGATGGAAAAAAAGAAAATTTTTTTAAATAACTGCTTTTAACTGCGAAAGCTACTGACCTGGCAGTCGCACGGGTGATGGGGCTGGCGAGGCCCGGGAGAGCCGCATGCACAGCCAAATTTTGAATTTACAACAGCACATTCATTAACGCATCGCATTACACAAATTCATTACAATTTTTTTGGTTTTTTAAGTATAATATTGAAGAAAAATTGGGTATTTGGCGGGCGAATTAAAAATTGTAGTTTATGAATGATTCTAATCGACGATATCTACGATGAACGAGTGTACGTAACGAAGCAATTTTTTTTTTTTTTTTTTTTTTTTTTTTTTTTGGTGGCAAAAATCGCGACCATCGTCACCGGCGATTTCGATAATGATATATTGTTCTTCAAGCAATGCATAACAAATTAGACATATTTATCGGACATTTATTTTATTAACTACGAATTTATCACACGGGGAGCAGCTTACCAATCCGCTGATACTGTTCTCTGTGTTTTTTCGCCTTTTTGGCCTTCTATTGTTGTATGCAAGCGTGTAACAACGGATGTAGTATATGTTAAATCCACGTATCGAACCTACCGACTATTCTATTTTTGCTTTTTGCTTTCTTTCAGCGATTTTTATAATTTTTATTTAACTAACGTGCTTCTTGGAGAATCGAACGCCGCGGAAGGATTTCAAAAGATTATCTTCGCAATATTTGCGAGCAAAAATTAGCCACATTAACGTTAATATCTCAATGAATATCACAGTCGTGGCGCGAAAGTCTGCGGCGTTAAGTTTCCTTCCGTCAACTTCGCTGGAACTTTGTTTTAACTATATACTTTAACAAAGAGGAATGGGAACATAGACACGACGCTCGCTGTCCTAAATGCGTTCAGAATTCTTATTATCTGTTTCGCTCAATAAAAAAAGTAAATTAAATCCCATTTACGATAACGTGCGAGGATTTCAAATGGTAAGATTCCAATTCCAGGGTTTCAGTTCCACATAATAATTAGGGATTGTCGCCTCTGCGCTATAATCTATTTCTCAACGATGAAACATACTGTGAAATTCTATTTTCACGATTCAGTTTATCTCTTTTTAGCGAAAGATGCTTCAAACCGAAGTTCGGAAGACATAGATAAATAATGAAATAAAAATTGAAAAAAAAAAAAAAAATGAATAGAGTATTGCAGAGAGATTCGGAAAGATAGGACTCACCTCGGCCTCCTCGTCGACGAGTTCTTCTTCGACAACGTCGGCTTTGTATTCCAACAATAGATCTCTTATCGGTTTCGAGTCGAGTGTACGATTGATAAAAGGATGTTTTAGCAACTCGTCCGCCGTCGGTCTCGACGACGGATCCTTTATCAAAGCTTTGGCTATAAAATCGTTGAAATCTTTGCTCCATTTTCCCGGCTGATCGAGTTTCGGCGGATCGCTTTTTTGTATTTTTAAAAGTACGCGCATCGGCGACATTTCGTGATTCGGCGGCTCCATCTGCGCTAATTCTATGAGCGTTATGCCGAGCGACCAAATATCGACCTGCGTAGCGAAAAAAAAAAAAAATACAAAAATATAGGAAACACGATAAATTAATCAGTTCGTAAAAAAAAAAAAAATTCATTAATTCGTTATTACTGACTTTGAAATCGTACGGATTATCCCTAAAAGTTTCGCATAACACAACTTCGGGAGCCATCCAATACGGTGTGCCGATAAACGTGTCGTGTTTCTGTAGCGTATGCTTGTTTTTCGCCGAAACACCAAAGTCAGCTGAAATAATGATAGAATGCGTGTTAACATAACGTACAATTAAAAATAGTAAGATGAACGTTGACGTCGTTCTCGAGTGATAGAAAAAAAAAAAGAAACGTAAGAACGCATCTTCGATGTTTGTAGGCGCGTTACGTACGCTCTTTTGATTTTACTGGTCACGCGATAGAGAGGCCCCGCGAGATCGCGAGATACTTTACCTAACTTGACGCCACCGGCCATCGTCAGTAACACGTTTCCGGCTTTAAGATCCCTGTGTATCACTCGCGATTTGTGCAGAAATGCGAGTCCCTTCGTCATTTGTTGACAAACGAATGATATCTGTGACTCGGTGAGCGCTTTTTCCAACTCCACCATTATGGAATCCACCGCACCGCCGTCGCAATACTCGATCAGCATCTGTGGAGAAAAAATTCGAAAAAATTTGTTAATAATTCATAAATAATTATAGACGAAAAAAAAAAAAAAAAAATTCTTGTATTTTTTTTACCCATAATTTTCCCTCCTTGAAGTACGCCTCGTGAAGTTCGACGACATTTGGATGCCGAAATTCCGAAAGAATGTCGATTTCGATCATAAAATCGCTGAGGTCGTCCTCTCCTTCCAATGCGCACATTTTCGCAGCAGCCAACTGATTCGTTTGCTTGTGTTGCGCCTGAATTTGTAATACGTGATTTACGTTATAGATATAAATATCTGATAGAGACGTACGAGACATATGTATCGTATTCGAGAACCCAAAGAAATAATATATTGCCCCCAATGTATTCTTCATTGGATTAAGAAGCCCCGCGAGATAACTTCGTACATCTGGCATTACGGAGTACGAGTATCGATTGCAAGTTTTCGATAACGCAATACCAACGGGAAATTTATCATTTCCTCGTCTTCCCTTTGCATAATATTTTATAAAAAAAAGAAAGAAACGTATTGAATTCGTTTGTTTATTCCTTTTACCTTATAAACTTTGCCGAAAGCTCCATCGCCGAGCTCTCCAATCATTTCCCAAAATTCTTGGGGATCGCAGTCGATCTTTATGTTGTTGTAGATTTTCTTCTTCTTCGCGTCATTTCCGCCGAAATGAAAGGCTTTTTTCAAATTCGAGAGGAACGACATTGTGAGTTTTTTTGATTTTACGCCTCTTGTATATAGAAATTTAAAAAATGAACACTCCGACTACTACGCGGCTGTTTTTTCGTTGTTCCTTTTTTTTGTTTTTTTTTTTTTCGTTTTTACATAGTCCACCGGCGGACCAATACCATTTGGGTGAAACAATTCATAAGTTGGAAGAATTCGTGATACGATATTTTTTGTTTTCACATTTGAAATGGAAAATTCGTAATTTTCCACGTGAAATTTTTTTGATTTTAATATTATTCAGATCCCCGCTGGCCGCCAGGGGATCGCGCTGTATATCTCCCGCATCTTGACGAAACGTAATATTAATTCTTTTGCGTCTATAATCAAACGCTCCGCGCGTCGCAACTGCTGCGGGTCGACGTGACCGTATCAAAGCCCATTTCTTCGTGGGAAATGTTTGATCGCCGATGATTCACGAACGAAGAGTTCTGCAACAAAATAAACGAAGAAAAAAAATTTTTATTAATTTTTTTCTGAACACCAAAAACGATTTTATATAATAATCGATAATTGATTATGCATCGAATATAATTGATCGATCAAAGATTTATAAATAGAAAATAAATTTCGTCGTCGATGAGCGATGATCTGAGGCAACGTTTGATTTTTTTCACTGATAAGACGAGAACTTTCTATATCTGTGGAATGCCGAGAATCCTCGACGTTTGGGAGTTCAAGTCGAAGATAATTAAAACTCATCCCGTATCATTTTTTTATTTATTTTTTTCAATCTGACGTCGTTGATTAATACGAACGGACGGTATCACGAAGTGCGGCAGTGATAAGAGGACAATTCAGCGAAGTATATGCAGCTATATATATATATATATATGTTTGACTATACAGGTGTCTCGGCAAGTCGATGGGTGTATTGAAATTCTTCTGCTAGAGAAAACTGGGACATGGCTCGCGGAACGACATTCCAACAGGGGATATCCCATAATGTCTCTTTTATTCTTCACTAACTCCGTGTATTGTTCGCGTCGATAAATTACCAGTAAATTGCTATTTTTTTTCTACTATCTATGAGACCGAAATAAAAAGATCGATAGTTTAACGCCGTAAGGATTTATCGATTGTATACAAGTATAGACAACCTTCCGAAGTTTATCAACGACATACTTATCGTCCCGGAAAAAAAAAAGTACTACAAATACTTCGATTACGAAAAAAAAAAAAAAAAAAAATTGCAAATATTATGTACGCGTATTGCGCAAGTGAATGAACGAAATCCTTTTTTTTTTAATAACGTATATCTCTACGCAATCCACAATTTATCAGTCCACATCGGTAGATAGGAAGTTAGTGGCGAGAGATAAGAGAGTCGAAAAGATAAAACAATATTGTGGAGAAACACGCTGATAACTACCGACGACTATTATTGCGCTATGGCGTTATTATCGAAGCACGAGATTTTTTTTTTACGAAGAGATAAATTGAATCTGTTTTGCGGATGACTCAAGTTTCGATCTGACAATGATTAATCATAATACACATTCCTCACGTTCCATCGATTATTCGTCGATCGAATTATACGATAGTACGTGAGAAATAGATACTCTCTCGGGCCGTTGAGAATGTTTAATGTGCACGCGATTTAATCGACGAGTATCGCTTTCTCGCGATTCGAATTGAGGTTCAAGTTCGTGCCAATAATAACGGGGAAGTGTTGCCAATTTCTGGTAAATTTGGTTCTACGATAGAACGATATTTCAAGGTCACGAGTATCGCTCACACAACTCGATGAGACATAGACGGATAAAAAGGAAAGGATTGTTTCCAATCGAACGGGAAATGAAGAGATTCGTCGAAAGGCCATTATCGGCGGACCGTCCGGCAAAGGATAAAATCCGCTTGATGATTCATTGAAAATTATGACAACATACGGAGTCACAGCTCGGCACATGTTTTCAGCACAAATTTTAAGCGTAACTTCGTCAAACATACAAAAATGACTGTATTACAACTCCAAAATAAAAAAACGTTCATAATACGACGTGAAAATATAAATCTACCGAAAAAAAAATCGATATATCGAAGTTAAAAATTCGACAATAGCAAAGAAAGATGTTAGCGGACGATGATACATTTTTTTTTTTAAAGTTACTGCGTCTCGAGAGACGATTCTCTAATATCAGTAAATTAAAGAAAAGATAGAGGAAAATGACCCAAACTGCATAATAGTGGCAAAAGTCATTGGCAATCGAAGCTCCGATGAGTTGAAATAAGCGGTACGGAGTTCCGTGATGATTGCAACATCATTGCGTTTGATAAGCGCAAGAAGCCGCCACTGCGAGAAGTTAGCGTTATAAAGAAAATTTCCCAATGAGCGAAAAAACAGTCAATGAGTTGTGAATACAATTGCATTTGAATAAATTAAGTACTGCGTCAAAAAATTTCTGTAAGTGACTCGACAATTCTGTACAAATGTTTTGTACAAATATTCAGTCGGAATTGAAACAGATAAAAAAAATAACTGCGGGTCTCAATGCAAATGAAAATTCTCTTAAATCTGTAGAAAAATGTTGTCGTCAAAGGGAGCAGCGATTCATTGTGCAAAAAAAAAACAATAAAATTCAATACTTTTTTTTTGTAAATGCGTTGCATGAATTTTGTAACGCTGCTAAACAAAAATAACAGATGGTATCGCGATTTGGAAAGTCCATAAAATCTTTGCTTCAACATTCGACGGAGCATTGCAAGAATGAGTTATCAAAAAAAAAAATCACTACGTCGCTGCAGTAAAACTGTTAAACGCGATTTATTCGTTTTGTGATAGTGTGGAGACGACAGATTTCATGGGGATCGAGTGATAACAAAACGACAGGTGCCAGGGGACTGTTGGGATAGTCTTATTGACACAATTTTGACAATCAACCTATTTTATCTTCGCATCTGTCGACGCCATACTCTTTTGCCGCACGCACATCGCCCGTTTCTGTTCGTTGTATTCTTCGAAATGTCCGAAGACGCAAAAATATTTTGGCTCTTTAAAGAAAAAAAAAAGCGTAAGACAGAAGAAGAGAAAAAACACAGCAAGCATATTCGCAAAGCCAATCGAACGGTATGTGAATCGTACTCGTACGCATATCGTTCTCGTCTCGTTACGCTCGGTACACACACACACGTACACGAAGAAAAAGTCCGAAGAACACACGCAAATACATAAAAGTCCTGGGTACGGTCAGCGAATGAAAAAGAAAAAAAAAAGCATCGTGAAACGAACCTCGAACGTTGAGAGCTCTCCAAAATTTCGCTTTTCAGCGTCTCGCAGTTTCTTCTTTAAAGAAAATATGAAATAAAAAAAAGAACCACCGGATTTCACTCGTATAACCCCCGTGTTATTTCGCGAAAAAGCTTTACGTTTTTTTTTTCTTTCGTATCGTACGAATCACCACTTTGACACTGAATTCCAGATGATTTTTCGTTGCACGAGTGAAAGTCCGCGGTTAGTAGTTGGTAGCGCAAGGTGCAATGAAAATGCTTGCAGTATTGCTCGTTTTAACAACCTCACAGTTTCTACACTTAAGCTCCTTCGTATATACCTTTCAGAGATATAGGATTAAACTGGTAACTCGCACGATTGACGTTGTTGCATTTTGGCCACAAGTTTTATCCAAAAGCTTTCGAAAAGTTTTTTTCTTTCCCGATTAATCGCTCACACACGCGCGTACACACAAACACGACACACCGTAACGAAAAAAAAAATCTGCTCCACTGTATGTTAACGAAAAAGCACTTTGGGGTTTACGGCCGTTCGCAAGTGAGAAGTAGAAATATTGGACGTTCTTAGCCGACGCCTCTCGATCGGCTACGTCTGTCTAGAGACTCGAACGTTTTTTTTTTTTTTTCAACGCAAAAACACACGGAGACTGATAACGCGGCGTTTGGGTAAACGCCAAGTATCCGAACTGAGAAGTGAACGCGTGAAGGAGAGTGAGAGAGAAACACGTAAACCGCTCAGCGAAATCGGGCTGTCTCGATGCGCACGGCCATTTTCAGCGCGCACGCACAGGCGAGACCACACGACGACGACGACGACGACACGCCTGGAAGTGACGTAATCGTGTGTGCGGGCGCGAGGGCCGGTATCCCAGACACTCGTACGTATAGTACTAAAACTCTATCTGGGTATGCATATATATTGTCGAGCTTAGTTATAACATGCTAGCAGGCTAAATACGAGTGCAGACGACGATTGCTCCATTTTTATTTAGAGGGCTGTTATTTTCGCAACAAATCAGAGACGAAATAACAAAGTCCCGTCGACGAAGCAAAAACTGGGTGAACAAAAATTGATACTCGAGAATTTTGGGTTTGTGAATTCATACATTCGATCACTCACGCACTCGTTGATTCAGTGATTAATCGGAGCGGGTTAGTACAACACTCGATCGTCAAAATTTTTACCCATTCGCTCCTGCATTTACTTTTGTTCTCGTCGTTCTGTTCAATTGTTGTTTCCGAGGCTGACGTCCCGCTGCGACACGATGCGGCTTACTTGGGAATTTGTATTTTTTTTTATTCGATAATTCTCCGTTGACTCCGTTGCACTATGCTCCGCTCTTGTTTATTTCGTGGATGAGAGTTTTAGCTTCCCGCGATGCGGCGTTGTAACTTAATTGTTGATTGCTGTCGACTACGTTATTTTATCGTTACTCCGCCCACGCAATTAATCTCGCAACTCCTGCGATTGTCATATATCATATAAATACATAAGAAGATCGTAACAGTCGTTAAGTTGTCGGTTAAAAAAAAACTTTTACCATTACGAGAACCTTGCTGAACGGTGGTTACCATCCAAATGGAAAAATTCGATTTTTTTATTTGCTCGTCTGCGGCTGCGAGCGAAGCCCCGCAACTCGATAATCCTCTTACAACGATAATACTTTGTCTCTCGCGTGTCTTTGACTTTTTGCAGAAAAATTAAAGTCCGATTTTTGCGCGACAATGTAGCCGCGTGTTGTCCGTACTTACGATGTATTTTAACTATACCTTCAGATTGCGACGCCGTCCGAGGTGCTGATCGAGAAACAAAACAAAAAAAGATCGAGAAATGGCTAAAAAAACACGAGGAGTTTTTCAAGTGATCCTGAAGAGTATCTTCGAGGGTGCGACACCGAAAATCAAACCAAAATACATGGGAGAAGATTACTACGGAACAAAATACTTCGAAGAGCCCCCACAGTCGTCGGGTCGCAAAACTCGCGGACGTTACTTCGAACCCGTGACGCCGGATGATTTTCAGCAAGAATTGCCAGCCGAGTGGGAAGCTTGGCTGAGATATCGAAGAGCCGAACCACCGACCAAGGAAGAGTTAGAGATAAATTATAAGCTGATAATTACGAAGCGTGAAAACGCCGCGAAACTCGAGGCTGAGTACGACGCGAAAAGAGACAAAGTTGCGCTCAAAGCTCGCGGCGAACAGCACGCTGCTTCGGCATTTCCGACTTACAAGGAATACGAACATTTCGGAAGAAATTACGATCCAAACGATCCGAACGATGAAAAAATAAAATCACCCAAATAATTTTTTTTTTTTTTTCGCAAATTAAATGAAATCAGAGTTGAGCAATTTTTTTTTTCCTCCGCGTTCTCGACGCGTTCGTTATTCAGCGTCGACGCTGAATCCATAATCTCAACACACCGGTTATGCGTGAAATATTTAATAATTCATTGGAACGACGCTGACTCCTGTGGAAAAATAACTCGTGAAACAAGAATTACTGAAATAATCAGTCGTTTAATTCTTCGATTGCTCAGATTCGTTCGTGAAAAAAAAGAAAAAAAAAAAGATCACTAGTAAAATGTTAAGAATGCCTTGTGAAAGTTGTAAATATTTATTGTATATAGAGATATTCAGTTAAATACGTCACTAATGACAAATCGAACGATATGTTTGTTTACTCCTTTTTTTTTTTTTCTTATCGAGGGACGTCTACTTTTTTCGTACAAAGAGGAAAGAGAAAACGGTCTAATTTTCTCTTATGTAAAACAATTTATTTTTGTCACTGTCTATAGATAAACATTTATTTATATAATCGCCGTATTAACGACGACGACACGATCAGTCGCGACGTGTTTTTATTTAAAACCGATATTTTTATTCGTATATTATCGATTCGACGTATTTCGCTCTTTTTTTTTTCACTATTTCTCGTATTTATAATTTTTTTTTTTTTAGTAGCCACGAACGGAAAATAAAACATTACGCGGACTTTACGCTTCACGCGTTTTTTTGTTTCTCGAACTTTCGTTAATTACACGACGAATAATATCCGACAGAACGAACTGCGGGACACGGGAATCTCGGAAATCTATTCAGTTACAAACGAACGAAGAAGAAAAGAAAAAGAAAGTCGAGTTAATAGTAATTATTTAACGAAATCATCGTCACAGATCGTAGCTACGGACGCAATATTAGGAATCCACTAAATCACGAAGTTTACATGCGATGTCGCGCGCGGTCAGTAAGATTACCGCGGATACGCGAGTAATTTTCTTTTTTTTTTTTTCGAACGTCTCTCAATCATTCGCCGGACGCTATTTTTCTCTGTGCGGATAGATCAGATTTTTTTTTTCTTTTCCAATCTCGAGAGTTGCAAAAAAACAAACGAGACAATAGTCTCGTGTCCGTTGAAAAAAATCACTTCTTTTTCGGGTTTTTTTTTTTTTTTTTTAAGGAATTCTTCCATAGGAAAAACAATTTGTCCGACACTGCGTTTAATCGGCTAAGTCGATCGAACTTCTCATTCCCGTTCAACCGGAAAAGTCGTTGTTGTCGAAGAGCGCCTGATCGTATAATTCCCCTTTGACGAGACGACCACCGAAGTATCGAGCGTTCAACGAGTCCCGCGCTCTTTCGGCCTCTGAAAAAAAAAAAAAAAGAAAAAATTAACAATAGTCGCGATATAACGAAAAATAAGTTAAATACTCGAAAATATACCGCTCATTTGTGAAAATTCGACGAAAATCTTGACGATAACTTCGGCATCCTCGTCGTCTTCGGATTGACGCTCGTTGTAGATAATGACGCGTTCGACAACGCCGAACTTGGAACACTCGTCTTGTATCTCCTCCTGCAGTGTTTCGTCGACGTCCTCTGGTGTTACCATATTTCTCAGTATAACAACTCGAGACTCGACTTTGCGCATTAATTTCTGCATTACTAGATGACGAGCGCTCTGTCCTTTGATCGACATATTCTCTTGTTGCTGCAACGTTTGCGGTTCCGTTTCCTCGAGCAATTTTTTCTGCAATTCTTCTTGTTGTTTCTGGTGCGCCGCTTGTTCGTGTGCTCGTCGTATTATTTCGGTGCCCGTTGTTGTGGTTACTGGAATCTGTTAGATGAAAAAAAAAAAAGAATTGAAAATAAAAAAATTGCAACGAGCGGCGATACGTATCGATAAGGAATTGATTACTGACCGCCGGTGCGCCTACTGCCATTGGCGCGACAACCGCCGGAGGAGGAATTATCACCGGTTGTCCAGGAATCGGTTGAATTATCGCCGGTGGTCTCGTTAACGTCTGTGGTATAGCGATACCCGGAGGAGGAATAACTGGAGCAACGCTCGCCACCGCTGGCGGTGCCAGTATCGTCGCTGGTGTTGTAGGCCTCACGATTCCTGGTAATCCTGAAAAAATAAAACCGGTCAGACCCCTCCAATTGTCGATTAAAGCGAATCTGTGAGTTTGAAAAATTCTATTTTACGGATTGACCGGAATAAATTGAACTTCTCGAAATTATGAAAATTGAAAAAAAAAAAAAAAAAAAAAAAAAATACAGAATTCTAATAAAAATAAAACATTTCAACTAAAACAAAAGATTTGAAAAAAAAAACCGATTTGAAGATTTGAAAAAATACCGGTATTTTTTTTTCATACTTTTACCGTACAGAAAGTTAAATGAAATTTAGATATCGTATTTTTTTTTACGGGAAACATACGATGAAGTTACTGGTCACATTTGCCGCTCACATTTCCAAGGATAACTCACCAGGATTAATAATAGGAGGAGTCGTGGCTCCGAGTTTAGTTAATCCAAGAGCAACGGCATTGCTCGCCACAGCATCCATAGCTTGTATCTTAGCGGTCGCAGCGGCAGCGGCAACGGCAGCAGCCGTAGGCATCATACTAGTGCCACTCGGAGGTCCCATTAGAGCATTTGGTGGAGTTATAGCTCTGCCGACTCTCAGGTATTGTCCTCCGAGATCGAAAAGGTTCATCGACGCTATTGCCTCGAGTGCCGATTGCATTGTCTCGTATTCGATGAAACCGTAGCCTTTGTGCCGATGGGGCGAACTTCCCTGCGCTAATTTGCAATACGTTATCGGGCCGAAAGCCTCGAAAACAGATTTTATATCGTCCTCCGTAAGATCCTGATGTATCGACGCTATGTAAATACGATTGTAATGTTTGCTCTCCTCGGTTATTTCGTCAATAACCGATTGCGCTTGCGGCATATTCGACGGTCTTCCGACAACCTAAAAAATCAAATCATACAAAACCTCAGTACACCTTTGGGATATTCTTTTCATAAAATATTACACTTAAGAAACTACGAGGAGATATCAGACACGTACAAGACATTGGGTCAGTTGACGAATAACACACATTTCTGTGAAAGGATTTCGCGGATTTCTTTTTTTTTTTTTTTTAGGATAATAATTATTGATCCAACCGTCTCGGACGCAAGTGATTTCTTACTCTTTGAAAATTAATGTTTTTCTTATCGATACTCGAGACTCTTAAGATAACTAAATATATTTGGTTACAAGGAATTCCAGGAGAAACTCTGAAGGATATTAAGCTAAAAGGATAATACAAAAGCAAAATAAAGAAAAAAAATCAATGGAAAAGAAGTATTAATAATGTGGATAAACTAAATAAAAATTGGCCGACCTCCGGCGAGACAGTAGGATTGCGCGGGGACGGGAAATTCGTTATATAGGTACGTCCCGCTACCTTGATGTTTCGTCCACCAATCATGACACCGTTCATTTGTTCGAGCGCCAGTTGCGCAGCTTCCGGTATTTCGTATTCGACGAATGCGAATCCTTTGTGTTTTTGCGTTACCGGATCCCACGACATGTTGATGGATTTTATAGGTCCGAATGGTAAGAACGCTTGTCGTATTGTGTCCTCTTTCAGCTCAAAGCTTATACTGCCCACGTAGACTCTGTTGAGAAATTACAATTGTTGAAATCGCGAGACACGATAATTGTCTCATTTACTTAATTATTGATATATATATATATTCTTTTAAAAGCAATTCTTGCGCGATAAATTGATTTTGCTTAACGGAAAAAATTCCGAAGCCTCGGATTTAGCCTCTCGGTAACGCCATCGATTTATTATCGATACTTTCGATTGTTTTAATCGTGAAATCGCGTCAAAGTTGCGGTATTATAACAATAACGAAGTTAATCCATGCAGAATATCGATGTGCGGCGAATTTGTGTCGTTCGACAATTCCATCGTTGCAAAGAACTGACAAACCTGCACATGAGCGCGAGAGCCTGTTGCCTCTGCACCTGATTCCGCTGACTAGCCATTTGCTGCAACACAAAGGACCATAGGCCTTCTATTGATAACCCACCCATTTTACAAAAAAAATCAAGATAAATAAATAAAAAGCAGGAAAAAAGAAAGATAAATGTCTCGTTCACATCTCTCAACAAAAACAATGGGCTGAGATATTCGATAATCAAACTATCGCGAAAGGCAAACTTGAGAGTCGTTTCTCTCTTTCAACGCCCTGAGAATCTTTCGGCGTTTGTTAATAGCGACTAAAGAAAACTTTTGTCCCTTTGGTGCTCTCGAGGCATTGTTCCCGCCGACTATTTATCGCGAGGGGAAGAGGCTAATCCGTCGTTGGAAAAACCGTGCAACATAATTATGTTTTTTTTTTTTTTTTTTTTTTTTACGATCGCAAAGGGTTTTTCTTTTACGTTGTTTCTTGACTCCAGGCGCACTAACCTGCACATTAGCAACAAAACTTGCTGACGAAGGACCAACTTATTCTTCTGCGGGGAAGAAAGAAAAATCAATCGATCAGTTTAAAAGTTCAGAATTATTGGATCTTTTGCGAGATTTTTTTTTTTAATTATTAGAAGCAACTCGCGACGGGACAAAATGAAATTTGCGAGGAGGCGACTTTGTGTCGATAATTTAAGCTTTAATTTAATTCTTTTACTCGAAGATGTGACGTGACTTTGTCAAAGAAACATTTGGAGAAACGTTTTTGAATGAGAAAAAAAAATGCAAACGAAATAGACAGAATTTCTTTGTTTGTAAAAAACGTTCACGTTGATCTTACCTGCTGCTGATGGGCCAAAGTTTGCTTCATTAGGACCATCTTAATGCTTTGCTCCATAGCATATTTCTTCGCTCTGTTGATAGTATCTTGTTGTTCGGACGTAACTTTTGGCAAACCGGTACCCAAGATTCCCGGCAAAGTGAGATACTTGGCACCGGGTCCTGTTGTGGGAAACGAAGAAATAATTCACATTAGAAAAACCATTCGACTCGCGTGGTGGAAAAAAAAAATTAAGTATCGAATATCAGATCTTATCAGCTAAACGCTCACGAAGTATGGAGACAACATCGATATAACTTTAGACGAAGTGTCTCAACAAATAATTATTGTCACGAATAAGAATGGTACATCATTTATAATTTCTTTTTTTTTTCATTCAATTCTTGAATTTTTTTTTTTTTCTTCCGCAACCGGAGCAAATGATTTTTTTTTAATGAATCATCGCTTTAAAAAACAAAGGTGTTTTGATCGAAGAAGAAAAATGTTTGCGACTGCATTTACGGGGAAAAAATAACATGCGTGCGGCGGCTGCGGATGGCGATAAAATTGGTTTTTTTTTTTTTTTTTTTTTTTTTTTACTTACCAGCGACCACTTGCCCCGTCTGATTGAGATCATAAATCGGTCCTGGCAAGAAGTCCGATGCATTGCCTACGAAGAAATAACGAATTAGACATGAAGCTCTGTAACAGCGTCCAACCATAAATATATCCACCATCACAAAATTTTAAATCGGCATACGTTTCGTGAAATTTTTACAATACCACAGCGAAATATATAATTTTGTTGTTGTTATTATTATTATTATTTTTTTATGTATGCGATGGTCGAAATATTATTGGCGAAAACATCGTTTCATCGACAAATAGTTTCAGAGCGTATAATTGAAAGACGAAGAGCATTTTTTTTCATTTTTTTATATCCTTTTTTTTTTTGTTTTTTTTTTTTTTTTTTTATATAACCCGTGAATTTGTCGTTGTGTAATGGGAAAATAAGATTGTATAATAGAGAAGATAAATGACAAATTCGTAAGTCTCCGTCAAAGGATTGCCATAGGAAAACAATTCGTTCAATTTTTTTTTTTTTTTTTTTTAATAACGACACAACATGGATTTTTGTTTTTTTTTTTTGCGAGAGGTAGACGAAGTGACTTTAGAAAAGGGTTGATAAAAGTAACGGTGCCGTGGAGCAGCTCCCCAAAGCTGGATCATCCGCCAAACTGTAAGTTTAAAGAAATTAAAACAGTCGAGGCAGATACGCCATTGATTAATTAAATAATACAAGTTTATGCTTTTTTAAAATTGCGATAATTAATCACGAGTGAGGCGTTGAAAGTTTTACGTGCATAATAACACGAGACATAGAGGAGGAAAAAACAGAATTCTCCTCCGTGTACCACAGAGGCGCATTTATAAAGAGAATTATGTATATTTGCTTCATGGTCCGCGATGTGTATTATCGATTAAAACAGATCAGTACGTCTTTCTTTCTTTTTTTTTTTTTTTTTTTTTTTTTTTTCGGTTCAATTAAAAGTACGATATTTCAGTGAAACATACGAGAAAAAAAAAATCAATGGGTATAAAATGATCACCGTAATAATCGACGTTTCAACGTTTACGTGGCGTGTCATACTATATCGAAACGATTAGCACAATTTTTTTTTTTGCTTTGTTTTTCTTAATTGTTCACGATCGACCGAGTACTGCTAGTCTCTGGAACAGAAATCAGAACACGTCGGTTGAAACGTATTTTAAAGATTCCTCTGTTCTTTAGTACGCTTTTCTTTTTTTTTTTTCTTTGAGTTAATAGTTTGAATTTTTTATTTTTTATTTTGTTATTGATTTATCCGGAAAGAAACACGAATAAGGACGGTACGTTAAAGTTTTTTCGTTCGTTTAATTTTTGTTTGTTTTTTTTTTTTTCTATCAAACTCGTTTAACAGCTAACCGTGTTCGGGGCTGAGCAATGAAGGTTGCGCGCACAAAATGTCCGAGAGAGACTGAGGCGACGCAGAAATCTGTAAGCACAAAGCAAAGGAGAACACGCTCAGTGCATTTTGTTCTGCGCCATTCACGTTGTTTTTGCCTTCTCCAACCTATCCACCGATCTACGCCCTGTCGATTTGCTCACAAGCAATGGCGATCCTGAGACGAATACGCGATGTATTTCATTAAATTATTATCGTTTTTTTTTTTTTTTTTTTTTTTTTTTAACGACTGCGTATACTGAATTCGTCATCGAAATCACGACGACATATCAGTTTCGTTAAATCAACATAAAGCAATGAAAATCGTTTTAAAATTAAACACAATTAAAACAAAAATATCGCCACTGCCTCTTCTAATTATGAGTCTCGAATATATTTTCAATAAAATCTCCAAACGTTGAATATAACATTTATCCACGAGACGAAAACTTCCCGAAAAATATTTCATTATTTTTCGCCTCGTTTCTCAACGATTTCGAGTCTTATTATCGTTTTTTCAAAAAAAATAAAATAAATTATGAAAATCAAATTAATACGCGATAAATTACGAGCGCAAAAAATCTCGAGACTCTTAATTAGAATTGTAGATAATGATAACTATCCTAAATGCTGACCTATCTAAAAAGAAAATCGAGCATTCGGATTATCCGTTGATTTCTGTACATAATAAATACGACGGTATCGGCCTGCGGGAGTTTATCGGAAAAACTCTCAGATTCTGTTTTTCTGTTCAACGAATGTAGCGTTCTCTTTGATTGTTTGGCGCACGCTCATGATCACAGCTCAGTCGAAGGCCACAGATTCTGTACTGTCTCTCCGCTGTAACATCTCAGAACAGAAGGACAACCATACATTAGTTATGTTAAGGGCCATCGTCAAACCTGAATTCTCCTAGCCTACCGAAAAAACAACAAAACTTAATAGAAAAATTCACTCTCTCTCTCTGTCTTGAGAATAATCGACGCGCTTTAGCCATCGTGCGGCCAAAACTTTTTTTCTCCTAAATTCCCTGACTGTATGTATCAATATATAACGTTTTTATTCCTTCTTAATATTAAATATCGTAATTACATTGTATACGTCGTATACATTGTAATACGTTTGATGACGTTTTGCATTTTTTTTTTTTTTTTTCGCATCATACGTCTCGCACGCCACTTGAGCGTACTATAACCCTTTCTCATTAACGGTATATGTACGACGGTATAACGAGCATCTGGCTACATTAGCAATGTACCTTCGACCCGCGCTTTCTTCATTGGTGGCTCCGCACTGTTCGTTGATGGTGGTGCCTGGAAAATCACACATATATATATATATCAGAGGTTTTTTTTTTTTCGGAAATATTAAAATGCTTAAATGAGAATTTAAAAAAAAAATATTTTGTCAATGATTTGGAGAGATTGAATTATTAAAGATCGACGATTTATAATCGCGAGTCCAAAGGGTGAGGTACAAAATATTTTGAATGAAAAATCAATAACCTCAATATACTTCAATTGTATCGAATGAAAAAGCATATACGCATAAAATCAACGGGATTTCGTCGATACTTTCGTTGCTACACAATCCGCGACGACCCGAAAAGACGAAGGATTCAGAATACGAGGAAAAAAAAAATTGTATTTATGCATCGAGCCATTTACGATCGCCATGATGTTCCATAGATGTAAAAATATTTCCGGAACATTTCCTCTTCCCGAGGTAGAGCCAATGTTTTATTACACACTGTCTAAAAATACGCTTATCAACGAAATAATTCGAGAGTTACTCACCATCGCCATTGTACCGTTCATTGTCTCGTGAAATCCAACCGAGGGGAAACAACTTTGTATTATCACTGAACGTTTTTTTCTTTTTTCTTTCGTCAAAACTTTTGTGAAATTCTGATGGACAAACTCGTCGAGTAAACGGAGTAAACGACAACTTTCGACCACAAAGAAAGCGGCCCGATTGCTCGGTCCTTTGCGGAAGTTTGTCGACTCGTTGTACTTCCGGTTTTTGCAGCCTCGAGATAAAATTGTGCGAAAAGTTTTGAGTTCTGTCTTTGTAATAATTAAAACGATAAAGCGAATAAAAAAATGCTATTAATTTGACAAACTGCGTCGTGTAACTTTATTTAACAATTGTTGATTCTCCAGAGAATAATAATTTAATGAAATTTGTTTGAAGTATCGAGGATTCCTCGACGAGGAACGCATTTGAGTCCGGTGGTGACGTGAAACTGACAAACATGTGTTTTTAGGCTAGTCTTTGAAATAAGCCGATTTATCTGTTATTAACGTAAATAATACGCTGTCAATAATGGAAGTTGAAGGATTCGAAGTGCGAATTATCGACGAAGAAAAGGTAACGATCATTTAACATGGATTTTTTTTCTAATAATCGCATGAACAACGACGTTTTGTAAGTTTGACTCTGTTCACTCGGATCGGAACGTGCGTATTCGCTAGACGCGATTGAATCACTGTGTTTAAGGTGGTCAATCCATCCGATAAAATTAAGGGCCGCGATAGACAATTTTCGGAAACTCCAAATCAACAGTATAATTATATTTGACATACGAAAATCATTATACTACATAACGCACATCAACAGGTGCGAAGCATTTTTTTATTTTCAAATATCCAAAAACCATAGACTAACGGAGCATTTAATTTCATTCGAATGCCTTTTTTTTGTTTTTTCAAGAATTTGAATATTTGAATAAATTTGGTATTATTCAACTCGTCGTCATCAAATTCGTATTTTGATTTTTTTTTTCAATTTATGACTTAGTATTTTTTTTCATATTATCAATTTTTGGAGTCACAAAAAAATTCATTTAATTTTTCTGCTCAATTCTCCAATTTTTTTTTGCCGCTAAAATTATTTTATTACGATACTATTTTTTCTTATTACAGGGTAAAGGTCTCTTTGCACTTCGTCAATTCAAAGAGGGCGATTTGATTCTGAAAGAAAAACCGATACTGTGTTGTCAATTTTCCTGGAACACTGATTACGGATATCTTGCGTGCGACAATTGTATGCTGCCGTTGGAAACGGCGGAGGAAAACGCTCGTCGTCTGACTGGAAAGTCGGATCTAATATTGCCATACGGAGAATGTTGCGAAACGAAGAAAGAATCGATCGTCGAGTGTCCTGCATGCGGAATAAAGTACTGTAGCGCTGACTGTCTTGCAGAAGCCTATCAAAAATATCATCAGACGTTGTGCCTTCAGTCCAGAGACAGCAACGACAGTCATCCGTTGATGCAACTTAAGGAGACATGGAAACAAATTTATTATCCTCCCGAAACCGCGACGATAATGCTATTGGCGCGAATGATAGCGTACGTTAATCAATCGGCCGACAAATCCGTGGCATTGGCTACTTTCGCGCAATTTTGTCACAGAACCGTAAACGAGGTTCAGGAAATAGCGCACAATTTATTGGGAGAAAAATTCGTCGGACAGATCGATGTACTGAGACAAGCGTTGGAAAACGCACTGAATGCCGAATTCGCTCCTCACGTACGTATAACGTAATAAAAGAGATCAATTTATTAAAAATTAACTCGAGAATCGTTCGATCGATTGATAAAAATTCGTTTTTTTCAGTGGTTTACTCCCGATGGATTCAGAAGTTTACTAGCTTTGGTAGGAACCAATGGTCAGGGTATCGGCACGAGTGCTTTTGGTCGTTGGGTCAAACATGTTTCGGCTCTGGAATTGCCGGAAGACAGAAGAATTCAAATTGACAAATTTATCGATAGACTGTACGACGATATGGACGAAGGTAAAGTATTTCGTCAAGTCGTGTAATTCTTTCGATAATTCATTTTTTATATTTCGCTCTTCGTTTTTTTTATATTAGCAAACTAATGTTTATTTTTTTGTTATTCATTAATCCTAATTTTTTATTTTTCCACAGTCGTCGGAACATTTTTGAACAACGAGGGTTCGGGACTCTACTTGTTGCAATCAACGATAAATCACAGCTGTACGCCGAACGCAATGGTCGAATTTCCGTATTCTAATAGTACACTTGTGGTAACAGCGACCCGCGATATTCTTCCCGGTGAAGAGATATGCATAGGATATTTAGACGAATGCGAACTCGAGCGAAGCCGGCACTCGCGACAGAAATCATTGAGTTCTCTTTATCTGTTCGTCTGTCGTTGCGACAAGTGTCAGGCGCAAGCGAAAGATCCCGACGTTACTTCCGACGAGGAAGAGTGCGAGATGTCCGAAGAGGAAATGTCCGATTGATAAACGAAAAAAAAAAAAATTGATTTGCTACTCGCCGAAACGATATAAATAATCATAACTCGAGAAATTGTTCAAATAATAAAAATAACGAACAATCGAAATATTGTTAAATTCATTTATTTCATTCGTAAAAACTTATCCAATATTGCTTGCTGTACAAAGGAATTATGAACCCTTCCGCGCTTACGTGGGATGATTTTTATTTTCTATTTTTTACGTATATTAATTCTCTATTCGATAAATACTTAGATATAAAAATTGAGTTATTAGGGGACAACAATAGTGTACATTTTTACATCCTATGAGTAGTTAAAGGGTTAAGCTGAGAGTTACTTTGTTATCGCGTTATAATAATCATCTATCCTTAAATTTACAATTTTCAACGCGCATCTCTCGTATTTCGATTCTACAAAAAACAAAATCGATACTCGTTACAGCCGTACAAAGTGAAACGGAAGATGAAGAAAAATGCGTCATTAACGACGGTAATACAGTTTTAAACGATCACATCGGTTTTTTAATTATTTACTACCCATCGATATTTTCATATATTACATAAAAACAAAAACTTATATCTCGATGCTGAAAAAATTAATTGCGCCTATTGAGATGCGAACTCGACGAGTCTTGTCATATTATAAAAAAAAAATATTATCATACAATTCGTCTCACCTAACAGTTCTACTGTCGCAAGTGGAAATTAGTCGCGTTAATATATTTTACTTCTTTTATATTAGCTTTGTCCCCCATGTGGAACGACGTCAATTACGATAAAAAATGTTCAATTCTCTCTAATTGTTTCGCGTCACGAAATATAATTTATTGCTACGCGTCGGTCATTCTTGCTGAATTTTCAATTCGTTTTTACCCGTTTTCATCCAATTCGCAACGTAAGGAGGTAACGGCATTGTGAAGACCCGGCATTCAGCTAATTTCGTCAATGTCGCGGCAACGTTGTGTGTTCGAAATTCCCAACTAGAAATTGACGAAAAAAACGAGAAAAATTACAATTTTATAGATTTTTATATATTTTTTTTTTCGTGTAACATCAGTGAATAGAAATTTACCCAATGTATACTTTTTCATCCGGTAATTTCGCGCCGATATCCTCGTCGAGCCACGTCTCCTCGGCACCCGTTACTACGAGGGTTTCCAGCGTCGGTGGTTCATCGCCGAAGCACCGCTCAACGTATTCTCGTCGTTGTTTGTTCTGTCGGAAATTAATTCCTGTGCTCCTTGAAGAAAATGTAAAAAAACTTTTAAGAGCTGTTGAATGAAAAAAAAAAAAAACATAAATAGGGACTTCTTTTCAGCAACGAAATTTACTTGATTACGGCTTCGGCTTTCGCGAGATCCGGAGGTTCGATAATTTCGCTGCTCTGCACGGCACCCTGTTTCTTGATCCATAACATTTTTATCAACGATTTCAAATCCCTGCCGATTAGTTTCAGCTTTTTCGCGCCCGAGTACCCGAGACTTTCCACCAATACTTGTACGCATTCCTTGGTAACACTTTTCTTTGAGCAAAATAAATACTGCTGTCCCACGAATAAAGCGAAGAATATCGGAGTCATTCTCTTGGGTTCTTTGCCTCTCGGCTTGTCCCTCATCGAGATGAAAGTAATACCCTCGTGCGTCGTTATTCTAACATCCATCTCCATTTGGTGAATACGAAAGTTTTGCACTATTCTCGCCTTTATCTCGCGACTGGGAAGAAAATCTGCAATGTCGCGGTCCGACTCTTTCATCGCAAAGGAATACCAAATTTTCTTCTTATGATGCCTGCTGACCTCTGGAAACACAACAAAGTGGAATTATGAAAAATTTGAAAAATAATCGATTTTCAACAAATAAAAAAAAAATCGATAAATTTTTCGAAATTATGATTAATAATTTTTTAAATTGAATAATTAATATCAGTAAAACAACAAAATAATACTTAACAATTTATTTATTTTTTTTTATTTTTTGATGTATTTACCTATAAGCTCCAGAGTCGCTAGTCGATCTTTCAACTCTTTATCACTGATCTTGGCTTCCTGCTGAAAGAAAACGATTAACTTTTTCTCGTACAAAAAATGTCTCTCCGTTGTCTATGAATTTTTTTTTTTTTTATTGCTGAAACTCACGTTTATCGTCTGTTCGATAATCCGATGAGCATTTGCCACAGTGAAGTTTTCGTGGTGCTTGACGAGTCTCGATCTCACGCGGCTCCATGATGTCTCTGGAAAGCTTGGTATAACGGCAGATTCCAATTCTTCGAAGCGAAACCTTTTTATGGTGGTGCTGAGTTGACGACGAACGTTCAAAGCTGTATGAAAATTACGTATTTACGATGGATGGATAAACGGTGCAGTTAAATCGAGTGAAAAAAAATTTGGGAGTTTTATTTTTACGAGTATCATGATAATAAGATTTTAATTCATGAAGAGACTCTCTTATGAGAATTTTTCGACCGTTATAAACATAACCTGCAATCTCATGACAAGTTTTTTTACGAAAGATTCTTTCTACTATTTTACAATACTCACGAATCGGCATCTTGATTCCGGTAATTTTACAATCGTCGAACTTTTTCACATCACCACGATAAAGCCTCCACGTAATTGGGTTTGTTTTTACGAAGAGTTTTGAAAAAGTTTCACAACAAAAATTGAATCGTGTCCACCGGTTGGGCGCGGACGCGGGGCGCAGGCGCGGGAAACTATCGGAAGTTTCTACAGTCGCCATCCGACGCTTGGCGCGGATCGTTGGAGGCGTGGTGGATTCCGTGGATTGCTTTGTGAACTGAGCGATTTCTAGTTTGTCGACGAACGCTTCCGGTTTGATGAGTTCGTTAGTTCGCTCGCGAGATTTACTTCGTGCGAGTGAAAGAAACGTTTTTTTTTTGTGTGTGTTATTGTGTAAGATGCTGCGAGGTCCTGGAGGCAACCTTTTTCCATATCTCATCCTGAATTTCAGCTGCAGTCACTGGGATTCCGCGGATTAAATGTAAGCCGTTTATACGTTATGCTTAATGTTTTTCCGAGAGAGGTATGCTCCGACATTACGATTTCGTTTGAACCTAAAAAAACAAACGATCACTAGCAAAACAATGCGACTTTTTGCGAGCAAAATTCCAAGACACTATGATTCATCGCGACATTGAATAAATCACGTTCGATTAATTAAATTTTGCCGAATTGGATTAAGTCGTTTATTCATGCATAGTGTTTTCGCGATCGAGATATCCACAGGATGTAACAATTTCGCTTGACATTGAATAATTCAGGTCATCGCTATCCAAACAATAGAATTTGTTATTATTACGTTAATAACGAAAAACATCGCGATAAAACAAAAACTCGAATTTCTTACATGATAAAACAAAAGAATGAAAGTATGCGCGAAATTTTTCTCGTGTTCTCGTCAGAGCGTGTTAATTGGTTCTTTCAGCAGCGAATACTAATAACAACACCAAAAAAGAAATAATATCGTTCTCGTTAAAACAAGGCATCCCAAGACACGTCGGGGGTGCCTAAGAATAATACTACAGCAAGAGATTACCGTAAAACGAAACTAGCAAAATAAATCTGCCCTCAAATCCTAATTATTAACCGGGTAAGTTAGTGCAGACGAAAGTTTCGAGCGCTGCAGTCCACGGGTCGGTTTTGCTGTATTAGAAGGTTCGAGCAATTCTGTAGCAGAAATCCCCCGTGAGGTTAGAGAGGCTTTCTCTGTCTATAGCTATCTTTCGATCGTCGGCATCGGCAAGAGACTCTCCTCGGTTCGTACAGGAGCCTTTGGGGAATTGGGTGTGAGAATGAGGCAAAGGAGACGAGGAGACTTATCTCGAAGCAAGTTAGAGAGAATTAATGCCGAACCTTACGGGGCTCCGGTTAAAGATTTTGCTCTCTTGCGCGCAGACGCGCCGTAATTGGGCGCCGAGCAAATATGCAATTACTATACTTTGCTTCGGCAAATATTGTAATAACGGTTTGATGCGAGAGAGAGAGAGAGAGGCCGAGGGAGGGGTTAACCAGTGGGAGGGATCGGGTTATCGGGCGTGCGATCGATCTCTTACGAGGCGCCTCGGCTACGTATTACGAAAAAAAAAAAAAAAAAAAAACGGAACCACGTAGCATTAACTTTTCGGTAATACCATGTAGAACGCTCAGGTAATACGAAAGCCAAACGATGTATCCGTCAGCTTCCCCAATAATTTTGACACTTCACGGCAATCGTTTTATCTCCTTATTCCTTCGGCTCGTTACTTTTTTTTTGTGTTCTATATCAATTAACCCAATCAACCTGTTCGAAGATATGTAATCACGTCGTCAGTCGGCAATTATTAGACTTTGCACAGGAAGTCGACACGATCGAAATTTTGGGATACTGAGGCAAAATATCCTTTAATACTATTCGTTAGTATGTTTTTTTTTTTTTTTTTTTTTTTTTTTACGAGAGTTATATTTGATTGCGGAAATTGTTTGGTATCTAGAAATTGTAGTCCATTTTCCTTACGGATGCGAGAATCTAAATCAATTTCTTTCGAGTTTCGGAAACTGAAAGATCTTGCGAGGGGCACACGAGATGATGCGGACATACCGCAGATTCCCACGGGAAGTTGAATATAAGGATAGGATAGGTGTATACGGAATTTCACGGTTTCCTCTCCGAGAAAATCTAATGCGACTTTAATGTCATTGGGTGTTTTTTTTTTTTCAATTTCGTAAAATTCCGAGACTATCGTTTCCTGGATGGGTAAAAATGATCTTTGGGACCGCAATCTACTGTCCTCGGAAAATTATTCGTGGGTCGTTCGGTTCCGGAAGTTGTTTCTTTTTTAATGCGTTGTTATTTTTTTTTTCGTGATTATTCGATGTTTTCAGCCATTTTTTAACATATTAGTGTAGAATATTAATATACGAAGCCCCTGTCGATTTTTCGTTACGCACGCGGAGAAAAACAAAAGTTTCGATGTATTTTTTTTTCCGCACGGATCGAACTCCCGAATCCATCGTCTTCATAAGTAGGACCCATACAACTGTATCTTTTTTCGAGGAAAAAACCTCGCAACCGTTGTCCCGAAGCCTTTAACGTTTTGACAAGGAATTGCGAACGGCTGAGCGCGAGGGACATACACTCGAGTGGTTTTACTTCCTCGCGCCGGTGCGACGCGCGATGACCTACAAGGTACGCTGTGTTTACTTCGCGGTTCTTCTCGAAAGTCTATCTTTTTTACTTTCTTTTGCAATACGAAGGTAAATGCAATGATTCTTCTCACTTTTATTATTATTTCATCATTATCATTATTTAGAAAAATATTTTTTCGTATTTATATCGTAAAATATGATTTACGAAAAAATGATTTTCAGACCTCTAATGCCACACATTCGAGTTTGGAAAATAATTTTTTTTTTGTAAAACACTTCGAATATTTCGTGATACAAAAGAATCTTTTGATCCTTTAATCATCCCTCGTTTGCACGTCAAGTTCGATATCGCCGGAGCCCTTTTGAGACACGTGACCGACCTAACCTCTCAGAACACTATGTATAGCGAAAAAAAAAAAAAAAACTAAACCACTTTAGCATTTCGAGACACGCGCTCGTGTGGTCTGTTCACCGGCACACGCCCGCAAGTTTTCGTATTTCCGGATGGGAGCGAAATTCGCGTACATAATTCGTTAATAATTGGACATTCGGTTCCGCCGTTGGGTGTCTCTTTGGTGCGGTAGTGTAATGGAGGAGCGACGTGGATACATCGAGGGGTTGTAGAGGAAGAGAGCACGAGGACCAAAAGTCAGAGAAGCGCAAAGCGCAGAGGTGTACTCGGGCCGAAGAGGAACTCACTCGCTGACCAACTGGCCCCAGGTGCGTGCAACGGGGAGCGTGGCGGACGCGTGCTTCTCCCCTCTTTATTTCCTATCCTATCTCACCGCGTCCTCACTGCGTTTACTAGAACATCGCAAAAATATAATCGAAAAAAAAAAAATAAAAAAAAATAAGTAACCAATCGCTTTTTTTTATAAGTACATAGCGTTTCGATGAATAATCATCGTCATCGTTCGCAAAATCGAAACGATTCGTTAAGTAACGAAAAATTAGTTAAATAAAAAAATCATTTATTTAACTGTGTCGTTTTCATAAATAAAAGAAAAAATGAACGAAAGGGTTAATAGAAGAACTTAACAATCTTTAATTCTTATTTTTTCGAGACGCGTATAATTCCAATGAAAAAAAAAAAGGGGATGACTTTCGAAATTTTTTTTTTTTACGGAACATGTGCCAAAGAATGAAGTTTCTCGAGTGACTGATTCAAATCGTTCGTCAAGTTTCTAACGCGTACTTTTCAACGAAGTTGGGCGGATACAGTAGAAAAACACACCACCCGTATACTTCAAATCGGCGCGCAAAAAAAAAAAAAAAAAATTGAAAAAACCCCTTTATCTCTTCGAAGTTCGTCGGCGAAGAATTTCGAAGAGGTCAAACGGTTTGGAATTAAATACGGATCGCGAGAGAACAAAATAACGACGAATTGGTAACCAAAACAAAAATAAGAATGCGAAGAGAGATTCAACAGAGGATGAAGAAGACTGAGATCAGTGCGCAAAGTTGGGCCACGAGATTCTTTCGTTCAAAAGCCGATTTTATATATATGCGTTTGCGGAGAAAAGATCGTGAAACGAATTCGAATTCGGAGATGCCGAGCAGACTGGCCATTCGTCCGGAAAGGTGGTATTTAGTTCCGACGAAATAATGCAATTATCAAATTAACCCCTCGCACCATCCCTGAAACTTCGTATCGACGAATTCTCTATACACGCGCGCGCGCCATTGCCGTCCGGTATAAAAAAAACTGTAAACCATCGTCCAAAAATCAAAAAGACTTAATTTCCCCATTAAATCCAATGGATTTACGTCCTTTTGTTTCTAAGCGATAGATATAGTAGTTTCGTGGATATAGTATATGTAGAATGAGACTTGGTCAGCGCGGACTTTGGTATCCATCGTACAGGAGACTCTTTCCCTCGTTTTTTAAGTGGATAATTATTGGTATAGCCGGGGCGACCGGACCGTGGCGATCTGAGGTCAAGCGGTCAGGATTCGGCAAAGTCCCGCGGCGAATGTGGAACGTCGGTATTGCCGCCGCGGTTCACCCTTCGCGCGCTTTTATATACATATCGAGGGTTAAGAATAAAAAGGACGTAACCTATATATTTCGATTTATAGGACTTAGGCCCTTTCGATTTTTTTTTAATTCTCTATATATATATGTGTGTATAGCTATAGTGTATCGTATAATAAGTACAGCTACCCGCTAGGAACGCATCGCACCCCATAGCATCCAAGCGTTGCAACGTGTAATTTTCATGTGCGCACGCATATCGCTCCCTCGTCTCGTCTCTTCGCTCCTCTTGTTCCTCTTCTCTATTTCGACGTGCGAGATGCACCTCCGCGAGGACCCTTTAGCCCTTCACTTTACGATATCCCCATCCCGCCGATTCCCTTTTAATAGACATCGAGGAATCGAGGGATGCGCGGTGAGACGAGAGAACCAAAGTGTTTCGAATGGTTCCTGGGTGGCTGCGTTACTGGGAGCATTGATGAGCGGTCAGTGCGCGATGCTGCTGATGATCCGATGCTGTATATAAATGCAGAGAAGTCCGAGACTCTTGAATTTGCGAATGCGAGACGAAAGCACAATCACGAGGATCCATTTCTGTTGTTTCTTTTTTATTTTTATTTTCATTTTAATACAAGAATCGCTATTTTTCGCCATTCGATACGCCGATTTCGAAAAAACGGCAATTTTCAAAGTCATTTAAAAAAAGTTTATTTTACCGCCGATAGAAGTATCGAATTAATGGAGAATAATGTACGAAAAAAAGTTACGAAACACAATTTGTCGAGAGACAAAGAGTCGAATGTATTCTAATCGGTGTATTCGATAATAGATCGAATAATAGTTTTGTTTTCGAACTCCATTGTGATCATTCGTGTTCCTTTATTTCTGTACCAATATATCGATGGATCGTCGAAGCTTTGTTTCTTTTTTTTTTTCTATACGATTCGGTATTTTCCAAAGACTGAGGGAAAAAATGAGCCATTGATTCGGCAATTTTCAAAGACACGAGTCGATTGTTTCGACAAGATAGATATTTTTTTTTTGTTCTTTAATCATCGAAAGAAAAAAATAATGCCGATGCGAAAAATCGATAAATCATACATCGCATTGCGGAAGTGACCCTCGCCAATTTTACGAGGTTTTCCGGTTGGTTTTTAAATAAAAGTTTCTTTCCGCGGCGATATATGCGTTGGAATTTCTTGGGACTTCCTGCGGGTCGCGTTATTTCCGAATGGTCATCTCGGAGAATTGCTCTCGAAGAGGAAACTCGGAGTACCGATATTAGCGAAGCAAAGGAAGTTAACGAGGATCTTCGGGGCATTTTCTTTCGGACAGTTTCTTCCATTTCTTCGGTTGTCCCCGATTAACGTGTTCTTAGTCTTTCGAGATGCGACCCGCGACGCAATTTCGTAGTCGTCTCGACACAGGAAGTCGTTTCACGCAAATGGCGATATAATGGTGGGAGACGATTTTTCTAAAATGATATAAGTGAAAAAAATTTCCGTGCGTAAACTCGCAGGAAATCCTATAAATATGTATATTTTTTTTCGTGATAATAATTAACCAAAAAATAAACGATAAATAACGTGAAACATTATCGCCAAATTTGCAATTATTATTATTATTTTATTTTTTTTTCATTTTTTTAGAAATAATATTCGTGTATAATAACAAAAAACAATAAGAAGTAAACGGCTAAACGAAACACGTGGTAAAAAAAAATCTTTGTATTGAATTCGGCGACACAATGGGTGTCGGGATTTTTCCCTGTGGTGTCCCTTCTCGTCACGCCTTCGCCTTCGCTAATGCTCGGTATATATACTATAACAGTACTAGTAGTACCGGAGATCGACGCTAAAACGTTGTAGAGACTTTTCTATCTTCGTCATCACGGCGACGTCGGTACAAGTGCAATGCCGCCCCGCCGATAGATTCTCGTGTAGTCCCTGTAAACCACAATGCGGCACCCTCCTGTGTGACCAAACGGCTACCGATTGAAATAGAGAAACCGTCTTGAAATAAACAGAAGAAATAACGAAGCAAGAAAAATAATTGGTCATCTGACTTTGAAGAATTTTTTTTTTACTTCAAAGTCAATGACCGATTATTATTAATAATAATATTATTATTATTGTTACTGTACTATCAGTGAAGATTCCTTTAAATAATTATTCATATCATTCGTTATTTAAAAAAAATAAGTATCTTCAAAATATAGAAGAATTAACGAAAAAAAAAAAAAAAAAAAAAAATGTCATCACATTTTTTAAATTAAATTTTTTTTATTGAAATTGCATATTAATGGACCCGTTTAACTAGTTGAATTAGTTAAGATACAAAAGAATTTTTTTCAATCTATTCAAAAACACGACAACAAGTTTCGCTTGCCAACGAAACTGAAGCTAATGGTTAGCCACGAGAAGTAAAAAAAAAAAAAAGAAGCGAAAAGAAGAAGAAGAAGAAGAAGCAAATACGGAGGTCGGTCAAGAAGGATGAGAAGATGAAGAATAAGGAGAGAAGAAGGGGGAGGGGAACGATGCGACTCCGTGGGAAGACTCCACGGTGAACGAGAAGAACACCGATGGTCGAGAAGCTTCACCACAGGTAAAGTTAAAACGCGATACATCTATCCCATCCCCGAGAAGCTCGAGTTGCGTCGTCGGTGGACCACCGCATATAAATCTCGAATATTGTGCGAACGAGAATCAGGTCCCAAATTTCATATCTCTTCTCGTTACACTCGTGGCATCATCATCCAACCCCTCTCGTCGGGTCAATGTTCAGTAAACTCTCGTTTTTTGGGTAATTCACATCGTGTGAAAGGGCTGAAACACGCGAAGAGAGATATCCCTGTGAAACGAGACAGAGACGCGCGGAGAGAAGCTTTGAAGTATCTTTTCACATGCGTTTCAGCATCACTAGCATCACCAGAAGAGTGCAGAGAGCCGATTCTCTCGTTCATTCTCCATCGAGAACGACCGACCATACGAGTAACTGGACCTGACGCCTCTCAGGCATTTCACGGAAAATTAAACAATCGATATTCCCACAAGAGACTCAAGAATTTAATAGAAATTTCGATACTTACGACCCACGAGAATAACCTCCTCCCACACTCCAGGAATTTATCTGGCGGAATGAGATATTTAAGAAGCTTACACTCGCTTACACTCGGACAACCGCTAGCGCTCTGTTGCATTAAATACCGAACTATCGAATAATCCGGTATATCGGGTTATAAGTAAATGTTATTTGTTGGATTAATTTTTATTTAAATAAATTTAATCGAAAAAAAAAAAAAAAAAACTGAATATTTTGGATATAAAAAATGATTAATTCAGAGAAACGATCATTACGATAGTAGAGAATTCGTTGAGAAAATTGCGGAAAATCTTGAAATTAATGAAAAAAAATTATTTAGGTCTCTCGAAAAACGTGTAACTTCTATAGTTTTTACGATTTTTTTTTTTACACATAAATTTCCGTTTATTAATTTTTTTTAAATCCGTCGATCGTTCCTGTTAATTCGATAGCATGAATTCGGTATATGTGGACTATAATCCGAAGAAATGAGTAGAGATAGTTAAAAAGAGAGTGAGAAATATGTTGAATAACGAAAGGGGAGGAAAATTTTTCAAATGAAATTTTCCGAATGGACGGAGCGGGTCAAGGGTGGCGGGCGCGCGCGCGCGCCTCCTCTGTATCCCGACAAAATAACGTTTAGTTTTCTCTTTCTCACACTTCGAATGAGCCGACGAGTCGTTCTGGCTGCCAGGGCGTTAATTGCCCGTTCGTCTCGTGGAGGTAAATTATTACACGATTTTTGGTGGAAAAGCGAACGAGACCCCGAGACGATAATCCGTTTCGAGTGGCGAAGAGGGTTGACCCGCCGAACGGTCTCGTCACCGTGGCGAAAGTTCTCTACACTGACTTCTCTCTTCTCTGTTTCACGCCGATCCCTCGTACTTTGGCTTCTCGTCGACTCGTTGTTTTCACGGGTGGTCGTGATAATTATTTCCCTCTTCTTTCCTCTTTTTTTTTTCTCATAAACCTCGTTGGATCTTCGAGATTCTTGGGGAATAGGACGCGTTTACGAGAGGTTCGTTTTCCTCTTTCACACTTTCCTGACTCGAGTGAATCCTATGAAATTAGTTAAAACAAAAAAAAAAAGAAATGAGCGAAAAGAAGTAAAAGTTCGTCGTTGAGTAGGTACTCGAAGGTGTTTTCTATATTACTCGCAGCATTTAGTCACGTTTCAGACCTCCCTGCACTTCGATCCCTCGAGATGCCGAGGCGCGCATTTCTAAACGTTTTTCTACGTTTCATTTTTAAGGTAACACGAGATATAGCACTTTTTTTGGTTCATCGTAAAGAATTTATTATTTCTGCTAATAATAATAATAATTATTATTATTATCATTATTATACGATAAATTTTTTAAAAAATAATAATTATTATTATATTTTTAATTTAACGTATCTTTTATTTTAATTATAATAAAAATAATTATTTAGTTGATGTTATGTTTATTTATTAATTACGAACTTATTTCCGAGTTTTTTTTTCCCAACTAAGAATTGCATTTTTTTTACATTTCGAAGATACGAGTGCGTTGTCAACGCGCAAGTTAAGCTACTATGCACCTCATTAGTTACTCCTAAACTTACATAGATATCGGCGCAAAGCTGTGGGAATAAAAAAAAATACTCACACTTCTTCGAGAGTTAATCCAAAGACCTAAAATATCATCTAATAATGAGGTTGCATCGAAAGTTACGAGAAACGTCGGCTTATATTTTGCCACTTTATTCAAATATATACAATAATAAGCTATTACCCGTGTCATTGTAGTCGGACAAGTTTCGTCGATGAAAAATTTAGGCGGTGAATGTATGAAACAGAGTTAATAGTAATCCGAGTAGATGTGCGACACACTCGCGGCTCGCCACGTTCACACCTTTGATGTCGACTCGACGATTTTTTTTTTTTTTTTCAAATTTTTTCGCACCGTTTAGCGTCACGTAGAAATGAAAAAAAAAAAAAAAAAAAAAAAAGTTGTCGAAAAAAAGCGTTAGGTATTATGATAATCCCGTCTAGGAATAGTGGCGAATCCATTTTTTAGGGCTCCGATCTCCGCGATATTTTTTTTCCTTTTTTTTTTTTTTCACGATTTCGTCCTCCACCTTCGTTTTTATTGTCGCCAACCCGAGTGTATTCTACGGGGACGGATGATATAATTTTCTAATAAAGTTGCGAAATTTCGTGATATTTCTTTCGCTGTTTCTCTCACATATTTATTATGGAAGATCGGCGCCGTTTGCCGTTTGAGATGAAACGCGCGCGTAAGTATAAGCGAACGGTTTTGTATGGGGGAGTCGAGTCACGAGCGGTCCATTGAGACGCGTAGCCGACCACTCCAAACCTCACGGGAATGAATGGTGTGTGTGTTCCGACGACTCACGCTTCTTTCCGCTTCGTTCCCGAACGAGATTTCTCAGGTGTGAACTTCTCGCCCGTGCTACACAGCCATCGCGCGTTATAACAAAAAAACAAACCCGCGTACACACACTTAAGATTATTATGGTATTTTCAGACGATACGATGATACAGAGACACGAGAGTTTTTTTTCTTCGTAACAAAAAAAAAAATTCTTTTAATTCGTAAGAATTTATGTAAAATTATAATGTGAAAAAAAAAAAAATCTATAGTATAATAAATATATTTATTATATTTAATTGTTTATATTTTGTAAATATAGAAAAATATAATAAATTACTAGAAATCAAAGTAATTTGATTTTTTTTTATTTCTGGTTTACTAATGGGTATCAGTAGGCTGATAAATAACATAAATATGAAAAAAAAAAAAAAAATTTCGTTGAATCGAAAAAAAATTGTTTTTCTTAATTACAAATTTAGACTTTATGCCAATTGACTCGAAGATTATTTGATTGGTTCAATTCGTCGGGTAGCGGCTACTCGTCGTTTGGTCGATCTGTGGGAAATGTTTGTCGATCTATAGGAATAATCGCCGAAGATTCCCGAGGGAAACTCTGGAGCTTAAGTCTCCAGGGACGTTAACCATTCCGTCGGCTTAATTCGCTCGTCGCGGAGCTCCGAAATAACGTGCGGGTTTCAGCGATCGGTCTATCGAACGCTGCGACGCATATTATTCACATCTACGCGCGCGACGGAACAATTAGTCACGGGATATACTTCACGAGAGGGAAAGGAGAGGGAGGCCCTCGTTATCCAGATAAAAAAAATACGTCGCGCCCTCGATGACGCGTCCTTCGAGTACCCAAACATAAAAACCCCTACAATGCACTCTCGAACACTCGAGATTCGTTCGAGTATTGTAAATATCAATTGTTCGCGACAAAGGAACTTTTACTCGACAGTTTTCTCATACAAAATTCACGAGCTATTAAGAATCATGAATGAGCCCTACGCTTCCACATGATTCAAAGACAAAAGATATTCAAAATTTTTCTACGACGTCGAAGCTCTCGGAGTTGAAAAAATATCACTGGAATAAAAATCACTAAGGAGTTCATAGACTATTCTGAGATTTAAGTTAAAAAAAATTATTTATTTCATCCGAACAAAAATCTGTATAAACTAATCGATAAATAAATTTTTTTTTTTAAATATATCGAATGTTTTTGCATGAAAAAAATTATTGATAATAATTATTATAAGTACACGAAAATTCACGAATTAAAAAAAATACGCCGATAAAATAATAATTAATAATAATAATAATCTTTTTATTAATAATTATTATTAATTCATATCATATTTTCGATGTATTTTTTGAATCGGCGAATTTTTATTTTTTTTTTCTACTGCGCCGATGAAAAAGTAAAATTTAAAGAATTCAAGAGGCGGTATCGTTTCTTCTCGCGCAGAGATTTTTTTAGATACGCTTAGTGTATATTGTTTCCAAAGAAAAACAGAAACGCGTGCGTGACGGATTCGATATTTTTTTCGTTCTTCCATCAATTAGGAAATCGTTAAATTAAGAATGATACAGAAGAAGAGAACGAGTAAAACGTGGAAAAAAAAAGATACGACTGGATTAGAAGGTAGTAGTTTCGTGATTATTCGACGTGAGACTCCTGTCCACCCACTCGCGCCAACGCGTCAAAAATCTTTGTATTTCAAAAAAAAAAAAAAAAAAAAAATTAAGAGAGTTCGGCATTTGTAGTTTGCTACTACCAGAGTCTCGTTGGATTATCTCCACCTTATTCGTGTTGCTGCCGAAATGCTTTCTTGTCCATTGTCTCGGGAAGAGTTGCGTTCGACTTAATTGGAGTCTCGAGCGTTTGAGCCGTTCGCTTCCACCCAAAACGGGTCGTCGACTCGTCATTGTAATTTAGCAGGTAGTCTCCACAGTCGATCGTCTCGCGACTGTGCCGATACATATATATATACATATATATATCCGTACATTGAAAGAGAAACGTGAAGAATCTTCCGCTCTCTTTTCGTTCCATTCCTCCGATTCTCTCGTCTCAAAGGTCCCAATCTCGTTGGTGCATTCTTCGCACGTATTTAAAAGCGTTTAAGGGAGCCTCTCGAGTCTCAAGTGCCCTCAGTGGAACCTCTTCTCTCAACTCCCCCAATCTCTCTCTCTCTCTCTCTCTCTCTCCTGCAACAATGCACAACGGCTTGCGTATTATTTGTTGGTGAAATAACATGCTGTCAGTCGAGTAGGATATGCTAAATATACGCTACTTCGTTCGAGAATCGATCGTACGCTCATCGTCGAGTGTTGTTACGAGTCATGGGACACGCAATCGGATTAAGGGATGAAGATGGAGAACGGTGAATAAAAATAAAAAAAAAAACAAAGAGAAATGGAAAAACATCGATAGAGAGAAAGAGATCCATGAGGATCGAGGATTGAAATATAGCCGTCGCACACAATATTATCCGTTCATTTTTTTTTTCTTTTTATCTACTGATCTGTCCGAAGTCTTATAAGTCGATTAAGAGATATGCGGTAGCATCTCGCGTCAACCTTACGAAAGATACGCTTCAATCTCGTTTTATACTCCGCGAGATTCTATAAACATTTCAGTATCTTTCTCGTTCCCTTCGCAACCTTTTTTGCATTGTATAAACACCCGACGATCGAAGGAGCCTTCATGAAGAATAACACAGATATATATATATAGGGTTATTGTCGGATCTTCCGTGAAGTCCGGAAACCGTAAAAGATAAGTTCTTTCCAGTGGAGCTGCAGACGCAGGTGCTGCGAAATTCGGATGTGTGTATATCTGTAACATCAATGAAAATCCCGCCACGACGACAAACGCCGCTCGAGTCACTTGAGAGAATTTATCGTTTCTGTCGATAATGGAATTCATCGGACATTTGTCTCCCTGAAAGATCCGTGAATTCCCCACCGATCGAGTTTCCGATGAATCGCGCAGGTGGAAATCGCTAACCGGAAATATTAACCCGAGAAACGAGATACGCGTCACCGTTACTTGGAAAATTTGTCTATCCGTTATCAGTAATAATTTAAATAGATTAAAAAAAAATTCGAGTCAAACAAAAAATGTCTAATAATAAATTCATTTTGCATTAATCATTATTTTATTTTATTAATTAATAAACTATAGTGAAATATAGTTTATTCATTCTATTGATTAAATTAATTTAATAAATGAAACTTTATGAATGTTAATTTCATTGTATAAAAAACTTTTTTTTTCCGTTTGCAAATGTTGCATAATTACTACCTGAATAAAAAAAACCATAATAATCATTTTTTACGGAATAACACAGCTGATAACCTAATTCTGCATTTACAATCATCAACGGGTTAACAAAAATAAAAAATCGTCAAAAATCGATCCAAAATTGATAAACAAACTAATTTCGTCGGTTTTTGTCGACAATAACAAAAATATCTGTGTAAAAAAACATATTAGGTTAATTCGTGCGATTTTAAACGCCCGCAAATTTGTAGTTCTTCGGAAAAAAAAAACCGGTATTAAGTGGTAGTTACTTGAATCTTTCGCAGCTTGCGCGAGGCGTACGAGCGAAGGTGAGAGTGAATGAGAAAAAACGACAGTGAAAAAAAAAAAAAAAAAAAAATGAAGGGGTGAAAATAGTGGGAAAGAGCCGAAGGAAGTGAGTAGAGGGTGAAAGGGTTACTCTCTCTTTGTCTCGTTATACCTACTATATTTTCGTAGCCGCAGAGTTTGCCGAAAGTCTGAACCCCAAATAACATATACGCAAGAAACTTTCGCACACAAGCAGTAAAGTACCGGAGTGTGAATAACATAAGTGTAGAGCTTTGTGTTTGCGGGACGCAGACGCCCACGCGCGCGCGCGCGTATCCTCAATTTTAAGGTGAATCTAATCTAATAAAGCAATTAAGTTAATACACTCGATCCGGATGAGGGCCGTCATTATTGATCCCATTTAATTATGTGGCCAACTCCTCGCCGATGGTTTTTGCGCGATCGAATCGCTCGCGCGCGTCGATCCCTCTCGCAGTTCTCGTTCGTTTTTTAATTTTCTTTCTTTTTTTTTATATTCGTTTCTCTTCTTTTCTGCTGAGATCGGGCGTTCTTGTTTGATCAGCAAATTTAGCCGAAGCTTAAACCAACAAGCGACGCCCGGCACAAGGCAATAGCTCACCGCCCCGCGTTACTACTATTATACGCATACGAACCTTTTCGTCTCACGATCCATGCTGTATCTTCTCGCGCTGATATTAATACGCGTTCATGTTTTTTTTTTCTTTTTTTTTTCCACCAATACCCAACGCTTGAGAAGCGTAGACGGAGGCTTTTGCCAAGAAATAGCCGATTCAATAAATTGCGATTTGTAGCTATTGCAGTAATAAAAATATTGATACACGTGCGCAAGCATTGGTTAAAAAATGCTAAGTACGAGTAAAAAACGAAAACATTGTAATCTATTATCTAATTAGTTCTAAAAGAACGATATCGATGCCGTTGTATTTCTATAACGCACGTGGAGCCTATGGAGACGGCTTTGGCGAGTACTTGTGTTGCGTGCCGATCGAATTTACGCAAACATCAGAATGCTCCGCCACGTGTGCGGATTAAATTGGTACGCGTTCGTTCGATCCGGTTTTGCGTATCGAAAAATCAACGCGTAATTGATAAACATAATCGTACGCTTTTTCGTAGTAAAAGCTTTGCGAGTAAACGAAATGAATGGGGAAGCAATGTAAAAATGTCGAATTTTCGGAGTTTTTCGATAGGGATTCGCGTCGCGTCTAATCATTGAAGAATTTTCAATAAAAAACAAAAAAAAAACAATGAAAAATACATTATCGACGTCGGAAAACAAAGATATCGCTGTTCGAATATAGATCGCTAGAATCGAAAGGGCTTTACGGGACCAAAAAATATTTCGTAACAGATCATTCGATTTTTTGTACAGTAAAAGCTCCGAATACTCCGAAAATTTCAATAATTTTTTTTTTCTGCTGCCGAAGGGACGCGTCTTGTGACTATCGAGACTTTTAACTGTATATATAAAAAAAAAAAGTTTCGTTCTCCCGAGTGCTACATCTTACATTTTTATTATTACACTTTCCATTGGTTCGAGTCTGGGGCGGTCGGCGAGGTTAACTCGTTATGACAAGCTTCGCTCGCCTGCCTTCTCAGTCAGGCCAATTACGTGATTACGGATGTAACACCAAAAGGTTGCCGGGGTAAAAGCGTTTTGTCGGGGGGTCACGGGAAGATGCTGCTCATCGCCGCTCATTTCTTCTCCTATATCCTCCCTCACCGGTTTTTCGCGCATATACTCTTTCTTTCTCGCTACTATGAATTTCGCACAATTCGGAGCCCAACGCGATATACCACCCGAAGTATGCGAAGAAGTGAGAGAGCGCGGGGGCGAGGATACTGACAAACTATCGTGTTGGCAGTAACGAGCCGCGAACGTGGGCGGACGTCGGCATAGTATGAAAACGCGGCGAGGCCGGGGGATCTCATTCTTTTAACCCTCTCGTTGTAGCGGATCTTCACGCGCCGGGGTTCCCGTATATAAAACATCGGTGACGGGATAATATCCTTCCACTGTCCATCATATCGTGTAATTCGTCTTCCTCCATTTACGTCGCATCAACGTATCACTTCATCTTTCGTTTCATTTTTTTTATATTTATTTTATTTTAACTATATACTTAGTACATTAGCATTTTTCGAACGCGATGCCCTTAAAACTGATAACGAGGAACTAAAACACAACTTTTTACAAATTTCGTACTTTTTACGAATTTTTCTCAGCGATGTTTATTTAGCCTTAAAAATCACTGCCAACATTCTTTAATGGAAAAAAATGGAATTTTTTTTTATATATCGTTATGTAAACAAAATAATGTGATGCATAAAAAAATATTCAAAATGGCTTTATATTATTTATTCGTCATATGAAAATGCATTTGGATGAAACGGAACTTCCTTAATACATTTCTAACGATGCTGCGATCATTAATTAAGGGTTAGAGGAATGGGGCATCGATTTAACATTGAATTTTTTCGAATCGGTGGTCCACCACTTCCGATCTAATTGCCGTATTTTTTTTTTTTTTTTTACTGCAAGGGTTTGTCATCATAACTACCTACAAAGTTGCGCATTCTATACGAAAGACTATCCATGAAGAAACGAACGATGAATGACATGTTTTGCATCGGTATGTCTACACGTTCCATTTCATTAATCCACAAAATTAAGTTGTCGCTATGTAATATAGTATTAAAGATCCTTAGTCCCTCCTAATATAAATATAATTATCGGGTTATTAAACCTCCGAGGAATTCTCCAATTTCGTGCAATCATTGGAAAGAATTTCAAGCTTAATATGTTTTCCAATTCAAGCTTCAAAATTATGTAGTTTGGGTTTCTCGCGTATACATATATCTATATAAATTTTTCAAAAAAAAAAAGGGAAATATATTTAGAAATTCGTAGTTCTCGCATGGAGAACCCGAGCCGATTACAGAAAACTCGCATGAAACTCGTCGTTCGTGTATTTATGAGAACGAAACGAACGGGAATGGGCGTCGACGTTAGTCCGAGAAAGGCTCGCCACAGTCTTCAGCAGCTCTTTTCTCGTATCTCTCTTTTGCCCCTTTATACGCGTATTATATGCTCGCGGTCTTCGAAGGAGCTGCGAGAGAGGAATTGAGATGTCCGAGAATCGGGCAGAGTGGGACTCCCTCGCAGAGAAAGAGAGAGAAAGAGAGAGAGAGAGAGAGAGAGAGAGAGATCGAGCGTCGAAGAGAAACACATATATATACGTGATGCGCGTCCACTGCGAGAGCGCGATGATTAATGCAGGCCGATGGCCGTGGGTGGCCCTCCGCGCGCGCCCGGCGTTCCTCCAAAATCTCCCATAGCAAAGGGATCCCGCGGGTGGATTGTTGCTGAAAATCATCTCAATTTGAAATTTATTGTCTGACCAGCAGCGGGACGTACGAAACCGCCCGTCGCTGACCGGGGACACGCGCATCATGATTTTTCTCAAATAAAAAAATAAATAAAAAATAATGAAACGAAATCGTCTCGATTTCGGTGGATTTCGGAGTGCGTGGAATTTTATCCTTTTCTTCGGTACGCCGGAAAATATTAAAACTCGATCGGTAAGAAAAAATTGTACAAAGGAAAAAAAAAAAGTAACTGTGATGAAAAAGTTCCGCACGCGATGTAATATGCACTTTCTTCCAGCAGACACTTTAACACCGACAAATTAACGTTCGCGAAAATATTGTTGCATAGCGCGATTCGCATGTGATTGCCGCGGAGTTTTGCGGAGGGCACGAGAGCTTTTTAAACGCATTAAACGTGTTACTTGATTTGTAGCCGGCGAATATGAACGAAGGGGAAACGCGGCACGCGGCGCAACGTAATAATGAGCGTAACGCCTCTTCCTCAATATCTGTCTCTCGTATTCCACCTTCCTGACACTGCGCCTCTTTCTTGCGCGATGCCTACCTGGACACACGCGCCCGTCTTCGGTTCCCCTCGTTCGCGTCAACGGTTGAATAACTTTTGTGCATTACTCGTGCCGTCTCATTGGTTATAGTCTCCGCGCCTATTGCTGAAGTTTTATCGTCGATCGGTTCGAATTTTTTTTTTTTTTCATTATTTTATTTTCATTTTTTATTATTTATTTACTTATTATTTTGCATTACAAATGTTTATTGTCAGTTTTTTAACAAAAAAAAAAAAGATTGATATTACGAGTCACCGAATTCTTTATTGAAATAAAATAAATTGCACTCAGCTTACATGCGATCGATATACTTTCTCGTCAGGCTATATCTTCGCAACTGCAGGTAGTTGTCTGCTATGAATCGGAACCCTTTTTTCTACGAAGTTTTCTAGAGAAGTGGAGATGGATGGAGTACCTGTACACGTTTTTTTTTTTTTTTTTTCGGTCTTTTTTTTTTATTTTTTCGTTTTTTAAGTAAACCTTCACATATTAGACGATAGGTCTGGGTATTTGGGTAAGGATCGCGGTCCAGATGGGACAGGAAGCCGTATAACACGTAGAGCGAGGAGCCACAAGAAGGCGCGCGCGCCTCACTCGATAAAAGCCTTTTTTGGCCCTTCGGCACCTGCCGGATCGTGCGCACAGATGCACGACGCCCAACGTTATTTGCCCCGATGCTACGACGACGCACGATTACACAAATTACCTCTAAAAAAAAAGATAAAATAAAAATAAAACATCGAGAACCATCCCAGATAACGAAGTCGCCCTTCTGGAGAAACACTGGTGTCTGGGGAAACAAACATCGCGAGTAGACCTCAGTCTTACCTTATTGTATATAAATCGGTTCGAAAGCTTCTTCTTAATGTTTTCTCGAATAACTTACAGTTTTCTCTTTTAGTTAAAAAAACAATCGTATTTAAAATAATCCATAAAAGAGAAATTTTCGTAAATTTCACACTTATTGACGACTATACATCTCGCAATATTGTTATTTATTATTTCGATAATTTTTGTTAATACTGTTTTTTTTAGTCGGGAGTTTTGTTAATTTTTCGATTTTTTAAATTATTTTTTTCAATATCATCGACTTGTACGTTTTTTTTCTGCGATAGAATAATTAATGTTTAGGACGATTAGGACGTTTTGGAGACGTCGTTGCAAAGCGTTACGCTGCTGCTGCCACTTAAAAATGTTAATATCATTAATTTCAAAGTTTCCTCCTGCGATATAGTAATTAAGACCGAGACGCGAATAGTCCGTGAATAAAAGAACGAGGATACTTGCGTTATACCACAAAAGAGCTCACGACGATTCAGAGGCGTTGTTGTAACCCGTGCCCTTCGCAATTTACGAGTCGCGAGGTCGGGTCGTTCACGAGAAGTGGTCGACGATCTCATCCCTTTGTCGGTGTGTCCCAACGGAGTCTCTTCTTCGCTACGGCAAGAAGGAAGCTCTCTTGCAGTTATCCGTGCCCTGGAACTGCGATTGGAACCTTTTTCTTGTGTTTATTTCTTTATTTTTTCCTCCAAAGTCGTCATTTTGGGAGGAACGGGTCAAACACTTTGCGTCACATTAGACTACTTTAATATTTTTACCTCTCGCGCCACCCGTGATCTCGGAGATCAAATTTAATTTTCAGATACTTCGAATCGAAAACGGCAGAATAATCTATTTCGGCTATATATCATCTATCGCCTATGATTTTTTTTTTCCTTTCGTGTTTCTCTATAATTCGAAACAAAAGTTCGAATCACTTCCGATCCAACTGAGGTCAATGACTTTATCGTTGTTTTAATGCCCTAAATACATCCCGTGCGGCTCACGATTATTGAAGTTCGATCGACGAAGATTAGACCTTTGATTTTCTTCATTTCTTACTTCCTTCCTCGGTGGCTCCACCGAATGAAGGGAAACAATGTATAGCTTCGATACGCAGCAGGAGCGACCGGTCATACTGTTCCTCTGTCATCATCATACCTGACTAAGAATCCGGAGCCAATTCAGAGCCGAAGGACTCTAAAATCTCCCGAAGCTTATAGATCGTCGACCGTGAAGCGTGGCTGAGTAAACAGACCGTTTAAAAGTCCCTGCGCTATAAGACTTTTTCTTTTTTTGTCTTTTCTCCTCCCGGTGGGAGGAGTAGAGAATGAGCGAAATGTCCTCGAAGCAGTCGGAAGAACCGATTTCGCGACGGTGGTCGCGCGCCTCCTTCGTGGTGGTCACTGGTTCCTCTTCGGTAAACTGCGAAGAGTATTAGCAGCGAAGAGGTAAGGGGAGAAGAGTTGTTGGGTGGGAAAAAGGAATGAAAACGAAAGCGAGAGTATCGGAGTAGAACGCGACACCGATCGATTGTTACGGGTTTGTGCTCAACGAGACAAACTCACGAAGTAACTTTTTCGGGGGCTCTCTACTCTCTGTCTCGTCCATTTCGTGGCTCATATACTCATCTCCTGCTATGGATCTTTCGGGGCAGAGACTCGTTATTTTTCTCAGCGGCGGAATATTAGTAGGCGGCGAGCCGTGGGTAATCGTTCGGTTGGCGGCTACTTTGGCTTTTATCACCCCGTGAATTTGCTATAACTATACTTCGAAACTTCAAGGTGGCCTATGCCTGCGACGAAATATCGATAATCGATTGTTACAGCTCGTTGACTCGCTGTGACAAAAATTCAAAAACGAAGCGCCGATAAATGTTTCGGGAATATATCGTACTTTTGATAATTAGTAACGTTAAGACGGTTTTTTTTTTACAGATGAAAAAATAATCGGAAAAAGAGTGATAATCGATTGTTACAGCTCGCTGGATCAGTGACAAAAATTTGTCAACAAAACATCGAAAAATCTTTAAAATCCATTAGAAATTCGATAATTAATCAAATTCCTGATTAAATGATCGATAAAATCAACAATATTGAAATCTGAAATCTGATCTTGTAAACCGGATTAAAAAAAATGTTTTGTCTGCTTCCATTTTTTAAATCAAATTTCATCTCGACACGTAGAACAATGCGTTGATCATTATCACTGAGAAGATCATAGAAGTGAGGAATAAAGACTACTAATACCGAGAATGAATTCCCGATACTCGTTCGTTCGTCCTGTCGATTGACGATCACGTAATTGGAAGTGAATTTCATGGCCGGTTCGCAGTCCGAAGATCGTGTATAGATAATGTATCGTGTCCTGTCCGATGCCTGCGGTTACCGTGCTTCTGCCCGGTGCCGCTTATAGCGATCCTGATCCTACTTCGTACCCGAAACTCTCTCAGATGCCGGTATAACGCTCTCTGTTTTGTCGCTGCTGGACCACCCGGTGAATTCGAAGCAAAGCGCCGCGCACGGCTCTCGCTCCTCTCTTGACTCGATGTATATAGGGTACGAGCACACAGTTCGGGGCCTAACGCGCGGTGTCAGGTGCCGACGGGTGTCCACTCGAGGATTTGTTAACACCTGTAAGAGCAACCGAGCATCGATATATATTACGTTACTGGATTTTTTATTTTTTCATTCTCAAATTCATGAGGACTTAAAGTCGTCCAAAATCGAAATAATCCGCGATCTTTCACCCCCTTGAATCGTCGATACTTTCAACGCTCTTAAAACTTCATAAGAATTCCTAATAATCGTCGATGAGACTTTTCAAATTGTCAGGAATTGAATTTTTTTTTTTACGATGAGTTTAATAGGGAAACAAAAGTTTCGGACTGAATCCTGTCTCACGCCATGGACCAAATCGTATTTCAATTTTTATCTCGTCATCATGAGAACTTTTCCTGTTCGTTCCGACTACAATACATAAGAGTCGCGATACTCCCACGTTTTCCCATTGTATCGCTATGAAACGTTCACGGAACTGTGAGAGCTCTTCAAATTCTCACTCCTTTCTCGTAGACTTTTTTTCATCCCTAATCGATTAAGATATCGAACGATGGAATTAACCCTCAAAACTGATTTTTTCGTTAAATTCTTTAAGTTACTTTTTAAATAAAAAAAAAAAATTAAATTATATAACTAAGAATACCATCAATGACGGTAAAAAATTTAAAAAAATTTCTTTGGCTGTTACAAAAATTTCCTAATAAAACGACGACCCTCTCACGCTTTTGAGACGAAAATTCTCCCAAGAAATCCTATCCATCCGCAATCGAAGCTTTCACAATTTTTTTCCCCGGTATTTCGTCACATGCAGCGTGAGACTTCTGAATATATGCAAATACGAAGAAACCCGAGGATATAGTGACTCCAACCCTCCAATAAAAAGAGCAGCCGCACTGCATCTAATATATAGTCGGTATTAAAAAAAAAAAAAAAAAAAAACAGAAGAAGAACGAAAAACCCAAAAGAAAGACAAAGGGCTCGCGCGCGCCCGTTCGATCTTCCCGGATAGCGTAAAAGGTGAAGTTTTACTTCTCTACCCGTGGAAAAGAAATCCTCGAACTGTCGGGTTTTTTCGTTACGGTTGTAATCTGATGGTATGTCAAAGGAGCGCACGGGGTGCCCGGAAAAACGGAAAGCGGAAGGCGACTCGCGCCACAAACTTACACAATGTTTAAAGGTCTCTCAGTGGCGTAAAAAATGGAGCTGCAGGGCAATCTGCAGGAAAGCTGAGGGATAGGAGTAGGAAAAACGTGAAAATTAAAAATGTCGGCCCTTCAGTTTCTTAGCAGTTGATAAATGGAAAGTTTTCGGTAAAATTGACCGTCTTACTGAAATAGCTGGTAGAATATTGCATGGGAAAGCTGTGAGATATGACTATAACGAGATGGTCAACTATACCGGAAGCTACCGACTCGCTACAGAAGAACTCGGAAAGTTCGTGGTCCTTCGACCTCTTCGCACCTATTTCAACACGAAGATATATCTCGACTTCGTATCAGTCGAGTATTTGTCTGGCAACCGAAAAATGCCCCTCTAGGATCCCCGATGGTCCATAGTCGAGGAGACGTCGTCGAAGACGGCGACAACAGGTACGCCAAAGTTTTCACTCCCCGATTTTCATCGTCCGATCCTCTCTCGTGGTTCACAGGTCCGCAACCGCTCGTCAACCGCCTATCGAGATTTAGATCGAGATCCTGAAAACGGATCGTGTTCAACAAGGCATATCTTATGTACCCCACGAGTTATCTCGTTAGTCTCTCTTTTGGGGTTTTGTTTTACGTTCCCGAAAACACGACTACTATACATTAGTTTTTGTGAAACAAAGCCGAAGTCCACCCGCTACTCTTTTTTTTTCTTTCTTCTTTACCCACTTTCGCTCTCAGTTTTGGTGTCTTCGATCTATAGCCCTTGGCGGAGGTTTTCTCGGGAGGAAATGAAGTGCGAGAGAGTGAGATGAGGGAAACTTTTGTTTCTTCTCTTTTTTTTCATTATGCCTTTTGTTTCGAAATTGCGACAGGGAATGGGAAAAATTGGTGAAAGATAGAACTGATTTCGAAGAGTTTGTACCCCGTGCTGTGAAACAAGGGTTGTAGTTTGTATTGTTGTATCTCGTAATCAACATTGTCAATCGGTGTAAAAGGGAATTGCGGGTATAACACTTTCGTGGACTCTATTTGCATCGAAAAGAAAAATGCCGACTGAAACGGCAAGTTTTCGGTACCTTTGCCATCTTTTTGCGTCAAGTTGAAAGTGAAAAAAAAAAAATGTTTAGCCCACGTATTTCCATCTATTTTTCGTCTCGAATAAATCCAACCGGAACATTGGCAATCGTAAAAAAAAAAAAACATTTTTTTTTTCAGCGTCAATTTATAAATAACTAAAATTATTAAAAAATCATAAATATAAATTATAAATACCTAAAATTGCTCACGGAAAAGAAATAATCGAATACATTGACAACGTTTTCGCAATTCCATTCGACACTCTTCGATATTTTCGAGTTAAATTTTTTCATAACCCATATGTTTTTTTAAGTAGAATTACTAAATTATTTAGGTAAAATCGTTCATCCGTTTATATCCAAAATTGTCTTATATATACGTACATTTCATACTCTTTAGTTGTTAAAGTCCAAAAGGCCCGGAAGCCACTGCATTATAACCCACCGACGATCTATATGCTTCCGCTCGCTAATTCAAGGATCGTTCTCTTTCGATAACAAGAGAGTCAGATGTTTTTTCATCGTTTTAACGTGCATACTATATACACGGAGGAACAGATATATCGATAATATCGTATATGCGAGGAAGTAACGAAAAAAAAAAGAAATAACCACGCCGAAAGCCCCCTAATAGCTCGAGGGTTACCGTTTCGAAAATTTCGAAGATGAAAGTCGATAGTCGAATGTTGGCGGCTTAATCGCGTTAACGGACCCCACGATGGGTGGGTAAAACTTGGTTGTCGATCTTCACGAGGCCTTTACTTACTATATCCAATGAAAAAGATGAAGAAGAAGAAGCAGAAGAAGAAGAGGGAAGGCGTCGGGTCTGTAAGGAAGCATAACCGTGATCAAGCGTCGAGAGATGCTGAGGTGGCCGCCCACTTCCGGCGCCCTCGCGAGAACCGAGAAACCTTTCACGTCACACACGGATCATCCGGTCAATGCGTTTGTTGATTTTTCTCATACCTTCGTTTCTTTAGCATTCGTATCGTCCCTTAACAGTGATGTGTATCGCAACTACCAACAACGCAAGCGGTGCCGTTGCGCAAAAATATGCCGTTCTACGGATTAATGTCCCGAATCGTCGAAAAAAAAAAAAAAAAATGATAGATGAATTTCTATCAGTTTTGGTTAACTTTATACCTCATAATGTGAGAATTCTGGAGCACATGTGTTGTACATGTGGTATACATGTGGATCTCTACTGTATACATCATCATCGACGCAATCTTAGTAGACGGTTTATCCGGCTTTGTGAGAACCCAAAAGCGCGATCCGAATCTCGGTGGGGTAATTGGTCCGGGGGCGCTAATAAATCACACGAACCCGTCCAATTTTCGATGACCGGCCTCCGACAAAACGAGAGATACCCAAACTTTCATGCTTTCTCTCTTCAATCGACTCCTCGAGTTTCTTTCCTCAAGGATTTCTCTTTGTCGTGCATTACTCCTGAATCAAAAGACTTGGTACAACCGGGCAACCAATTCATTTTATTCAAAACAAATCGTTTGATTATCCAAAAGATTGAAGCGGCGCGATCTATAACTTGTAAAATTGATTTTTTAAGCACAAATCTCCCGACCGATAAATTGGTATAATAAACAAATTGCATTACAAAAAATGTATAAAATCGTACGTCATTACGAATTTATCCGAATCTTAGTTGTTTCTTCGAAATACTTAGACGTTCGTCATCAATTAAAGTATCGATATGCCGAATTCCGTTAATTCATTTTTCGACGTTCTCGAGAAAACGGCAAAACGAAAATCGCCTCAAAGAGCCGATCGCAGCGCAACGTATTTTCGGTAAAACTTCCGTCTTTTTGTTCCGTGGGTTTCCGGGGCTGAAAAACAAAACATTCAATGAACAATTGACTTCGCTCTTCCATTTCTAGTACATACAATGAATGAATTCCCCAATTTTCGACTCTATCAACCGAATTCGACGCGTGCGCGCGGTTCGAGTGTGAAGTTCCGTGACGCGGAGCTTAAATACGTTTGTGTAAAGGGAACACAGGGGAAGAGAGGTATAGAAGCGAAGAGAGTCGGACAGGGAATATAGGCGAGCAAAAGTCGAGGGGGCGAGGAAGTTCACGATAACGTCTATAAGGGAAGTGAAGAAACATCGGTAAGACAGCGCGGGTTTGAGGGCAATGAGAAAGCAATGAGTTGCTGCGGTCGTGCCGGTGTTTTTGGTGGTGGTTTGTTGCTGCTTCTGACGGTCCTCCTCATCGGGGATAGGTTCTTAGAGGATGGTAGCACAGCCATATGGGAAGCATACGGTGAGCAGGCAGACAAGCGAGGCGCAGTCAGAGAACCACCAGTTCGGTTCGTTTCTTCGCTTCTTTGCTCACTTTCTCAAGGGTTTAATCCACTGCCAAACTATTATAAAAAAAAGTGAAAAAAAAAAAATCAGGTGGCTGCTACGCACCCTGCTACACGCTTCACGGTTTCACCAAATGGGTAGAATCGTTTATAGAGTATACATACGTTGCGACGTGGTATTAGTGTATCCCACAAAACAGTCTGAAGGAAACCTGTGGTAAGATGCACTTACCAAACTCAACAATGGCACGCGCTCGTTTCTCCCTCTTTCCTCAGAGTCTCGTTCCTCCATTTTTTTTTTTAGATCATTACGTAAAAACAATAATTTCCAATATCCGTAGTTCTAGAACTGCGCAATACAGATTCACTTTATGTACCCAATTTTTCACGAATTTTTGGTTTTGCGAAACTCGAAACTATTTCGAAGAATTTTTTTTTTCCCTCGGCATCTCTCCGGGGGAAGTCTGCCGCGGGGCATGTTTACCGAGTGTAACAATGGCGTATAGTCCTTCTGTTTAATTCCGCTATTCAATATCTGCTTAGTGATTTTTTTTCCGTGTAATAGGCGTCTCTCACCTCGGAACGTCGTTACCATACGTCGGAGTCTTTATTTCGAATCTCGCGATTCCCGGTAGTCATTTTTACCGCATAAAGAAGCTGTGGTTATGGTCATTTTAGGTAAATCCTATCACGCATCCTCGTTCACCCTGTTATTTCACTGCACTACTTACGGCATATTCGCCGACGCTGTTGAATTTGCATTATTGAATTCTCTTCTCATTGGGTGGTAACAATCGACATATTTTCTTTATTTCGACTGCATATTCGGATGTTTGCATAATTGAAAAAAAATAAATATATACATACAAATTTTGAATTGACGAATTAACGGATCGACGAATATACGGTTGTACGATGAATCATCAATAACTTGCCGATTTCTTAAGAAACGAAGAAATCGATCGAGAAATCGGTAATATCCTAGAAAATCGAAAAAGACGACGGAATAAAAAAAAATAAAAAAATGTTGTTAAGTCGGTGGTGGAAAATATTGGTTCCCTCTTCTTCCCCTGTGTATCCCTCGCTTGCCAACTGTCCCAGGTGTGTACGTATACGTCCCATGGTCACGAGGCGTGTGGCTGGCGCGTGCTGCTACTTTTCGTCTCTTTCCTTCCCTCATTCTTTCTTTCTTCTTTCCGATTTTTACCCCCGGCCCCTTACAACATTGCCACCGATCATTCCTTCGACTCGGTCACGCTTTACAAACACGCGAGAAGTCTCGAACCTCTCGATTGGGCGCCCCCCTCCGCTTGCCTAGTTGTCGAAATTTTCGTTCCTGCTAACGATATTTCGATTTTTTTCGTTGTGGAATTAGAGCCGCAAAATTCGGAGCGGTCCGGGATTTATTCCGCACACGATCCTCTATGCGGCGCGCAAACTGGATCGCGGTTGCGGTCGGCGCAACACGTTAGCATCGCTCGTGACTCTTTGTTTGTCTTTTTTTTTTCGTCTCTAAATTTTAACAAACGTCTTTTCTTCGGGTATCATAGAAGGTGCCGCAACTTTGATTGTTGGACTGCATTCAGGACTTTTCGCATGTCAAATAACGTAACAAGCTCTCTCGTCTCGTTTAACTCTATGATCATCGCGGCCAGAAGACGCACGAAGATCCATTCGCGATCTTTCGCGATTCTGTATTCATCGGCACTAACAAGAATCATTACGATCTTTTGTATCACGAGTATAATTGACGCTACCGCCAAGCTAAAACCTTCATTTTCGCGGTCATAAGGCGCGTGTCTCGTTTTTTTTTTTTTTTTTCTTCCCCGAATTCTTTTTCTAGTTTTGGCGGTCTGCTGAATAATCTCTTCGGCTCCTTCTCACTGAGTCTGCGGACTCGTGCTTTTTACTTGACTATAGAGACTTGTTCTTTACTGCAACTATACAGAAGCGCGTGTGTGTAGAATTAGAGAAAAACACGAAGAAGACAGGTCACGAAGGAGTCTCGCGCATCTCACGTGTTGGCCTCCGTTAAAACAACGCCAGGAGCCGAAGCCGATACGAGAATATTGATTAATTGCGTGCCGAACCTCGGGCGATATTTTAATACGAATAATCGACCCGAGAGGGGTTTCGCTTCAGTGCGCGCAGCTTCTCGTTTCCGAATGATCCTCGTTTGCTCGACTAGACCGACGTGTAGCGAAATAGACGAGTTAAAAAACAAAGAAAAGTATTGAAACAAGAATCCCGAGGTTTAGAGACAATTATGCAAATTCAACGAGTTTGAATTCAATATGCACTCGACTAGACGATGTTTTTTTTTTCTTTTTTTTTTTTAAGTTCCGCAGCTACGCTCGTGCTACCAGAAACGAAATAGGTCGCTTCGTAACTATATACTAAATGCAAAAATCTCTGCTATTAGAGAGTCGCGGAAGATAACAATCCTAACTACATATATTATAGGTACTATTACATTGTATACGTCGAGGGAAGGATTTACGAATCATTTTTTTATTTTTATTTCAAGTCTACAATTATGAAAAAAAATTGAGCAAAATAAAAAAATTGTCCGATTTTTCTCGGTATTTGTCGAATTTGAAAAAATTCTCTGTTGCGTTACGAATTTTTTTTTTTTTTTTTTTTTTCGACGCGTAAACTCGCCTCGTATCCTTTCCCCGAGCAACAAGGGTAGAGGTTAATCACTTTTGTGTTTCACAAAAATCCGTGAAGTAAAACACAGGGGCTCCGCGGGGTTTGTAGAAAAGAGAATAGGCGATATCGCGGCATCATTGTCTCAGCGATCTCGGCAAAGAGAGCGGTCGGTTTTCTTTTTCCGAACGTGCGAGAGTTCCAAGGGTTAATCTGTAAATGGGGCGCGGTGGAAACATAAACGATGGGGTTAGGTACTTTCGGGGCTTTCATTCTCTCCCCAGGATTATGAGAAACTCCACCCGTTTTTTCGTTGGTCCGATTTGGGGTACGATCTCTGTCTCTTATTTTCTCTCGAGTAAGAAATTTTTCGTTTCAACCAAATCGACGAAAAATTGCCTGTCTCTGTCCCACCCGTTCTGTCGCTTGCGCGCAAACGCATTTTCTTCGACGAACCATTTATGTTTTCTGTGCCGCCTGAAGGAAATAATACGATTCTCATCTTCGGGCCAAAATCCTTCAAAATGAAGGAAAAAAAAAACGACTAATGTGACGATAAAAATATTTTTATGACCGTGAAGAATTTTGTGGATACTGTTGGGTGGCCGGGCACTCCGGAAGCCAGATACGTTTCTAATGATCGAGAAACAAAAGCGTCAGCGAGTAAATTACTGTTATTCTATCGAAGAAACGATATACATAATACCGAAGATAATAAAAAAAAATTCTGAATATTATAAATTTTCACATTGTTTCCCCATTAATTTCTTTTACTCACAAAGCTTCTATTAAATCGTCAAAAGCATCTTTTATAATTTGACTTCTTCATAGGAAAGCTTTGTGCGCAAATGAAATTAATGAGGAAGCATTGGGAAAATGTACGATTTTCATGGTTTTTTGGTATCTGCAAAATTATTGAGATTCAAAATATCAGATAAAGTTCTCACCAAGCCGCGATCTTTAAATTTATCAACATTTCATCAAAATTCAAATAAAAATTTCATGTATATCAAAAACAAAAATATTCATAACTTTCGAATTACTTTACTGATTTGGACCAAATTTAAAAGCAAATAAGTTAATTAGTTACTCGACGCGTGTGTAAAATTTTAGATTGATTCCTCAAAATATGCGCAAACGGCAGCGCTTTCAAACCGTTTTTTGATACCCCTGCAACATTAAAAAGTTCGTAACTTTCGAATTTCTTTGCCGATTTCGCGCGAATTAAAAACCAATCAATTTCGGTAGCAACTCGACTTATGTACCAAAGTGCAGCTGAATTGTTCAAAATTTGCAACAGCTATTTTGATAGTTACATCAGCGAAAAAAAAAATGTTTTCATGAAAACATAGCTTTCTTTACGAGGAATCAAAAACAATGTACACGAACGAAAAATCGTTGCGAGAAACAGGTACACGGTATCGAAAGAGTACCCGTTAAGAAATACGAAGAAAAAAAAACCTAAAATGGCAGAGAAATCATCCCTCTCATTTCGCGTGGATATATACATAGTTATGCCGGCATTATATCGATGCCAAGAGGACCACACAGGACGCCCCAAGCACCATTATGATTTTTGCATATGCGTCAGCGAACAATCATTGGTAACACTATATTCAATTTTCTCATTGAATATTAAGTGGATCTTCAAAAACTTTATATAAATCGATATAATACTTATGAATGAAACGCAGTTTGGGTTTAATGTCTACAGGATGTGTGTACTATGTATACCTCTTTTAATACGGTAGTTCACCGGTTATTTTTTTCATTCGATTATTCGTTCTACTTCTCCATGAAACTTTCATCCCCCCAACCGGATGTAGGGTTGTGCGACTTGGAAAAAAATCGTAAAAAAAAAGCATTTACGTGGCGTTAATCCATTTCTTTTTTCGTGCCCTCGAGACATGAGATCGACGGATTCGAGTTTCGAGAATGAAAGTCCGCGTGATTAAGCGTTCGCTTTCTTCGGCAACTGGTTGAACGCAACACCACGACTATTATATATATTCGTTGCAGTATATAAAGCTGAATAGTAGTGAACTTCAAAATCGGTTAGCCTACGACCGCCTTGATTTATGCTAATATAATGGGGAGGTGCTCTCCCCGTTGTCCCAAAATATCCTGTACTAAGCGCTCTATTAGGACTAAGTTAATTACGAGAACCAAACCTTTCCTCCTCCTACTGACTCTCTATTCCTTCCTTTACGACGATATCCTGTGAGATGCTGGACTTTTTTTTTTTATAACCCGCGCCGGAGACTAACCCTTGACGTTTCGTTGCGCATCCAACAGGATCTAATATATTACAATATATTACTTTCATAACGAGGCATCGAGCTCTCTTTTTTTTTTTTCTTTTTATGTTCCGTACTGACCTAACCACTGATACAGGATGAATATTATTAAGGATCTAAGGACGTAACGCGCTCTCTCGTCATCCGCGGCACGAGATACTTAAGCGTTTTAATAGAATATTAGTAATGGTTCATTTGATAGGCGCATACATAGAGGGCAAATTATTAAACGAGGTCTTGGGAATCTTTACTTTTGTTTCCTCTTTTATTTTTTTTCTTCACCGGTATCTCTTTTTTCTTGACTATTAAATATTCAATATTTCTTCTCGTACCGGAAGAAGAAAAAAAAAATCGAGGCTCACGCATCATTGTATATCAAATTTCAAGTGCGTCAAAAACAATTTAATAAATAATAAATTTATTAAACATCCCGTAAAAAAAATGTAATCAGTGAAAAAAATCTTCCATATTGCTTATTGTTCGGTGATAATAAGTCCGTAATTTTATAGAAAAAAAGATGCGCTAAAGAACGAAAGATCGTTAAGGTTTCGGATGAATTAGTTCGCTCCCGATGGCTACCGAAATGCGAACGATTTCGATTTTTCTTTTTTTTTTTCGTGTCGATGTCTTTTGTGTAGAACCGGCGCTCTTTTGCCAAACGATATTGCACACAGTGAAGCGCCGCTACGCTATAATAAACTATACAACAGTGAGACTTCTCGTCGTCGTCGCGGTGCGCACCGCGGTTTCACGTAATTGGAAATCTGGTAGCGGAACCATAAGGTAACGCGATAATGCCCGTCGTTCGAAGAAGGGATGAAGGGCGAAGTCTCGTGGGTGATCGGAAAAAAAAAAAAAAAAAAAAAAAAAAAAAATGGACCAAGTTATCGCCAAATTTTTACAGTCTTGTGTGAGCCACTGTGCGGTTAGGGATCAGAGAGGAGGTTTAAGCTTAACGCAATATTTCTTCGCCCGGACGCGAGAGTGTGGTCGACGAAATTTGCCAAGTTTCCTCTTTCCACGACCTCGTTAATCTTCCGCGATCGATCATTAGTCCATGCGATGGACCACACTGAGTCGTTTTCGGGGGTCAAGAACGTCTCTATTTGGAAGATTTGGAACGAAGAAGCTGAAACATTACCCAAAACTACAAGCCCCTCCTGCCTATGGTTATACAGTTTTAATATATATACGAGAAAAAAGGGACGAAACGATTTGCGACGAGACGTTAAGTCCGAACTCTCGGACTCGCTTTACGGTGCGCACTTACGTTCGGCCTTTGCGAGCCCTATACGCGCGGGCTATCTTCCCGAGAGACCTCCGAGAGGCCCCCGAAGAGTTTCGGAACATCAAGAACGCTCTCATAAATAACTCGCTAGTTTGTGTAGACCCTATACGGGACGTAACGTGTTATTTGCCACCGAGAGAGCTCCACAAATGAGTTCACTTTGTATTTAATTACTCGGCTCACGCCCAGAGCGTATCCTCGCGCGCTGACCCACCGCCGGGACTTCGACCGCCCCGAGTGGTCAGTCGATCGCGGCGTCTTAAAAAAAAAAAAAAAAAAAAATTCGGCTTACTTTTTGTTACTTTCGCTCCCTTCCTGCGAACCTTCGCTATCTGGACGAGATATACACATATAAGTGTATATATGCGTGTAAGATATATATATATATATAGGTTTTCGGTGGGACGAGAAAACTCATTCGAGAAGATACAAATGTCCAATGATTTAACCGGCAGTCCGAAAAGTCGAGACTGTCGGATCTCTTTTAGGGGTTGGTATCTATCTACCTTCTCGCTATATACAATATATAATTATTGGTTTCCACCTCTTCGGGATTTACGAACAAGATACTGATAGATTCGAGCAATCAATTTTCCATACGCTGCGATCTTTCCCTCCCCTGGTAGTCGATCTTGTCGGGCAACAAACGCTAAATCCTCCCTTCTCTGGGGGCGAAGAACGCGCGTGGCTTGCACTCTATCGATCAGATGGAATTAAAAAAAATATATATGTGGAAGGTACTCTTTCGCTATACCGGGCGTGGTGATATCAGTTACCTCGTTTTCTCTTCCTGGTGCTCGAAATTGAAGAGTTGGAAGAACAAAAAAAACGTGAAAATCGGAAAAAAAAAATGATCCCAGACTGTCGGCTTTTTTTCTCGTATTTTATTGGGGGTAATTGTTAATTAGTGCATTAATAACCAGAGCCGAAGGAAAGGTGTGAGTTCGGAGATTTTCCCGAACGATTTCATCCTATCATCCATTTTTTTTGCAAAGGAATCACTGTAAAAAATGGACGTTTACTTAATTATTCTTTTTTGACGCCATTTCCGGTGACAACCGGAAAAGCTACGAGCGAAGTATAATAATAATAATAATTTAATAAAAATTAAATTAATCACATTGTTTTGCCGCTCTTTACGTTTCTTGACGCTCATTAATTTACGCCACCATTGTAATTCAAATTTACTATCAGCCACTGCAAAAACCTTAAATCTCCATCGAATTTAAATACAAATAAACATTTGCAAAAAAAGAAAAGATTCCGAAAAGTTTCGGTGCTGCTGTCTGGTAGTGCGCATACTCGAGAACGCGAAGGATTATCGTTATTTCGGGGAGCAGCTACTTAGGAAGAGTTTTCGTCGGTGGTCAGAGGGACGAGGGGTGTGACCGCGAAATTCAACACTGCGTCTCTCTGCTCGTACGTTAGTTACACACCAAAATGACCGGAGTCTCCTGTATTTTATAGATATTATGTATATCTATAGGGGAGAGCGGGGCAAAATGGGACAGCTAAGAGAGAAACGCCGCTGTAACTATATCTATGATTTTGAATTACTCCGAATCACTAAAAAATTCGAACTGTAAGGGCAGTGTTGGAATTTTCGAAAAAAATATCCCCAGGGGCAAAATGGGACAATCTCAAGTTTCTCTGACATATTGGCTTCGTTTATTTATTTCAAGCGCTCATGCGGGATAGAAATCATAAATATATCTTACCGCAACTGAGCGCATGCGCGTTAATCCGATCAGCGTGGACGACATAACCTTTTTTTTACAACAGTCGATAAACTGTCACTGTCAAAGTGTCAATTTGACTAGTGAATTGAGGTGACATCTCGGAGATGCACGATGGTTCGAAACCGAAAAAGAACGACTGACAGACAGTCTTGGGACCCAGTTACAATGGTGAGAGCAGTAAAAGCGGTAACAGAAGAAGGATGGAGCTACAACAGAGCTAGCGAAAGCTTCAACGTACCACGCTCTACTCTCCATCGGCGAGTTCAGAGTTATCGCGAGTATCACGATGAACTTCTTGCGACTGAGAAAGGTGAGAGACCACAAGTGTGAGATCGCTTGTGCATATGTGCGTGCGTGCACCTGTGTTTGCGTCCGTTTGTACGCATTTGCATGGTGTTCACGCTAGTTTTTTGCAGGATTAGGAACATATGAAACGGTCTTTACTCCGACTGAAGAGAAGAAATTAACTGCGTATCTTCAAGATATGGAGCACCGACTCCACGGGCTGACGATGGTAGAGTTAAGGGTTTTGGCTTGGCAGCTTGCTGAGCAAAATCATCTCCATCACCCTTTCAGCGATGGAATGGCTGGAAAGGATTGGATTGCTGGATTCCTCAAAAGAAACCCGATATTGACGATTCGAAAGCCGGAAGCTACATCTATTGCTCGTGCAATGGGATTCAACAAAATTGTCGTTGGCAATTTTCAGACGTTGCTAGAAGAAACTTTAAAAAAATATACATTGACAGCAGACCGAATTTTCAACGTCGATGAGATGGGCTGCTCAACGGTGGCGAAACATATTTCCAAAATCATTGCAACGAAGGGAAAGCGGCAAGTAGGAATTGTATCATCAGCAGAGCGAGGACAAAACGTTACAGTCGAGCTGTGCATGTCTGCCTCCGGTGTCTACTTGCCACCTATGTTTGTATTTCCACGCAAAAGGATGGATCCAAGTCTCTTGATCGGAGCACCTGAAGGGAGTTGGGCGGTGTGCCATCCTAGTGGGTGGATGCAGAGCGACTTGTTCTTTAAGTGGTTCAAGTGGTTCGTATCGTTTGTGCATTCTACGCAGGATGAGCCCGTTCTTCTATTACTCGATGGCCATACCACCCACACCCGTAATCTTGAGGTGATAAATTACGCACGTAAACACCACGTGATCATTCTTTGCTTTCCGCCGCATTGTACACACCGACTCCAGCCGCTGGACGTAAGCCTCATGCGGCCAATATCAATGTATTACGCTGCTGCGGTAAAAAAGTGGATGAGATCAAATCCGGGACGCGTCGTAAAGCCTGCTGAAATCCCCGTTCTCTTCGGTCAAGCATTTGCCGAAGCAGCAAGACCCGAAACGGCAATAAACGGTTTTCGAAAAACTGGCATATGGCCTTTCAGTCGCGATGTTTTTTCTGACGAGGAATTCATGCCTGCAGCGGTAACCGACCGACCGTTGACAAGGACGACAGAAGAGCAGGCTCAACGAGACGATCGCGCGCTTATTAAGGATGTACGCTCGTTCTTTCTTTCTTTCATTGCACTAATGCTCGTGTTTACCAGTTTGCTTACCCTTTTTTTTCTCTAATGCCCGGACACAGATGGATCTACCGAACGAGCTCCGAGTCGATGGACTAGTTCTAGACGTGGCTCCCATGGAGCCATCGATTGTGACTGAGCATAATGTATCGCAGATCTCTCAACACTCGGCGATCTTCGTGGATCATAGTGAAGCACTGAAGGTGACCGAGAAATATCGACTGCAGATTTCTCGACTCTCGGCGGAGACGTCGGCAGAGGTTACATTTTATACGCCTGGGGAATGTGACGAACTAAATTCACATCAGAGTCCACAGTTCGTTGTCGCTGAGGCGAAACTACCTACAGACGAGTGTAGTTCGAACGATGAGTTTTATACTCCTGAGGACGGTGGGGAGACATATTCGTCCGTTGTCGGTAATGAGGAGCTAAACATAAACATGCGTAGTTCGAGCGAAGAGTTTTTCACTGCCGAGGAATCTCTGAAGTCTCTTGTGCAATCGGTGCGCGCAACTACCCCTGAACGTCTTTGCGGTCATCCATCGTCACTTCAATCTCGAAGTCCTGATTTTGTTGGGGACTTGAGTCAGTCACTGAGTCAAATTTCGATTCGTAACGACGAAGAGAATGAAACGGAGCCGCAAATCGGTCGTTCTACCCCCAGCAAAAGAACGCGCGAGTCTTCGAGTCCCGAAGCACACTGCTCAAAGACGCTACCAACGAAAAAAACACGAGGAATTATTGCATCGTACATTCCGAAAACGTTTTTCTCGAGCTCCGAAGGAGATTCGGACACACCGATTGCGTGTGCGCAAATATTAACGCAATCCTGTACGATTAATCATCTTGTCGAAAGAAATATAATCAACTTCGTGTTCAATAATCAGCGATTTTTTTTAGACTTACGCCGATCAACTCGTCTTACGATGCGCGATTTCAATGTGTCACCGTATGATCTTCAACCGCTACCGTCTACGAAGGAAGACGAGCCTCGTCGTAAACGTCGTGCTCGTGGAAAAACGGCTGTCTTGACAGACTCACCATACCGAAACGAATTGCTCGAGCAAAAGAAAAAAGGCGGGAAAAGTAAGAAGATAAAGTCATCGGAAGAAGATATCTCGTGCATTTTCTGCGAGGGCTTATACTCGGAATCCTGTGAAAGTTGGATCCAATGTCAAAAGTGTGAGGGCTGGTCACATACCGCTTGTGCCGGGGTAGACGAATTTGAAGAAATCGAATATACGTGCGACTTATGTAAATAAAAAAAATGTCTATGTGTGCGTGTTTCTTATGTGCATAGAAAAAAATGTGTACATATATGAATAATATAAACAAAGAGACAGGCGATTCTCCGTTGCAAATTTTAGATTTTCTGTCAGTGTCCCATTTTGCCCCATCATTATATTATAATTTGGAAGGTCCATATTGCTTAAAAAATAAAAAATCTTCAAAAATTATGAGCTTTCAAATATTGGAAACTATATATTTTAAATAATTTTGTATTGTCCCATTTTGTCCCGCTCTAGACTGTCGACCTTAAATGCCATATTTCTTCGAACACTCTCAATTGTTTCGAAAACGCTATATTATCAATAGCTACGTTGTTCTGAGTTGTTAAATCACAATTTTCCAACAATTTTAGGTCGTCTCATTTTGCCCCACCGATGCATCGCAATTTTTTGTCCCGTTTTGCCCCGCTGTCCCATTTTGCCCCGCTCTCCCCTATATATCAGTGTGTGTGTGAATGCATCGAAATATCTTGCACTGCGTGCGATAGAGACGAACGAGATGAGGAGTGAAGCAAAAGAGCGAAAGAGTTCAGAAGTAAGAGAGCGCGTGAGGGGTAAGGATGAGAGACATAGATCGGGTTGCCGTTCGGCCTGAGACCACCGTCGCGGTCACCGCAAACTTTATCCTACCTGTTTTCGCTAATTGAGCGAGGAAAGATGTAACTGGACCTTACGCCCATGAGGTATTTGCACCCTTTTTGGGTGCTGCAAGATACGAGATCGTCTTTTATTCTCTTTTGTTACAAAAACGGTCCCGCGGTCATCCGCACAAACCGCGCAAGCGACGCCGACACTCGCGTGCACATTTTTTTTTTTTTTTTTTTTTTTTCTACAGAAAAATTTCACTCGTGCTGACATTATTTCTCTTCGTAGTCCATTAGCTCCTCTGTCGCGCTGCATACAAATATTAGGCGTACAGAAAAATAATGGGAAGCATTGTCATTCTTGTTATGTTTTTTTTTTTTTTATTTATTTTTTTCTTTCGCGTGTATTCGCGGAGCATTTAATAAGACGGTAAAAGATTCTGGATTATTAAATATCTGACTACAGGACGCAATTATCTATTCTTCTTTCGCTTTTACATCGGATTATTCGTACGACAAATGAAAATTTCACATATTCACATCTCACATCTTGACAACTCACAATGGTCCATTGTGAATCATGTTATTTTTTTTACACTCCTTTGGATAGCGAATTTAAACAGACATGATTCACGTGTTAAATAGCCATTCTTTGTATTTTTTTAATCTCGAAATGGAAAAAAAAAAAAAATTACTAAAATACCGAATGGTAATTTTTGAAACTTACGCGTTAATTTTTTTTTCGTATTATGAATTATATTGGTAATATTGGGCATTTATATCGTTGCTGTCACATGACGAATTTTAAAAAATTCCAATATTTGCATTGTACTGCACGAGTTTTACGGTTCGAAGGAAAAAATACATATAATCACAGATGGTATTTGTACGAATTCGGAGCGAAGTCACTTAGCATCCATGTCACGCAGAATTGTTGAAGTTTTCTTTTACCGCTCGTAGATTCGACAATCTCGTGATGTTATTGTAGGTGAGATCAACATCCGTTCGCAAGGTGAATTCCACAAGTTTCGTTGCACCTTACCGATGAATGCATTATAAACGAATGAATGTATTGCAGCGGTGCCATTTATACGAAACCCGCTTCTGTCGGCCATTTGTCATAATAATGATCAGCAAAAATTGAAAAAAAAAAGTCTCTCACCTTTCGTCGACTTACACTGCGTACAAATGTAACCTCATTCGACGACTTGTAAGGGCAGCAGGAAGGAAAATAAATGGACCACAAAATACCAAAGCAAATACTATCTAACCGTCATAGCCCTTGAAATATTTTCTATGGCTGTGTTATTCAGGAAATTCATTCAGAATCTTATAACAGGTTCATGCATAGTGCTCCACATCGATGCCAACGAAATAAAGCTTTTTCCGAATAAAATAAAATCCTGCGCAACAGGTTGAAGTTATGTTTGATGCTGAAAAGAATTAAAAAAAAAAAGGAATTCGTAATCTGCGATATTCAACTTTTCGTTTACCACAGAAATTTTTTTACTAGTATCTTGTATGTAAAAGATTTTTCTTCGATGTTCAATGTAAATTCAGTTGAACAATTAAAAAAAAAAATAAAAAAAAAAGTTTATAAAAATAATGAATGAGTTGCAAAAAAAAAAAAAACTATTATTATTATTATTACTATCATCACGAATATTATTATTATGCAAATTACCACAAAAAAATGATATTGGAGGGAAAAAAAAAATTTGAAAGAACGATATATAATACTGTTTCCCACGGAGAATTTCCGATCAATCCGCTGCTCAAATCTTTAACTATACCTTTTCGTATTTTCGTCAATAATCAGCGTGGGACATTCGCATGAATGGTAAAAAAAAAATAATAATAGTTAAAGGCGCCAAATCCGATCGACGAGAAGGGAAAATGGTATCGTTAACGCGGTACGCGCGTGTATATACCCCGTCCTTATAAAGTCCCGATTCCGGTTTCCACGCTCGTGTTCCGGTCGATGATCAAAGTAGTGTCGAGGGCGTGCGCCCTCGTCATGCAATGCCTCGTACACACACGCGCGAAACAAAGTGTACAAGTGCACACACACACACACACACAGGCATCACATGGTATCTCGATGTTCTCGTGAGAATCGTATTAGAGTGGTGGATAGCGCAGGTATAGGCGCCGCCGACACGGACGCAGTCTCCCCCCGCCTATCAGGGGCCACCTGTTGCGAGGGATCCTCCGGGCGGCCTGTCTATCCAACTCCAACCCCCACCACCACCACTTTCGTAACAATTCCGAGTGGGGGTTGCGATACCAATTCTCATTGGTCACGAGGCACGTGCTGCACGAGGGTGTCTCGCTCCCCGAGCGCATAAATTCCTCGTTTCAACCCGAAGACCCCTCAGAAACTCACCGAAGTCCGAGACGGTCTCTTCGCCTTACGAGGAACCAAAAAATAAAAATAAATTGTTTCTAAAATCTCAAATACAAAGTTAAAAACCACAATTCGCAATTTTCTTCGATCGTTCGACTCTCCCGAGGGTGCAAAGTGCCGTGCAAGTGTCGACAACGATATCGCAAGTTCAACGTTACGAATTCGAGATACAAGAAAAAAACTCATTGCCTCCCAATTTTCGGAGCTCGTCGCTGAGTTTTTGTTTTGTTTTGAAGAGATAAACATCGAGAAGTCAAAGGGTGTTTTTTCCTTTGCAATTTACTCTTCGATCGAAGAGAAGACAATTTAAATCGAGAAATGGAACTCCAGGAGATGTTCCGTTACGGTTACATGTATCCGCCTCAGGAGGACAGTGCGCCGACTTATCTTGAATTGCCGGACTATTCGTATCTTAAAGAGAAAAGCGTTATATTGCCACCGGTTAGTTCGGTACTCACTGTACAGCCGCGTTGCATAGTTTACGACAATAACAGCGACGGTTGGCACACGCCGAGCCCACCGGCGAGTCTACGATCGGTCAGTCCCTCGACGACCACCGGTTCGATTATTTCCGATCACGGTAACGATTCGCTCCTCGCCACGGCGGGTTCTCATCCGTTATCCATGACGTCTTTTCGCGATAACACGACGATGCAGCAACAACAGCAGCCAAACGAGGCGAAGAGATACACGAGAATGAGAATGGAACGTAATCGCAGCGTTGTCGATTGTCCGAGCGAAGTATCGCGAAGCGTTCTTCAAGTTCACGTGCAATTGCGACCGCAAGCCGAGGAGGACGAGCGCGAGGATGAGGGCGATGACGACGACGAGGAACAAGAAACTCGCGAAGATAACACCGACGAGAAATTACACTCGTCAAGGAGAAGCGTAGCCAGTACGTCGAGCAGCCAGTTTTCCGATCGAATGGACATGGATCTCGAGAGCGACGGTGGTACCAGCGAAATCGAGGAACCGAACAGCCGACGAAGAGGCGGCAAATATGTTAGTTCGACGGTCGTTAGGAAACGAAGATTGGCTGCAAACGCGAGGGAACGAAGAAGAATGCAAAATCTCAACAAGGCATTCGATAGATTGAGAGCGTATCTGCCATCACTGGGAAACGACAGACAATTGTCAAAGTACGAGACGCTGCAGATGGCACAGTCGTACATCACGGCGCTCTACGATCTTTTACAGTGACTTCGTTATTTTCATTATGTGTTTATTTTATCTTTTTCATCCGTTTTTAATTATTATTGTACATAGAAAATGAAACGGAAAGAAAAAAAAAATACGAAAAAACGTGTGACTGGAGGTGCAAAGACTTACGATTTTTTTTGTTAATTTGGAAAACAGCGAATGATAAAAAAAAATCTTGTAAATATTTTGTATGATAAAAATTGTAGATATTAAGATGAGCCCCGAGGGCTATCCGTGAAATTGTCTCGATGTCGAGAATTGCTTGGTACGATGAAAAAAAAAATGGCGAATAGAGGGATTGTAAAATATTAATGTTTACTTAGATGATAAATAGATTTTAAGCGATCGAGAGACTGATGAAGATTAAGATGAATATTTTTCTTTTTTTTCTTTCACGATAATGAATTTATTCGATAAAAGTAATAAATTGATGATAAAAAGAAAATTGCTATGGTGTTTTAAAATTTTTTTTTTTTTTTTTTTTCCCTCATGATATTCGGGAGAATTAGATGGGCGCGGGATCTCAAGGACGTTTAAAGAACGCACCCTTCGAGTGAATGAATCCATAGTATATACTATCGTAGTATATACGCTGTCCTATCGGATATACAATTTTGCTCTCACTTGTGGCAGTTTGGTAGGAAGAGACGGAGAGTTCGACGATGGAATAAGGCGGAACACACGGGGCGTCATCGGTGGTCCCCGTTGTCATCCGAAACCCCGTGAACTCCTCCGGTGCCGGGTTTCATCGCAATTTGAGAGCCTATCCGCTACATCGCCTTCCCCACTTGGCCCGGGGGTACCAAAACCCCCCTTTTTTTTGTTATCTTTCTTTGCCTCGCAGCTTTTATCTCACAAACTCGTTTATCATAATACTTCGTAGCGTAACTCTGTAATTATTTCGGAAGGTAAAATTAAAGCTTTCAACTGCAGTAATTTGCAGTTGCTGAAGAAATCCGCAATTTTTCTTTAAAAAAAAAAAAAAATTCTCTGCAAAGTTCCGATATTTTGATATTTTGGAAATATTGATGAACATTCCTCGATTCATTTTTTCTTCTGAAGGACCTTTTTTGCCAGAGTTTGATTAACGTTGAAATAATTCTGGGGAACAAAGATAACGTCTTAACTACAGTAAATTTCGACGAAAAAAATGGATATAAAATAAAAATGAATTTTTTAGGACCTCAAATAACTCATAAAAAAGCGTAATGGATATTCATATGGAACTTCTATGGCACTCTATGAAATTGGATGGCATATTATAGTAATTCCTTAGAGAGCGATACCCATTGGGTAAACTCTCCGATTTTTTTAACAGCGTATATTTCAACTTATCTCCGTCTCTCCTAATCCCTACGCGCTCTTAATTCGGATCAATCAAATTTACGCCGATGATTTACATCCGGAGAATCTAAATTTCTCCGAGACGTAAGTAGATCGCATTTAGTGCCTCCAGAATTTTTTAAATATCATTCTTTCATCCTAAACCGACCAACTATAGCGCAAAGTGTTACACATCAAGAGAACTTTAGTGTTTCCGAGTAGGTAGATAGCATGCGCTGTAGTTGAGAAGCTTCTGTGGCTTCGTGGTCTCGTGCTTCAAGGTCCCTTGAAACACGCGCGCCACGCTGAAGAGATATTGGAGTAAAACTATACGTATTCCTTCCTTCCTCTCTCGTAGTTTCGCCTTATCCCTCGACTTCGTTCTTCCAGCATCGACTCTGTATAAATACACATATATCTATATGTAGTACAGTAAAAAAAATGCGTCTTTCGCCACAACGCCTGGGCCCACCTTCCGGGCTCAGTGAGGCTTCTCCTCCGTTCTTTCCTTCCATATCCTCCTCGTGGAGGGACTCATTATTCGCAAAGTTACGAGCGTTTCGTTCGCTAAGTGTGCCGACACGCCGGTGTACGAGATACAGCCTGTGTTGGGGTCTCTCTTCTTAGTTCCTTCCGTGCGGAATGGGCCGCAATGCCCGGAGCTACGACGACCAGCTCTCAGTAGCCCAGGCGTCTTTAGAAACGAGCCTCGAGGGCACGTGCAACTTTAATGTTGCGGAGGATAGTTCTAGCGGTAGCTACGAACAAGAGATATTCGCGCACAAGTACGAGAAGGGAAAAGTCCTGCAGACAAAAAAGAGTCCAGACGAGAGATTTTTATTGTGCGGTGGTAGTAGTATTCTCTATTACGTAATAAGGGCCTTTCTCTGGATCTGGATAACCGTTGACGCTTCCAGGCGCATTAAACACCGCATAGTATCGTTTTCTCTACTGCGTATTACAGACTATGCGCTCTAAAGTTGATGGTATACACGAGACAGTGTGGCGAAGAATGGAAAATAAAAAAAATTGAAAAAAAAAAAAAAAAACGAAGGAAGTGGTGCCTGCAAGGTAGAAAAACAGGAACGTGCAAAACAACAGGGGGTAGTCGAGGGTTGACGCTTTTAAGCTAAAACGTTCATATGCACCAACGCCGCAACTTACACACTTAAATTATTGTTTTGCCACAAACCGAAGTGCGTTTTCTAAACGCTCGCTGGATTATTGTTTAATGAATATACACGCGTGTAATAGCTGTAATTTTCAGCGTCAACAACAGCGTATTGCGCAGTTTTAACGGAAGGGTCAGTGCACCGACTGTTTTTCTCGAAGAAAAAAAAAGAAAAGTTTAGTTGGATTTATTATTCTCAGTTAGAGAAAAACATCGTATTTTCCAATGAATTAATGAGTCTCTGTACGAAAAGAAATTAATTCATTTAAAAAAAAAAATTATAAATTGAAATAAAATAAAATTAGCTGAGATTATTAAAATTTGATAAAATTGTTTGGGTAAATAAAAAAAAATTCTTTTTCGCGTAAATTCAAAATTCAAAATATGGAAATTACATTGAATCATTTTTTTCAGGTAATATGAAAGAAAAAAAAAATTCTGTTGTAATGCGCTATTTTATTGAATAATTTCGATGGTAACCGATCTGGCTAAACTGTGCGGTTGAATTTAATCGCGTGCAACGTGAGACTTTCGGTGGTTTTGCTTGCGCGTGTCTGCGAACGAGCAAAACGAAAAAAAACGCGCAATACGATCGGCATCACGTGAGGAGAAACAATCGCAAAAGCGTAAAAAAAAAACAATCAATTGGCAGAAAAAGATTGATCTCGTTTTTTGTAATTAATTTCACGGCGAGAGGTTCTAATAAAATGCGATCGAAAAATAAAAATCGAACTCCAAGCAATTTAAAAACTATTATTGAAAAGCTCTCAATAATGGAAGCGCGGCATGAGCTAATCGTGCGGTTTGAATGTTCCAACAGCGGGGAACGTGAGAGTAACCGCGATTTGCCTTAGGCATCGTAGAGTCGGTGGCGAATGGAACACACACGTCGCACGATGGTGTTTTATAGAAGGGCAGGTCGGCGAGCGTGCTGAACGCTCGGTGCGAGGGGTTGCGCTCTCACGCGAGTGCGAACAATAATAGAGCGCTCGACAGGGGGGAGGGGGAGGGGGAAGGGGAACGAGGGAGGCAGTGCGGCCGCCACGGGGGATGTTCGGCCTCTTCAGCCATAGGAAATCTCGGGGATGTTGGATACCACGGCACAGTGATGTTTCAAAGCGTGCGAAAGGGGGAGTAAAAGAAATGAGAAATAAAAATAGTTTATTATGCTCCAGAAAGAATCCTTTACGAAACTGGAACTCCCGCGATTGGTGGACAATAGAAATTACTGTGTAGCGCCAAAAAGCAAAGGCTTAAAATAAAAAAATAAAATCATCCCTTGTCGAACTCGATAAAAATTGGATATTAACTCATAGCGAAAAAAGTCACATACTAAAAAAAAAGAACAGTCACATGTAAATATAAAAGCAATAGAGGCGAAAAACACGTAAAAAAATAAAACCGGATCCCGTAACACACTTTTCCCAAAGGCCCCTTCGTCCGTCGATTCCCCACGGGTGTTCGGCACCCTTCTCGCGCACGCTTAACAACAAAAAAAGCGAAAAAAGGGGCACACTGCGGGAACCTAATATCCTCACGGCACCATGTATATAATACACTATATGAATTATATACATATATAGGTGCTGTTCATGGACATTGGTTAGTTTGCGAGTTCACGAATTTTACAAAGTGACTTAATTCTTCAAGCGAACCATACATTTTTTTTTGTCCCTTACGAATTATCAAATAATTATATGCTCGTTAAATGAATACCCAGAATTCGAGTATTGAATGACATCGAACATGCGATTCGAGAAACTATGTTGCAGTTATACGTTGCGTTAGGCGCTCGTTACCAGACTAATTAATATGCACCATGGCTTCGATGTATTCAACTGTAGCGCGTAATTCAGTGCTCACAGTTCATACATCGCGTGACCAAAAGCAGAAGGGCGTATCTGGTGTTGTTAAACACAGAAATTACACGCTTCTGATAATCAGTAGACGCGATGTAACGTTCGGACAAATGCTGAACACCGGTATATATTAGCGGAAGCTTCCGAGAACGTTTAACATCATTGCGGGCATATCGTATAATGTACCGTAAGTACAGCGGGAAACGGGTTTAGGGTGCAGCCGATCGTAAATAATCCAGCAATGATCCGTCGCAAAGATCGATGCCGTTTTCTTCGAGTAGAATGGACGCGGACAACGCAATTTGTTAATATGAATAATTTTTTTTTATTTATGAAATATTTAATAAATTAAAAAAAAATCGAAAACTTCACTAAATTTATTTATATACATTTTGTAAATAATAATTATTTATTTATGTATTGAAAAGTTTTTTTATTTACTTCATAAAAAATCGGCTCGACATAAAGCAGAAAAATTGTACTTTTTTTTTCAATCGTTTTTTAAATTTTAATATTAAAACGAATATTTTGATGTTTCGTACAGTCCGAATTCTGAATAGCAGAAAATAAAAAGAGAAAAAAATTCGAACGCCGAAAACTATAGTCCGGATGCAGGTAACTACACAACAACCCAACGTTCCGATTTTCGAACCCTTGGTCAGTGCTGACGACGTAACACTGCGTACTGTTCATTCGAGAGAAAAGAAGAGGCGCGTCGCCGTCCTTCCTCCATTTTACGGAATGTTTCGGAGAGCAAATTACGTCCCGGAGAGTTAATTTACGGTCGGACGAAGAGTCGCGACGTAAATCTTGGCACAGCGGAAGGTGCTTTAAAACCGTAATAGCATCTCGCGCTCATGATTATCTCGGACGGTCCATTATACGAATGCGCGGTACTTTTCGCGCGGCTTCGTGGAGTTACCCGCTTCTCCGTTATGCACTCCATGCACGGTACTCTTCGAAGCTTATGCGTACAGTACTCGTGTAAACGTTTATACGGACGTACGCACGTTGCGCTCGTAGGAAGTTTGACTTTGAACGGTTCACGGGACTCCGGAACTCATCGTGATGCGCTATTCAGCTCGTCAGCGCGTGCCAAGGGTTCGAAGTTATCTTCCTTTAGTGCAGTGAAATAACAGTCATTGCTTGGCGCTACTTAATCTTTCGTCGCAACAAGTCATTCGATCAATCGAAATTTCTTTAAATTCAATAAAACTTATTATATAATAAAACCAATTTTTTTTTCAATGAATGGACGATTTTTCTCGTGAAATTTAATATTTTTTATTTATCTTTATTTATTTTATCAATAAATTTCGAGTATTTATTAAAAAAAAAAATTTAATCTTTTTTGAAGACAAACATTTTTTCCTATAAATATTTGATGAACCATTAGAAAAAAAATGTACTCTTTTCAACGACTCTCGAAAGATCGATGTAAAAAAAAAATATTGCAATCATTAAAAGGACAAATTGATCGATCGAATGCATTTTATTGCTTGTTGCATTTTGACCGGATGTGACGACGATGTCTGGAGTCGGAGGGATCGTTATCAGTCAGAAGACGTAGTATTCGTAGTAAAAAAAAAAAAACAAAAATCGCCAGAGGTTCCAATAAACGCCAGACTAATGAACAAGTCTCCGTTGGTTGTATATATAAGATGTCGAGGGTGGCGATATCGGGATAATCTTCGTGAGAACGCGTAAATATATTTCGTAGCTATTAATTCGTAAAGGAGTCACTGCGGCGGTGCAGAAGCAAAAGACAAAAAAAAAGAACTCCGCAAGGATCGAAGTACTGTCCGAAATACTTTAGATCTCTCGTAGAAGGTTATCCGCAAGTATATACGTTTTAGTTAAAGAAGAACAAACGGCACCGCGTTCCGGGATATTCGCGTACGATTTCGTGTCTGATCTTCAAGATTACTTTATTTAAATTCGTTAAGCAGCACTCGGCGAATACATTTCGTTGAACGATCGAACTGTTTTAGTTGCTTTTTTCTTATTGTTCTTCTTTTTTTTTTTTTTTCGTTTCATTCTCAGTGATCCCGGTTGCATCCTCCCAGCATCGTCGTCTCTCTATAGTTTTATTTCTTTCCTTTATCTCGCCTCATCGCTTCTTTGCTCTTTCCGGTCGGACGCGAGGGTGCGCGCGCGCGCCCTCGCGCTTCGAGACGAAGGGACTCTCTCGACACATTAGACATCGAAATAATGCAATCTCGGTGGTGGGATCAAGCGATAAATATAATCGGTCGTTGAAATTTGTCGGTCGGGCTATCTTTGCTCACCGTTTCGCCGCGGAGCCGCGCGCACACCTGTTTTTATTTTGTATACGTATCACCTGTACGATGAATACGAAATCGGTACTACAAGATTGCGGACTACTGCGGTGCACTATCAAAATACACCAAAAAAATAAAAAATAAATCGGAATTCAAATGTATATATCTGAGAAGCGCGTAAAAAGCACATAAATCTGATGTAAATTAATTAAATAATAATGCGAATATGAACAAATGCTCAGCGTACTTGACGTCATGCTAGCAGAGCACTTTTCGCTCGAACTTTTCAGCTAAACTAACGGAGCGCAAAAATGTTGGTTTCGGCACATAATTAGCCTATACAAAGCACTTAATTTTGCTATATTTAAAACCCATTTCTAAGACTTTGCTTAGCTTTGCTCTTCTAAGCGCATAAAAGACTCTTGCCGTACGTTTGTATTTTACCGTCTGTGCACGAGAGCTGTGCACAGGTCCGTTCGCGATTTGGACGGAGATGCACGCACGGTATACACCGATGCAGGAATGATTTCTCCTTGTATATGCAAGCAAAGATATAAATCAGCGAGTTCCGAGGCAGTCGAGCGAACAGAAGTCGGGATGGGTGCGCTTCGCCGCATCGGCCCATCGGAAATATCCCTCGTCGACAGAAGTTCTGCGAGAGAGTGAGAAGAAGATTTCGAGAAATCTTTTCGGCTACCGGTCCTCTCTGTTCCGAGACCAGCAGCAATCTTGTATGAGATAAAAAAAAATTTTATGAAAAAAAAAAAAAAAAAAAAAGTCGACATTTTTTTTTTCGATCGATCGAAATAAATAAAACAGAAATAAAATTTAGTTTGAGAAAAAAAAAAGTTAATTCCGGAGAACGTGAAACGCGTAAACTGACGCAGGACACAAGAATAATATCGTGTGAAAAGAACGTAAAAGATTTTTCAGCAGGTATACGGAATACTATACGTGTATCTGTCGCATCTGACGATTGGGTTCCGAAGTAGTGGATCGGTTATAGTTGACGATCCCGAAGTCGATCTTGCGGATGATTTCGTCCCGAGGATATTCCGCTCGTGAAAGGTCTCGATAGTGTGATATATATCCATAAAGGAGATACACAAAAATACGATCGTTCATCGAGCACGTAGAGGTCGTATATATATGTATATATGTATAGAAGGAAAAAGGTTTTAGCCACGAGGGTGGTCCCGAGGACGGAAGTCCTTTTAAGTCTAAAGCGGTGGCGGTTTTGCTGCCCCTTCCTGTATGCTTACGCTTTCCCTCCACGCGCTTCTTACTCGTTCACGGGGGACAAAACCCTCATACCTTGCGTACCTACTTCCGTAATACCTATGCGGCTACAGGTATTGTATTCTGCATATAGGACAACACAATACCTGCTGTGTAGGACAGTTGTATACTTCACTCCTACATTATAGTTCAGGAAACAGTCGAAAGTATAATGGCACGAGTCACAACGAAATATTGAATAGTATACACTCGATGCGTGCTGTCGCGAAATCTTCTGGATTATAGGACTCGAAAGGGCTTTTTAAAGTCGCATATATGCGGTCGACTCTGATCCTCGGAACATCGTTTACCATTGTGATGCAAGTCAACGATTTTTTTTTTTTTTTTCGGAACTTTGTGCTTTTATTGTTGATCCACTGAACCAGAATGTCCGCAAAATATGTGAGTAAAAAAAAAATGGCATAAAGAAACGTGAAATTCACGGATTAAATGATATATTTAACAGAAGTTAAGATTATCGAATTTTAATCAAATTATTGATCGTTCATCATTATTTTTACCGGGCAAACCGAAAATATTTATAGAAATGGAATTTTAAAAATTTTTTTCGTAATTCATTTTTTTAACGCAATTATCGTTTGCATATAAATACACGTGCGTTGATGGATATGAATTATAAAAAAAAATGGAATTTTATATGAGATATTTGATCTGCAGGTATAATTGATTTACCCTATAAATTCAAGAGGGTTGAAAAACGATAATCATTCGATTGACTGCACTCATTTCGTCGCCTCGAGTACCTTGAAGGGTTGTTTTCGTGTTCAAATTTCCGTAACTAAAGTGCCCACCGGTTAGGCGGATTGTAATATCGTAATGCACGTGAGTTCGACGTCAATCTCGTGGGGAGGGGATGAACAACCCGTAGAAGAGTGTAATACACAAATGCGCGTGTGGATTCACGTCTGAAACCGGCACGCGGTAAGCGGCTCCAGGGACACGCGTTCCCGGACCACTCGAGTTCTCCTTTAATCCAATACACACAAATCCCTCTTATTAATTGTATTTGATCGCACGAAGAGAGAGATTTGTACCACTCGTACCGAATGCTCACACAATTCGTACTCTCGTCTCATTGTAGTCGCAGTGACATGTACTTTAGGGTCCTATATATAAAAAAAAAAAAGAACTCTTGTCGTTTGCACATCGAAGGCTCGCCGAGCTGATAGAGTAAACAAACGAGCAAACAAATCAGCACTCGTCGTTAATCCACCCGATTTTTTTTAATCTCTTCAATCCGATTGTCCCGAAGTCAGTATAAAATTTTGGTAAAATTCAGACAAACCAAATAAAAAAATAAAAAATTGTGTAAAAACAAAGAAATTTCAATATTAATTTTTTTTATTGACTTCTTTTTTTCTCATATTTCAATAATCAGCTATATAAATATATAAACATTGAGATGCGTAATGTAATTGGTATATAAGTATTTTCAATTTTTTTTTGGCGCGTATACATCGAAGCCTTTTCAACATAAAAATATTCGTAGAGGCGATTAAAATTGCTAAAATTCGCGAAATTTTCCTGACAAAAAATCTTCGACGCGAACCAATCGAACGATTTTTCTTCTATCTTCGAATCATCCGGAATTTATACTAAAAACCACATATACTTGAAGTAAACGATACACAAATATCTCGATATACTTTCGTCACGTAAGAGTAAATAGTTTTTTTTTTTTTTTTTTTTTTTTTTTTTTTTTTTTTTTTTCATTTCAGTTCGAGCGAAAAGTTTGGATTAGACTTTTGGATCTTTGGACTCTTCGTCTTCTTTTCGGTGTCTCGGGGGACCTGACGTCGTCGGAACGTTAGATGAGCTTTTCTCGCCGCGTTCCGAAGTTTCCGAGTTATCCGCACTATTGTTTGCGATGTCGACTAGAAGACTCTGCCTGCAAAGCATCGATACTGTACTCATGCCGCTGTTTTCCTTTTCCTTCGCTCTTCGTAATCTCGCGCGTTTAAATTTACTCGCAATCTGCGATAATCGGCTCGTATTTTCCTTCGTCTCTGCGCGTTGACGAAGATGTTCGTTGGAACGGGGTAAAGAATCGCAACCGCGACTAGCGGCCGCCGCAGCCGCCGCCAATCTCTCGTAAGTATCGGCATCGACGTTAATCATTCCGGCGCTCGCCGATTTCACGAGATCCAATTTCGCAGCAATCGAGAGATCGTTTGCTTCGTCCGTTTTCTCGTCTTCTTCCTTCTCTACGATCTCATTGCTCTTCGATTTTTCCAACCGATCGTGAGATTCGATTTTTCTATCCTGCGACGATTCGTCGCGCGATGGTTCTCTCGACAAAAAATCCTCTTTCGCCCGACGAATTTTCATCGCTCTAAGGCTCGACGCGGAGACGCAATCGTTACTGATTTCCATCGGTATCGGTACGTCTCTCATCATCGACGACGATCGTACGTTCGAAATTTCGTATCCGCCGGTTCTCTCGTCGCGATTCCAATTTTGACGAAAAAAATCGGCACTCGCGCTCTTCGCTAAACCGGTCGAGTGATCGCACGTGGCGTTGCAGTCGCTGCAGCATCTCTTGCGCGAGCCAACGGCTTTCTTTGCCTCGTCGTAACGTTCCATACGCGTCAACAGTCTTCTTTCGACTATCGGAGTTCTCCAACTCGGCGAGCTACTGCCGCTTCCGCTGCTGTTCGCGGAGCTCGATATCGCGTTTCGCTCAATCGTTGTTTCGCTCTCAAGTTTCTCGTTGTAACGTCTTATCATCATTCTTATGCTCGGCGCTGTCTCCTTTGGCGACGAGATTCTGTACTCCTTTCGCGATAATATCGGCGATTTCGGTAACGGCGGGCGTTTCATCTCGACGATTCGTGAACTCGTCGATGGCGTCTCCTCGAACGAATCCATTGCCGATTTATCGACTTCCTGCGATTCCACTATCGTAGAAACATTCGACGAGGCCACAGCATCGGCATTTACTTTATTGTGACTCGCGATAGATCTATCGACGATCAAATTATCGACCGAAGTCTCAACAGTTTTATTTTTCCCTTCGCGGCGAAAGGGCGAAAAAACTATACGTTTAGTTTTCACCAAAACGCTACGAGCTTCGCGTTTTTCTTTTCTCGAGAGTCCGTCGCGAAGCTTATCATCCGTGTCGTTATCATCGATCTCGAGGGCGGATATCGTTCCGGAACTCGACGCTGTCGGTACGACGATCTTATTTATCGTATCTTCATTTATAATTATTCTCTCGACGTTAGGATTGTTTTCGAAATCGCCGGTTGCGGTGGATAACGAAGTTTCGATGCTGTGCTCGTTGCTCGTCGTCGCATCGTCACTCGTACGCCAGTCGTAACCAATCTGCGTGTCCGTCAATCGTCTTGTCTTCAATATCTTTTTCGAGTGTCTTACGTTGCTGCGGACGGTAACTACAGCATTTTCGAAGGCTTCGTCTTCCTCGGTCATCGGTCGGTCCTTTGCTTCGAGAGCTCCGGGATCACAGTCTATCGGATATATAGCAACAAAAAAATGATTAATAATTTTTTTTTTTTTTTTTTTTCAAAGAAAATCCCTTAACTTTCAATGAACTAAAAAAAAAATGAATTTTTAGTCGAAAAAATTGATTTAATGTAAAAAACTTACTATGCGTGAATTGCACCATCTGCCAGTTTTTAGACGGATCATCAACGATCCCTAAAGCTTCAAATTTCGAATGGCAATTTATCATTCGCGTTGCATTCTCATTGGCTGTAACGTCGATAACGTCCGTCTCATTATTATCGACATCGTCGTTCCTCGATAACTTATCCTCGCCTTCCCCAGCGGTGTCCCTTTTCATTCTGCGACCTCCTGCTGAAACGAGAAGATCCTATCTTGGCTTTGATGATTTTTCGATTATCTTCGGCTTGTCGCTTACCAATGGAGCGCTCGCGTTCCAACGACGATGGGGAAGGAAATTCACGATCGGCTTCGCTATTGCTGACAATGGCGTAGGATTGTTCGTTCAATATATCGTCGATGGAAGAGGTTCGCCCTCTCGAGGGATGAACCTCACCGGGTTCGATGAGTATCACCGGCGATGGTTCGTGTCTCGCGGTTACCGTTCCAAGCGGTATCGCTATACTTGTTGTCTCGCTACCAGCGACACTGTAAACCGGAGTCTGATGGGGTTGATATTTTCTCAAAGGACTCGCCGTTTCTTCTATAACATCCTCGATGTCGACTATCACAGCTTCCGGTTCGGCTTCCGAATCCTCCATCGCTATGTCCTCCGATGTGTCTTCTTCGTCTGGTATCGTTGGTATTGACGAAGCTGCGATTAGAATAAATAAAATAAAAAAATAAAATGATGTATTTTCGTTAATTTTTTTTCTCCAAGTTTATCGTTTGATGGAAAAGTTAATGAGGTGAAAATTACCGAGTATACAGCTTCGCGCTTCGTGATTATCGATATCGTTTAATGATAAACTCGACGGCCTTCGTATAGGTGGCTTTTCGTGGTCTCGCGTTGTTCTCCAGGAATCGATCTGTACGCTACCGACGGACTTCGATCGATGACGAATACGACGTGGTGCTCCGTCGCCTGCAATGAACAAATAAACAATACGGATAAGAAACGGAAAGATTGTAGGTATCGATTTATTTGACTGGAAAGATCGCTGACGACTGACCAGCTATATCGGCAGGAATCGCACGCGCGCGCAGAGATCCGACACCGTAACGTAGCGGATCGAGTAGCCGAAAGGTCGAGAGCTCCGGCGAGATTCCCTGACTCTTCTCCCACTCGTAGAGCTTTCGCGTAAATTTGCGGGAAATACCTTCGAAACGATATAATCCGGTCGATGTATGAATCAACACCTCTTCGGTTCTCTGTGGCAGTGATCCGACGATCCTTTGGAGTTTCGATAATCTGAAAAGATTTTTTTTTGTAGAATTCATTCTTTCGATTTTACATAATGAAAAGTACCTTCGCGAAAATGTTAAACTGACCGCATTTTTTGTAAAAAAAAAAAAAAACGATTTCATTGTAAAGTTAATAAAAAAAATGCATTTTTTTGGAAAAAAGTTTTTGTTAAATATACAAAAAAAAAATGTTTTTTTTGTTTATTTAATTTATCGAAAAATTTACCTGGTTTGACGATCCATTTCCATGGCATCCAAAACTCTCTCCAAAGATCTGAATTCCTCATCTTCAAGACTCTTCCAAGCTTTACGTCTTTCTTCGGTAAGTCGAACACCGATCACCGCTCGTTCGTCAGCCTCGTCTTTCTCTTCGCCTTCCGCCGTTTCGATACCCTGCGGTTGCGAGTCCACACCGATTTCGGCGTCTCTCCGCGCCGCTGCGGATTTTATTCTCTTCCATTCTTCCATTTTTTTGATAAAATCCTCCGACAGTCGAGGACTATCCGGTTTGCTGTCGGGTTTCGACGGCGATCGCCACAATTGCCAATCGGTAATACGCCGTCGATTGACCGAACGGTTGTCGCTTGCATTCGATCCACGAGCATCGCTCGTCGCACCTTTGTTCATTCTTTTCCATTCCTCCAATTTCTTCTTGAACTCCGGTGTCAAACGCTCTTCTCCGAGAAGACGCAAGTTTTCCGCGTCTCTGTCGCGGGCATTGGATTTCGTTGTTTCGCGACCCGCGGCGTTGGAAGATTTCAGCTTCTCCCACTCGGCGAGCTTACGATAAAATTCCGTACCGAGTTTGTCGTGCAACAGCTTGTAATTTCGTTGAATCTCTGCTTGTGCACCGGGAGTCGTGGCAATTTCGGTGTCGAGATCCTCGGCACTGGCGCTCGCGCTGTAACTCACTCCCGTTCCATCGCCATCTGTAAATTTATTTGTGTTCGCAGTTATAATTTCGAAATAGAAAAACAAACGTTGATATTCAACATTTTTATCTAAATTATTTCGGAATCATTTGATGTCTAATTTCTTTCGCTCCATTTTCGACGGCAACAATGTTTCGAACTTTGAGGGACGTTTAATTTTTTTGGAGTTTAGAATTTTTGTTGATATATCGATCAATCGATAAAAAAACAACATCCGAAACTATCGACGATACGTCAAAGAATGTTGACATTTAAAATTTTTGTTCCGTATACCACAAGGCTATTGAACCTTCGGACGTTTTCGAGCGCATCGTGTCGAAATGAAAAAACGTGCAAACAGCAGGAATCGTTCAACGATAAAAAAAGAGTTAAGAGATCTCGATGTTTGGATTACAAGAGATCTTTGGAAAAATGTCCGAAGGAAAATTTGGCGCAACGTTGTCGCGGAAAATTCTTTCCTGATAATGTACCGCAATCAAAGGTAAAATAATTGCCAAAAAATGTATTTTATAATTATTTTTTAAATTGTTTGATTATTTAAAAAATAATGTTTAATAATAATTATATTATCGTATTATTATTATTTTTTCAAATATTTTTTTTCGTATAATACATCTTATTGAAAATCGTCGATACGAAATCAAATAAAATTCAATTTTTATGTTTCAGTGCAATTGGAGTTCCGCCGACGATTACAGACGAGCCTTCGAGGCAATAAAGTTTCGTTCGAAGAAATTGACGGAACTCGTCGAAACGATTTCCAGATTAATCGTTCGTGAGATGCGCAACGAAATCGCAAAAAGCCGATGCGACGAAAATGCGCACACGAAGCGAATTTTGAAGCTCGTAGAACCGCAAATTCTCGAATTGTCGAGTCTCGATTCGTTTTGCGCGATGAAGAAGAAACGCGAAGTTTTCACTTTGAACGATCGAACATATCGGGAACTAACGAGCCGCGACTGTGAGACGGAACTCGGACTTCGATCGATTGAGTGCGGAGTTGAAAAATTGATTCGCGATGTAAAATCGAAAGCCGACGCTTCTTTGGCTCTCGTTTACAGTTGTCGCAAAAGTCAATCGCCCGATAGTTTGATGCGGTGCGTCGAGCACAGTTCGCGAGAAGCGGCAAAGCTTCTCGACGACGCGAACGCCGACTACGAAATTTGGATAGCGAGTGTGAAAAAAGTCAAAGAAGAAACTCTCAAGGAAGACACGAAATTTTTTAAAGAAGTAATAACGAAATATGAAAAAAATATGTCGAAACTATTGTCCGAGATAATCGATTGTGTACGCGAGAGAAAATCGCGATAACATTAATTTCGTCTTACCGTCGAAAAAGTACGAAGATATTCGGCTCGGACTCGTGGGAACGGAAGTTGCGCTCGTCAAGAATGCTCTCTTGACTTTGTTCCATTTGGAATCTCGCCGTTGCATCTTTGGCGATGAGCCCAACGATTCTCCCTTCAAAGATTGCTACAAAAAAAAAAAAAAAAAAAATGGTAAATAAAGTTAACATTCGTTGAGGTAATTTTGATGTCTTTGCTCGAAACGATCGGAACGAATCCGTTCTTTCGAGTCACAAAAAGAAATAGAAAAAAAAAACGATTTCCCTTCGAGAAAATGTATCGAATCGTTACGATGCTGTTGCGAAATAAAAAAAGAAGTTTCGCACACCTGTCTCTTGAAATCCCCGGCAAACGGAACACCCTGACAAGTCTTCGATCTTCCGAGTCCATAGCGAAGAATACCGGATCCCGAAGAAGCCGGTGAAACTTGTCCGGTTCTCGTTTCCTTCGGCGTTTCATATCCAATTTGGGAGCATCTCTCGGATTTACCGGACTCAAAGCTTTGCCTCGGATTTTGCGGTGGCGGCGTTATAGATTCGGGTGAAGATATGCATCGGAGTTCTTCGCTCGAAGGAACGGTTATCGTCAGAGTCGGCGTCAAGCGTCTCGATGCTAAATCGACGAAATCGTTGGACGCGTTACTGGGACCAGACTTCGAAGAATTCGGGATCAGAGAAGTCGGCGACTCAGCGGTAATCCGTACTCTCGGGGGTTTTCCATCGGTTTGTTGCTGCGTATAAAAAAAATAAAGAAAAATCCCAATAAAGTTTCAACGAAAACGAAATTGCGTTATCGGGAATAAAACGATTGAAAGTAATGTCCAAAGAAGAAGAAGAAGAAGAAGGAGAAGAAAAGAAGAGGGCAGACAGAGCTCGAGAGTAATGGATGAAAAGAGGGACAGGTGCAGTCAGAGTGGTACGAAGATACGCCGATGAAAGCTCAGTTTCACGTTGCCGATCCAAAGTGTCCGGAGGGAGTGTACCATATTCCTATCACTCCTCTTCTCTCTTTCACCTTCTACAACATTATCGCAGCTCTGTGTATATATCCACCGCAACGAAACGTTCGAGTGGGACGTGTATTTTTAAAACGAAAGTGGGCTAAGATGCTTCAGGCTTCGACCAGAAGTGTGAATGCACCCTTTCACGAGCTTAGCACCGACTTAAGTTCATCGGCTTGAAGCAAAATCGAGAATTACGTTTCGTACGATAGATCTATTAATTCTATATTAGTACCTCTCATCAAACAAATTATCGATCGAAAATGCACCGTGTCGATGTCAAAAAAGGAAATACTAAACGAAAGGAGAAGAAAAAGACGTTTTTTTCACCTCTGATCGATGAATATCCGATGAATCGAGACTCGAAGTAGAATGCGCATCTTCGTTTCTCGATCCGCTTCGCATCGGATGTCTGCCGAGGCTGTCGCGGCGCAACTGCATCATATCTTTAACTTTTCCCCACGGGGTCTTGTGGCTTCTGGAGTCTACGGATTTCACCTGGAAGTTCGCGTTGTCCTGAATACGCAAAAGTTCTCAAGTTAAACGAAAATTTCTTTGGTACACACGGAGAACGAGTTAAATTAACGGGGGCTGATAGCAGATCAATTGGAACCGAAGAAAGGCTGATGTTTCCGCAAAAAAAAAAAAAACAGAAAAAAAAAAAGAAAAATTGTTTTTAATATCGTTGATATATCAATTCAATCGAAGGCTGCCATCCAAATTTGGATAGGAATGAGGGTAACAAGCTGCCGTTGGAGTTGCTGCATTAGTTTGTATGCTTAGGGTGTGTTTACCTTAGATCTCGTACGTGGGCTATATACAAAGGTCATTGGCACAGAAGCGTCACCGTCGAGGGAACGACTTCTCCGAGACGGATCGCTGTTATCGTCTCGTCTTGTTATTCTCGAGGATTCATTGCTTGAGGGTCTGTGAGGTCCTGATGGCCAAAGGAAACGGGAGTATATGTATAAAAAAAGAAAAAAAAAAAAAAAAAAATGTATTAAAAAAAATGAAGATACAGATATTAACAAGCCGTGTCGCCCACAAGAAAAATTTCACGCAAAAACTTATAAATCATTAATAAAAAAAAAAGAATAAACAAAACGAGAAAAATTCAATAAAAAAATATAAATAAAAATGTAAGACTAACTGTGAAAGACATCGTCGACGGAGGAAGACGAAGATATGGTACCAGCGGGTGTCGGTGGTCCCGATACTTCCGTCGATCCTCCGGTATTCTCCGGAATTCGGAGATATCTCACGCTAACTTCCGGTTCCATTGTTACTTCGTTGGTGGTGCACGCGGCTCTTTCCCACTTGAAAGCCGCTTTGACTCGCGTCCATTTCGATACTTTAGGCGTTCCAACGGCGAGAGAAGGTCTTTTCTTTTGTGAGTCCAATGGTCTCTGTGTGCGGATGGAATTTCGATTTTGCGATTCCGCGGTAATTGGACAGGAAACTCGACGATGTTCGATACCAGCTGAGAGGCTTCTGGTTATTCGATTGGATGGTGAAGACCTTCCGATCATCGAACGACTGGGCGATAGTTGGTAACTACTGGAAAGCATTGCGCCCAACAATGATTCCGCGAATCCAACATCTTCATCCGGCAAAATCGGATCTTGTCCCATCAAAATACTTTTCTCAACATCGCTGTGAGCTTTTCTCGTTGCTTTTACACGTTCCAAATCGCGCACACGTTTGAAGAGCTTTGCATTTCTGTCGCGCATCTCCAGTATCTCTTCGATCATCGTGTGCAACTTATCGAGATGATCGAAGGCATCAGCCACACCGAGAGCTGTAACCGCGGCCTTCGATGTCGAATTTTCGACCCTCTCAACGCTATCGGAAAGCGTTTTTGCAGGATTCGGCGGTGGTGTTGGAAGTTCGCCAGGCGAGAATCTTTGACGCTTACGTTTTCCCGGTTTACGACCGTTCGACGTCGATAATCTCGCCTGTCGATCGGACGACGATGCTTTCTCACAGTTTCTACGAGTCTCCCGAAACGCCTGTTTCGCACCTTCGACGTCCGCATCGTCGGCGTTCGATTCCATTTCAACTATCCACGGATATCAATGATTTCATAACGCTTAATGTTTCAGAACTGATGAAACGCGTGGACACCGCCTACTAATCATCATCCGGATCTTCGCGACAACACGTTCCGTCGCACTTTGCACTTTCCAACGCGGAATTTGTCTTCTTCTTCATCGTCGAGGCTGAGACTCGTTGAAGATTCCCGAACAATGCGAAAAACAAAAACAGAGTAAACGAAGACACGAGGAAACGTTTGGACGAAAAAAAACGTTGGATGAAGGGGATTGTAAGGTCGAAGTCGCGATCGACAAGAGGCGGGGATCTCAAGCACTCCGAAGCCAAAAAGCGTGTTTGCGTTCGCGAGATTCCTGACCGCAATTGAATCGGCCACCCAACCGATTTCCGGCGGCACCCCGACGGAGACTAATCTCGTTTAACGTCTCTGTTTTCCATACGGTTTTTCGAGAGGGCGAGCGCGACGGAGCGGGTGGACGGACGTTAATACCCACACGGTGAAAGTATATATTGCACACGAAATGGGTTATTTCGGTACGTCAAGAGTTAACATATTTCCGCCGTAGCTGAGACGAGACTACCGTGTTGCCCGCGAGATGAGGGGCGCATAGCAAACGGCATCGGTTCGGATCTCCGACTCTCGTTTGAGCATTTCAAGCATCGAAAAAGCAACAGCCGCGAGTAGTCGTGAAAATGTTTCGTTGGTAGTCGTTGGAGGAAAATCTGTGTGCGTCGATGATAACGGACACGCGTAAGCGTTTTCACTCCGGCGCACACGTCTTCTCTCCTCTCTCGTCTTCGCGATTGGGAGTGCGAGGAGACCAACCGAAGCCAAAATAGATACGCGGAAGAGGAGCGGCCGCGGGCCATCGAGCTTCTCGCACGCGCGCGCGTAAGTCTACAACGGATCGTTTCTTCGCGCCCGAGCAGCGAACATCGCTCAACGAACATGTGAGGGCAGTTTTCTTTCTTCGTCTACGGGTTTCTTCTTGTCCCTTTCTTTTTTCTTTTTGATTCTCGAAGAACGAATGACGCTTTGTCAGACTCTCCTCCGGACCGCTGTTTCTTCATCTCAAAGAGGAAGAGACGAGACGAGACGATGCGAACCCTTTACCCCTCCATTCGCACTCTTCTGTTTATTTATCTTTGATCGATGATTCGTAGGGAACGGTATGCGAATTTTTTTTATTTTTTCATCTCAAGGTATGAAATGATAATACAATGAAATTATTCATCGGCTAATATTGGTTCGAATGGAATCTTATTGTTGAAGAATTTTCGCGAAATTTTCGATATTTTCTTTACAATACTCTCCACGTTTCGGAGTGTAATAAAATATTTTTGAAAAATAATAAAATTATTCGTCGGTTACGTTGGTTTTCAATAGCATTTTATAGTCGAAGAATTTTCGGGTTATCGCGGAAGAAAAACAAACGTAAGAAATTTGTCTTATTTTTCGTTCTCATTTCGCGATGTTTCTTCGTTTTCTCACGTGCTGTACTCTCTCGTGTACACAAAGACTCGTGATATTTATTTGCTTTGGACTTTTATAATACGCTGTACCGTAACATTACGTGAGCTTTTTCCGGGACTCCGGTATAATACGATTTTACTATAACGTATAACGTTGTATATCCGGACATCGGATGCCCGAAAACAGAGCTATAGACGTGGAAGAAGAATGTCTAACCGCTCTTGGCGCGCTAAACGTTCCATTAGTTATAGAAAAGTTACAAATTGACACTTAACATTCTTTTTTTGCGTTACGCTAGACTCAACGCAGTCGATTAAAATATTTATATAGCTGCTGCGCGATAAACTCATTGACGACGAGTGTTTCCGCTCTATCGATGGATTACGACGAGAAAAAAGGGACAATTAAAAAAATTACAAATATCGCGATTAAACGATCATAAATGATTCACGATTAGAAATAATGCATCGGACGATTAGATCCGATAACAAATGCGTTACATTTTATTGTCATGAAGTACTCTGACAATAGTCTGAGACTCGCATCACTATCGCTCTTTTCGATACGCGAATTTTCATTAATTCGCACTGTAAAAAAAATCTGTACATTTAATAGACTGGTATTGGAAGTTTCTATGCATAAAAAAGTACATTAAATTTAATGTACGATGGCGATGAAAAATTAATGTTCATTTACTGGGTAATTGAAAAAGTAAATCATTGAATTTAAAGTACTTTTATAGTTAAATTGAAGTATTTTATTGAGAGTAAAATATCGAGTATCGACTTTCACTATAAGCGCATTAGATTTTCAGCAATTTTTTTTTTTCTTACACTCCGAGTCGATCTGTCGAATGGTTCAGATCGTTCGAAAATAAATTGCGCATAGATAGGGGGTGAGTGCCACTGTACTCGTTGCGTCGGGGATATAATTGCTTTTGACTCAACGCGATCGCGATCTCGTTGTCGATGAATTAAAGAACATCGTGAATCACTCGTCAATATCACACCCACTAATTTCTTTTTCATTTATATATATTTCCCCGTTCCGCGTTAGATTGGGAATGCGTTATCGGAACGCTGCCCCCCGAAGACTTCGAAATATATATCATGTTTACGAATGAGGGAAATTCTTGTCGATCATCACGAATGAAACACAACTGTTTCGGACTCGTCGCGCGTACATATAAGTTTTTACAATATGATGCGAGAAGAATGTCGAAAAAGAGGTCATTACATCGCCGGATAATGCGAAAGAAAAGCTAATGTTTTTTTTTTTTTAATATAATTATTTCTTTTTTATAATTTTATTAATCCAAAAATTAACAAATTTTCCACTTTTTTTCAGTATTAAAAAAAATCTCAAGTAAAAAAAATATTGAACCGATATCCGGAATGTTCTGTTCTTTATATATATAGAATTTATCGAAATTACAAAAATCCGAGAGTATTATACGCGTTCGTTATCGTTAAAGAATGTCCGGACATTATTAATCTTTAGAATGTTTGTCTCGACTTAGTTTCTAACGATAACCGGCCGCCGCACCGTTCCCTTTTCTCGACGATCGAATGCCGTCACCGCGACGTTCGATCTCAAGATAATTCATCCGTCGAGTCATCGAGGTACTCTTTTATCGAGGCGCAAAGATCTCATCAACGAAACATCGCAATCAGCGTTCAAACGTACCATGAAAATATTCGCTCATCATCGCGTTTTCGTCGTTTGAAATTACCAAATTCGTGTGGCGAAAACTTAACATTACCGCGAAAAATCCATGGCTATTGGTCGATTATGCGGAAAGATCATTCGCTATTATTATTAATGCGAGCGGTGTATCGATATCCCATCGTATCGTCAATAAATCTCTTTCCACATTTTGTTACGAATACATCGCGAAAGTACAGCTCGGTCAGGGCAACATCGCTGCCAAATCTTTTGGCTTTAAATGAAATGACTTTTTGTTTTTTTTAACCATCGAAACCGCTAACGTTAATCAGGCGGATTACGATTCGGGGTATTTGCGTATCTGATAAGATTTTCAAGTATCCGGCGATCGACAAATTTACTATCGCCTTTGGATACGTTATTTGCGCGATTTTTGCGTTCCTTCAGTTGCGTTTGTCACAATGATGATTTTTCCTTTTTTCCAGCGATATATTGTGAGTCCATCGTGATTTTTCAAGATGAAAAATCAACGATCGCCAGCATATCGGAGATCAATGGATCTGGAAACATTTTCGGATCTTTTGGTCGCGTAATCGCGTAATCGCGTAATCGACGAATCATCGAGATGACTATGTGGTTCACCAACCACGGGGATCCCCGCCTTCGCCGATGATGGAATTATTCCGCGTTGATGTTCGGAACAACAGACCTTACATATGGAAGGATAATTCGAACGTTCGTTGAACCACTTTGGTCGTACGACTGATTCACCGAATTTGCGACGTTGACAAAGTCGATGTGATACTAAAACAATTCTTGGAATATTGGTAAATCACAGGGAGTCTTTTCGAAGAGAAGTCAATTAGAGGCCTCGATTTTTTGACGATAGATAACGTTTCGCCTCTTGTTTCATATCACGTTTTTCAGCAAGTCGATTGTTTCTTAGGATTGATAAAAAAAAAACGGCGCCCGACGTATCGATTAACTATTACAAAGATTCTCGTACGCGTCGGTGGTGAACGCCGATTGGCTTAGAAATTCTAGAGCGCATGGCCCTTCACATGGCCTCTGATGCGTCCAAATGAGTAATTCAACTATTTTTGGTACTCCTGACTAATTTTTCAGCACATTAAGTAGAAATATATATTTCCACAAAATTTTTATTAATTTTTTTTTAAATGCATTTTCGTCGTAATTTTCTTCAGATACAATTAATAATTTTTGCAATGATAAGAATAACGAGGGATCATCTTATCGAGAATTTTGTTAATTGGCAAAAAAGTTGATAATATTTTTTTAATGCACATTTTTTTATTCGGCAAATAAATAAAATGATTCTGTAAAAAAAAATTGATATTCCAGGAACGATTTTATGCTCGCGGTTCGTGGAGTCAATTGTCGCAGCACTGGTTAAAGCCGATAAGATGCTATGGAGATAAAATCACGAAGATACGGAAAAGAACGAGTATTTCGTAACGTTACAAGAACCGACGCGTCTGGTTTGACGAAGTTGTATATTTTAAGCGGCATAAGTGCAGATGTTCTAACGATATAAAGCAATATAAGTGGTCTAAAGAAGTTATTCGAAAACTTCAATGACTCGAAGTTCCGTTTCGCATCAACTATCCCGCTGAATGGTGGATAGATAAGCGAAACTTTATCAGAATCGCTAATGCCTGTTAATGAGATTAATGAGATTCAAAGATTGCGCCAAACGGGACACAGATTGATCGAAATATTTGTCAGTTTCACGCGATACTTGAAATATGACTTTGACGATTTTTCTTGGTTGATTATCGCGAAGACTTTTAAAAATGTACCAAGCATCCCGAATCATGCCGATCGCGAGGAATGCAATAAAAAGTTTCGGGTTAATATGAGTCGTTTACATCCCTTTTATCGTTTTCATTTATTTCACTTCTGATTCGTTATTTTTTATTCCGGATTCGCGTTTTCAATTTGATGTCAAAAGTCCGCAATCGCGCGGAAGAAAACGCGATCGACGATGAAAATTATGTGGCAAAGTCGCAGCGTAAAGAAATTATTAATTTCGTTCGCACCTTCGGCCACAAAGAATTTTTCGACATCGCGAAAGAAAACGTTGCATTTTGTGCATTGAACGCAATGGAAAGGGGCGCGACAAGTTGGATCACGTGCCCCGTCGATTCGGACGTTCGTGAAGCAGTTTTTTTTTTCCTCAAGAACTTCGTCATTGTACCGATTTGTACACGTGGAACAGAATGTACGGTTTGTTGAGTGTCGAACATCTATTTCACGCGACAAAGTCCATCAACAAGCGTTCTCTTTGCTGTACCGAAGATCCTAAGATACTTCGAGCGTAAAAAAATCTTTATCTTCAATCTCTCTGCGATTAGAGACGCGTCGTATGGGTACAGAAAACGTGTGAATGTTTGTCAGGTACGTCGATCTCAGTTTACAAGATACCGGGGATTTTCCAGACTAAGAAGAATTGTTCCAGTTTTTTTGTACAACCTTCGCATCAGTAAGAAATAATTTACGGTTCGCACAAAAAAAAGAATTTGTTGCAAATTATGAGCGAACGATGCAAAACTTTCCTCGAAGCAAAGTTTGTCACGAGACTTCCAGAAATCTCGTAATAATCTGATTTTTTTATCATTCATAGTCGCTTTTTTTTTTTTCAGATTACACTTTCTCCGATTATTATGAGAATCCAAAAGATGGCGAAGGAAATGCGTACCTACGGGATAACGCACGACACGGTGAGTGAATTTACGTATCCAATGTTTTTACGTATTGATTATGTCGATTGCTTCATCGTGTCTATTGATTTTTCATTTTCGAATCTTTTTTCTACGGCTCAACGATCGATTTATCGATGTCTCAATATTGTGCAATATAAAAGATCGATATATCGGGAACGTCATACTTACCGGCGAAAGGAGACTAATATTAGAAATATATCTCGACGAATTGATTATTTCGTCGATATAAAATTTTTTAGAGGTTCATTTGTAATAACAATTCCGATTAACGTACCCTCCGCGTGAATAATCGACTTACGAAAAATGTTCATTAATCCGCCACATGAATGATTCACGGAGATCTATAACATGGCAATAAAAATAGAAGATCGACACTCATAAAACTTAATCGAACAGAATAAAGAAAACAAGACAGATAAGACCGATACCCCTGGAAACGAGTCAGAATTTGATCGTATCTCGAGTGAATCGAGTCGGATTGGTCGCACGTAGATGATTATCGTAATTATCATTCGGCAATATCGGAACGGCATTAAGAAAAAAATAAAAAAAATAAAAAAATGTCGAAACAGAATTTCACCAGACATCTCTTTCGTATTAAATATGATGGCCGCGATTATTCGTCCATCGTAGTTTCTTATGCGAGTCCCAACGATAAGATTAGACAATGATCTATCGATTTTTTCTTTTTTTTTTTTTCTCGTTCGCGATAAAACCCAACCGTTGATACCTTATAAAGCCAATACGATTCGCGCGATCACCTTTGTAAACGCGACCGTAGTGTCGTGAAGAGTGTTATTTTTTTTTTATACGTTCGTTCCTTCCGTTTATCGGATTAAACGCGATCAGGATGTCGATCATTCGATCAATCCTGTCGGTGGCGCTGCTGGTGACCATAGCAAGTGCAGGACCTCTTGTCAAGAATAATCCAAATACTATCGTTCGAGCGGATCCTCCACCGACTTATCGTCTTCCGAACACTGTGTTTCCAACTGCTTATGTCATCGAGTTAACGCCCAATATTGTTGAAGATGATTTCACATTTACTGGTATATCAGTCATCGACATCACGCTTAAGAAAGCAACACAACAGATCATATTTCACGCCAGAGATCTCGAGTTTGTTAAGGATTCGACAACGCTGACTGAAAACAAAATCGAAACTCCAAAAACATACAAACCGGCTGAACCCACAATCGACACAGTCACGGATTTCGTAACACTCACCTTCACAGATGAAATCCCTGCCGGAAACTATAAATTGACTTTGAAATACAAAGGAAAGCTGCACGACGACTTGAATGGATTCTACCGCTCTTCGTACAAAAATGAAAAGGGTGAATTAGTGTGAGTAGCAAGTTATTTTTTCCGCTTATTAATTAAAAAAAAAAAAAAAAAAAACGCCGCTTAATAATTGACGAGGAAATTATAACGGCGTTGCGTTGCGAATCTTTTAGATATCTTGCAACAACGCAATTCGAACCGACGCACGCGCGTCGCGCTTTTCCGTGTTTCGACGAACCGGCGCTAAAGGCAACATTCCAAATTACCATTGTTCACGAAGACAAATACCGCGTTCGCTCGAACACTCTTGTAGAGAGCAGTAAAGGAGTTGTCGGCTCTCCGTCAAAATTAGCGACAACCTTCAAAGTTACTCCCAAAATGTCTACGTATCTTGTGGCATTCATCATTTCCGATTTTGAATCGTTAACGAACAAAGATGGCAAGTTCCGCGTTTGGTCGCGACGCAACGCTCTCGAAACTGGTAAATACGCTCACGGTGTCGGTGAAAAAGAACTCGAAGAACTGGAGCAATATACGGGAATAAAGATCCCGGATTCAATAGGAAAAATGGATAATTTCGCTATTCCACAATTTCGCGCTGGTGCCATGGAGAATTGGGGTATCGTAACTTACAGGTGAGTACATTATTTAATTAAAAGAAAGTGTTGAAAGATTCGAGAAGAAATTTTCTTCAATATGTGGAATTTATCATCAAAGGGAAAGCGCACTTCTTTTCGAAGAGGGCGTATCGACCACAGCCGCCAAGAAAAGTATTGCTACAGTGATATCTCACGAATTTGCTCATCAATGGTTCGGCAATTTGGTCGGTCCGGCGTGGTGGAAGTACACTTGGCTCAACGAAGGTTTTGCCAGTTACTTCCAGTATCTCATCACCGACAAGGTAAAAAAAAAACAAAATTGTCGAGTGTAATCACATTTCTAAGACAAAGACTGTCTCTATAAAGTCATTGGCTTCTTTTAGGTTGAAACCAAGTGGCGCTTGATGGAGCAGTTCGTAATTGAAAGTCTTCAAAGGACCGCCTTCGTTGCCGACGATGATGCGACGCAGCATCCAATGAATTTTGAAGTGAACAGTCCTGCGGAAATCAGCAAAATTTTCGACAGTATCTCTTACCAAAAAGGTGAATCTTCACTGAACAACTAAGATTTTGTGATCGATATCATTTTTTTTTTTAATATTCGAGGGTAACTAATAGTTTATTTTATTAGCCGGCTGCGTCATTCGCATGTTTTCTCATGCATTGACCGAAACACTATTCAAAAAAGGATTAACGGCCTATCTGAACGGAAAGTACGTAAATTAAAATTCGAGACGCAGAAAAACTTCGATTTACGATTACAAACTTCGAACGCATCAGTCTGATAACATATTTTTCATAATTAGAAAAATGGACACTGCAACCTCCGACGATCTCTTCCAAGCGCTAGCCGTCAACGCACCGGGAGCCGCGGGGGATTTGAAACTTGTGGAAGTTATGAATTCCTGGGCTACGCAAGCCGGCTTTCCCGTTATCAAAGTAACTCTTGATCCCAAAACTGGAAAAGCCACAATAGTGCAAAAACGCTTCTTGTCGAAAAAGCTAACGTCGCCGCCTGCGGAGAAATGGTACATCCCAATAACTTACGCTACTGAAGAAGATCTGAAATTCTCCGAAACGAAACCCAGTCATTGGCTAAAAAATGAGGAATCGCAAGAAATCACATTGACCGGAGTCAAGGAGAAGCAATGGGTTATCTTCAACAATCAACAGACCGGTGAGTCTTTTCGTCGTATGTATACGACGATTGCTGTAGCATGCAATTTCGTTGACGACTTCTAAATGTTGTGTTGAATGCTCATTTTCCATTGATACTAAGGCTACTATCGTGTTAACTACGACGATGCCAACTGGGACCTCATCACGGAATACATTAATACGGATAAATACACAAAGATCCCCGCGGTTAATAGAGCTCAACTATTGGACGACTCCTTCCATCTTGCAAAAGCCGGAGAACACGAAAATTTCAAAGTTTTCCTCGGACTTTCGAGATATCTTCAGCAGGAAGTCGATTACGTACCATGGTACGCGGCATTCCGTGCGTTCAGTGATCTTAACAGGGCTCTTGCTAATACCGCTAATTACGAACTTTTCCAGGTAAGTAGCGATTTTTTCAAATCGTCGACGTTATTTTTTTATTTTTTTTTGTTTATAAGGACTTTGATTTATTTTTCTATACAAACATATCGAGCGTTTGTCTTATTTTTATGATTTTTTTAAAACTTTTTCAGCTTTACGTGCTTCGGCTCACAAACAATTTGGAACTGAGTCTCAATTACACCGAAGTCGATGGCGAAGACCAGGTGACGAAGTTCAACAGAGTTAATGCCATCAACTGGAGCTGTCTAATGGGATCGAAACAATGCAAAGAAGCAACTCTCGCACGACTCGAAGAACACATAACTACCGAAACGAAGTGAGTGAAATATTCGATGGAATAAGAAATGTATCTTCGATATCTAACGATTTCTATTCGTTCAGAATTTCGCCGGATCTTCGAAGCGCAATTTTCTGCGCGGGTATCCGTGACGCCGAAGAGACGACCTGGAATAACGTTTACAAGTACTACGAGTCAAGCAAAAATACGGAAGAGCGTAATGCATTGTTGAACGGACTCGGGTGTTCCTCTGACACGAAGATCCTTAATTCTTATCTGGAAAAAACTATCGAGGAGAATGCCACTCTATCTGTGAAAACAGTCCTTGAAGCAGTTTCCTCCAGCAGCGCGTCTGGTATCAATGTCGCTTTGGACTTCATCAGCGCTAAATACCAAGCAATCTACGATCTGTAAGTTTCGAGATTTGCTAACCGCTATTTTTTGTTTTTTTTTGTTGTTTTTTTCTGCAATTGTCATGCGTAGCAGCTGCCGGTACTAAATCGATAAAACTTTTTCTATTACAGCGACGAAGCAAAAAAGACGATTGTGGACTCTCTGAAAACCATTGCGCCGAGATTGACGACTCCGGATCAACACGATAAGGTTCGTGTTATCCGATTGTGAAGATTCGTCAGCATTTTTGTTTGTTTCTCATCGACGTTCTGCGATATGCTTACCGATTCATTATTCCCTTCGCAGCTTAAGAAATTGACGGAAGACCACAGCGATATTAAAGCCGATCTGACGGAATCCCTCGCCAAGGTTGAGACTAATGTCGCTTGGGTTAAGGACAACGAAAAGCACATCGCGACCTTCTTGAATGACCAAAAATTGGTTGATCCACCGAAGGAAGAAGAAACGAAAGACGATGGAAACGCTTCTCCAAGAATGAGTCTACCGACTATTTCGTTCACCATTTTCCTCGCTCTGGTTGCACCTTTCGTTTCCTTGATTCAGTGAATCAACAAACCGTAATAACGCAACAAGGATTCAACGCCATTCGATACGCTGAGAATTCTGCTCGGAATCATTTTGTTATGTCATTATTCATTCAGTAACAACGATAAACAGCGTACGAAGTCTAATAACGGATATTGTACATTTGTAAATATTTATCGAAAAGAAAAAAAAAGAAATGATGTGTTATAAAAAACAAAATTATCCGTTTCTTATCGCGTTTAATTACCGAGTATATAATTGGGATGGCGTTTATTAATGCGCACTTTATGTCGATAATCGTCCACAAAGCATTCAGAGTTCAACAAATTTGAAATGTAAATGAACGCTTTGAGAAGAGATTCGGAGGCTTTTACTGTGAGACGCCCTCGTCGAATCTTCAATTCAGGTCGATCGGACTGCCGCCAATATAAACGAGATGGGGAATTCCCACCTCGCGATAAGCTACGCTATGAAAAGCATTTTATTGTTTCAACAACCGGTCGTACTGGTCTGGCGTCGCGCGTCAGTATGCGTTGAGAATCGCCGTTCCTACATCTTCCAATATCAACGCTTCCGCGACTCTATACGGGCATTCGAAACCCGCGAAACACTCACACGAGACTTGACCGCACGTGTGCGATCTCTCGAAAAGGGATTCCCCGAGCGCGACTCCCGACGTCACGCTTTGCAACGAAGAGAGGGGATCCACAAATATATGTTCGCAGTTCGCAATCTCAATGATAAGATTACACACCGTCCAATCAAAATGTCTCTAATTCCTCGTTATCCGCGCTAAAAATATATAAATTTGTGAAAATTTGTCAATCGTAAGAACGCCACTGCGGTGCGTTGTCGCGTGTATGTAAATCCTTTGTTTTGCTTTACGTTGCTTGTTGTGTTCATAAACTGCATCAGGATGAGGATACTGCGCTCCCTTCTCCCGGTGATCTTGTTGGTGACTTTGGTCCGCGCGATTAACTATCGTCTTCCGACCAATGTGTCGCCCACGCATTATACCATCAGATTGACGCCGAACATCGAAAAGGGATACTTTTATGGCGAATCCACCATAAATATCACTGTGTCGACGAACGACACGAAGACGATAACTTTGCACGCGAAAAATCTCACTTTCGAGGAGTCCGCGACGACTGTGATAGACTCGCAAAATAATCGAGTGAAACCCGTTAATCAAACCATTGACAATGAAACGGATTTTCTGACTCTTAATTTTCCTAAAACTCCGCTCGCCGCCGGCAACTATGTCCTGAAGTTTCAATATTCCGGGCAGCTGGAGAATGAGGCAAAGGGATTCTACAGAAACGCGTACACGAGCGACAATAATGAAAAATTGTAAGTGCGCAACATTAATATATTTGCTGGAGACAAAAAATAAAAATAAAAAAAATCAGGAAAAAATTTATCAGGATTTTTTTTGCAATTTTTCAGATGGTTGGCCGCAACTCAATTCACACCGACCCACGCGAGACAAGCTTTTCCATGTTTCGACGAGCCGTCCATGAAAGCAAAATTTGAAATTTCCATCGAACACGATTACAAGTATCGCGCGATTTCTAATATGCCTGTGCGACAGGTTGAGGACATCAAAACTTCATTGAAATTTCGCACGACTTTCAAAGTTACGCCAATCATGTCGACGTACGTGATAGCGTTTGTGATCGCGGATTTGGATGCTTCGACAAGCGAAGATAGAAGCTTCACCGTGTGGTCCAGAAGAAGCCAAATTCAGAAGACTGAATACGCGTTGACGATCGGTGAAAGTGCACTTGAACTTTTGGAAGACTATACGGTCTTCGAACTCGCGGTACCGAAGTTGGACACTGTTGCGATTCCGCAATTAATAGTTGATAACACAGGCGACTGGGGACTCGTGACTTACGGGTGAGCATTTCAATAGTAAGCATATATAATTTACATTCTTCGAATAACGCTAATTTTTTTTTTTTTTTTTTTTTTTTTAAGAGAAAACGATATTCTTTACGAAGAAAATGTTACAACGACGAGCGATAAGCAAAATATCGCGATGGCTATTGCTCGGGAATTTGCTCATCAGTGGTTCGGTAATTTGTTGAGTCCGACGTGGTGGGACTACACGTGGCTCAACGAGGGTTTCGCGAATTACTTCCAGTACCACATCACCGACGAGGTGAAATATATGATTTATATGTAATTTGAAAACACCTGAAATCCCTACGGCGCGCACCTGAATCAATATATTGAATATTTATAGACTGAGACGGATTGGCGCATGATGGATCAATTCGTGATTAAGAATCTTCAGGGTAAAGCTTTCATTGCTGACGATAATGGGATTCAGCGCTCTCTTCATTCTTCGGTTCGCAGTCCCGCGGAGATTGCAAACAATTTTGACGACATCACTTCCAGCAAAGGTAAACAGTGTTATTACACATTTGATCGATGATCGATGATGCATAATCACTGAACTATATTTTACTCTTTTATTTCCTCGTACTTAATAGTTTCGTTTTTAAAACAAAATGATGAGGAAACAATTTGAAAATATCTCAATCACGAGTTTAAATAATAACGAATTTACAACACTCACAATTCTACACGATTTACCGAGGAATGTCGAAGTATAAAGATTAATTTTCCCAGAAAAAAAAAAATAAAATTGTACTTCCGTATTTTACAATATCCCGCTTTACGTTCGAAAAATGTCGTCGCGCAAATTTTCGAAAAAATTGAAGAATTTTTTTCATCGTTTTTTTTTAATTTCATTAGCGGGAAGTATTATTCGGATGTTCTCACATGCACTCGGGGCGAAAGTTTTCCGAACGGGAATGAAGGCGTATTTGAAAAAACAGTAAGTATATTGAAGATTTTCGCGCATTAAAGGGCTGCAAAGGGTCAAAATTGATTTTAATTGGTCTGTGCATTTCATAGCGCATACGGTACTGCAACGCCGTATGATCTTCGTGACGCGTTGGCCGGTGCTAAAGGTGCTCCAGGATCATTTAAAAGTTATTTCAATACGTGGGTCACTCAAAAGGGGTATCCCCTTCTGACCGTTTCTCGTTTGTCTACTGGCCAGTGGAGTATACAACAGTCTCGTTATTTGCCAAAAAAAACAGGCGAAAGTCCTAAGGAAGTTTGGTCGATGCCTCTGTCTTATACTTGGCAAAATGCACCAAATTTTCAAGATACGACGCCAAATATGTGGTTCGTATCCTCTGTAAGCAATTGGTACACCGGTACACCAAACAAGTGGATTATCATGAATAAACAACAGACCGGTGAGCACCTAATTTATTATATTACGTTTGGCGAAAAAAAGGCCGCGAAAAATAGGAAATTGTCGGCCTACAAAAAAACATTTCGCTGAACACACGCGAGAGAATTGCAAAAAAATGTGTGTAGACTTTTTTTTAAATTGTTTTTTTTTTTCTCGCATCACATATTACGCTGTGAAGATAAAATTGCACATTTGTACAACTGATTGCCATATTAATTTCTCTAAAATTATCGATAGGCTATTATCGTGTGAATTATGACGAGTACAACTGGAATCTCATCATAAACGATCTCAATACGAAGGATTACGTGAAAATTCATCCCCTGAATCGCGCGCAGCTACTAGACGATTCGTTTCAACTCGCACAATCGGGTTATCACGGTAATCATAACAAGTTTTTGGAAATATCTCGTCATCTTCAGCACGAAGTCGATTACATTCCGTGGTACCCGGCATTCCGCGGTTTTTCGTATATTAACAGAGCGCTTATGAATACCGAAAATTACGATCTCTTCAAGGTAAGTCTCCTTCGATTGTTACAATTATTCAAAATTATATTGACTTTTTGTATCTTATGGAAAAAAATCTCTATTAGCTCTTTTTTTCATTTGATTTCAGCTTTATATGCTCAGGTTACTCGAGAAAGTAGAGACGAGCGTTGGATATTCCGAAATATCTAACGACGATCATTTGACAAAGTTACACAGACTTGAGGTCGTGGAGTGGTCCTGCAGAATGGGATCTTTGAACTGCACTACTGCTGCCCATCAGCAGCTTATACATCATCTGAATGGATCGAGAAAGTACGTTCCCCCGTTTGATGCTACAAATTGGAGTTTCGAATGCTCGTCGCGCGTCTGATGCTGCAAATTGGAGTCTTGAATGCTGATCGACTCCTGTTCTTTCAGAATATCAACGGATCTTCGTAGCGTCGTTCTCTGCGCAGGTATTCGCACGGCGAATAAAGCGTTATGGGATGAAACTTTTCATTTCTACAAGAAAAGTCGAGACGTGAAAGAGCGTCGTGCGCTTTTGGAAGCTCTCGGCTGTTCTCCCGATAAAAAAATCCTTAAATCGTATCTTACGAAAGCCATGGATCCGTCGTCCGAAGTCCCTCTGGAAGCCGTCGTCAAGTCAATCGTCGACGGAAGCAAAATTGGTGTCGACGCGACTATGGATTTCATTAAAAAAAATTTTGCACGAATAATTGAGACGTAAGGGGGACGATATTTCAGCTTCGTTGGGATGTACAGTTATCGCGAGAATTGGAAATTAACGTGAGATATTCTGGTTTTCTTTTTATAGCGGCGTTGGCGATAATCAAACTGTTCTGCGTTGTATGAATTACATTGGAAAGAGAATGTTCGTCGAGAAACAGATGGAAAAGGTCAGTTCCTCATTCCGAATAATTAAGACCGCATCTTCCATACATTTTATGGGTGTTTTTTCTTTTATAGTTGGAAAGATTCATCAATTCGCTATTAGCAGAGAACAAGGATCTCGCGGATGCACTGACGGCCAATGCTCTCGCAAGTGTTATCAGTAACATTGAATGGATGGAGAAATACGAGGGATCAGTGTCATCATTCTTGGAGACCCAACATTTAGTTGATTAAATATAATTTCGTATTATATTTTTTTATTCTGAGATCCGTTAAAAAAAAAAAATTTACTTAAAAATTGTATGGAAGAAATTGATCTTACAATTCATTTAATTTCGTTGAATAAAATTATTATCATGTTGAATAAAAAATGCACCAATTTAAATTCATTTATTGCGGCAAAGACGCAACGCGACGATCAATGAATTTACTTTTTTAAGTAGAAAGCGATGATAAAATTCTCGTTTAATCAGCATCATCATAGATTCGTAAATATTTGAATTTCTTAAAACAAACGTTATCATGCCATCGACCAACTGCCGTACTTCGGGAGTTTCCGTGCATTTACGTTAAAAATACATTGCTTTGTTGATCGATAAATTGTCTGATAATTTTCCGATAATTTCTTACAATTCTAAAGCAAACATTGTCGCAACCAAAGTTCCTGTGACAGTCGTGACGGTTAAACTTGTTGGGAACTTCAGCGCAACGTATTGTTCACATCGTAAGTGTATTCACGTCGTTCTGAATCGAATCTTCGATTGTAGAAACACAACAAGGCGAATTGAGATAATACGCAATTGTGTAGACCTGTAAAATCGTAAGACATTCACGAAGCTCTCGCGTGTGTTTAATTTCGTTCCAAAGTTCAATAAAACCGTATTTCGGTCAGTATAACGTCCTGCGATCGGGTAAACAATTACGAAGCGATTGAGAAAAAAAAAAAAAAAATGTTTGTTTAACGACGATGAATCATCGTGTCTATTTAACGAACCCCCTGAGAATTCTCGATTTTCACGGGTAGATAAGAGAGCTGTTGGCTCGGCGATAATATCAGAATTTTAGTAATCCACGGTTACCATTAGAGCTGATAAACCGCGAGAAACCCGCGGTCCGATGATATTCGACTATCGGTACTCGCTGATCGTAACGATTAGTTAAGGGATCATCGTTTCTGCACGTGATACCGCGCAATGGGACCAATTCAAAGAAGATTTTATCTATGTTTTTACGGTACCGCAAGGGCACACTGATTATTCTGAGAATACAATTATTTCACATTGATTATTACAGAATGAAATATTTATTCCTTTGAAATCCATCGACGACTGTTTCCGATGAAAAATATATCGTGAATGTCGATACCTGAGACGGAGCACGCAAATCGATTACGAAACAGTTTTGAGAAGATTAAAAAAAAAAATTCAGGTCAACACGCTGTTGACTGCAGGTAGCGTCGACCTAAATTGATCCAAATATCGAAATCGTATTTATACATTTAAAATTCTACAAATGAGAAGAGACTATTGGGAAAACGCTACAATTTAGAAGAGATCCTTACTACAATCATTTTTTTTTATTTCGAGAATCCTAATCCATATGAAAGAAATCGATCGTATTAGAATAACGTTAAATATCATGATCGGTAAGAAAAATTAGAATGAATTCAAATGTAAGAGAAAAAACAAAATTCTATCAAAAACAGAATTCATAGAGAAATGGGATTAATTACTTTTTTTTTACCGACTGGGTGTTGGTTTGATAGAGGAGATGTTTGCCTTTATATCTCTTCAATCTTCGCCGATCTATCTAATCGAAATGTCGATGAGCGCAGTTAATCGAACTTTACGATCGAAAATTCAGAACGCAGAGTTCTGAGCGCTTTGTATGCAGAAGTTTATATATGACCGATGGCATCCGGTTGGCAACGACTAAGAATGAGAGGATGAGAGGTCAACGTTAATAAGTCGTCAATAAATCAAGAAAAATATACCTTGACGAGAGTACTGTATCCCGAGCCGTGTATTTTTGCATTTTTTTTCGTATCTTTAGCATATTGAACTCGATCGATGTCTAATCTTAATTATCATGCGACATTATCAGGCCAAACGGTGTCGGAACTTGGAAAAATTTGGCTCGGCACTACCTTGATTTAGCCGTGTATATTGAACGACTTATTATCAATAATCGAAGTTTTCGACGGTGGTCGTCGAACGATAAGATAGCCTACAATACCCTACGATTATTTTCGGCGATAGCTGTCCACCAAAAAAAAATGATATAAAGCCATTGGCGATTTGGCAATTTTCTTTCACAGCCCGAGTATCGCTTCGTTCACAGTGCGTTCTCCGTCCGCGTTGTTTTATCTGACGTTCGAAACAACGGCAGGATGTCGATCCTGCGTTCTTTCCTGTCGGCGCTCCTGCTGGTGACCGCAACCGTGGCAATTCCTGTACCGAACATCGACGACCTTTCCGCATCTGTGAGATCACCGATTCGGGATGAGCGTTTTACACGCGTCGAACCGAGTGCCGACGATGTTTCTTCGCACGCGGACCCGGTACCGGAGGAAATTGATTATCGCCTTCCAAAAAATGTGATTCCCATCAACTACACCATCGAACTCGAACCTCATATCGTTGAGGGCAATTTTACGTTCAACGGTGAAACGACGATCGATATCACGGTCAAGGAAGAGGTGACGAATATCACTTTCCACGCCGTCGAACTCGAGTTCTCCGATACGAGTCTCGTTACCGCTGATGGAAAAATAGCTATTACACCGACGAGTTACGTTCCCAACGAAGTGACACAATTCCTTACGCTCGAGTTCGGAAAGCCAATAGTACCCGGAAACTATAAGTTGAAATTAAAATACGTCGGAAAGTTACAGGACGACGTATACGGAAATGGTTTTTTGAGAACCTCGTACGTGGACGAGAAGAATGCAACAGTGTAAGTATATTTTTTTTTTACTTTTTTTTAACTTACCGAACTCAAAAAAAAGCTTCGAAAATGATTTTTTTAACGCGTCAATGATACTTCAGATTTATGGCTGTAACTCGCTTCGAGTCAACATTTTCTACCTTTTTTTTTAATGCGCACAAAAAAGATATTCGCAAATGACTTCCTTCATGAATCAATGATAATTTAGATTTTTGGCTGCGACTCACTTCGATCCAATCTACGCCCGACAAGCTTTTCCATGCTTTGATGAACCGGCTTTGAAAGCTCACTTCAAAATCTCGATAAAACACTTTAAAAATTATACGGCCCTCTCGAACATGCCGCCAATCGAATCAACCGAGAACAAGGAGACTGACGACAAAATTTGGACCCACTTCGATGTTACACCGCTGATGGCGACTTATCTCGTCGCTTTCGCGATCTCAGATTATGAAAAGCTACCTAACAAAGACGGTAGATTCAACATTTGGGCCAAAAGAAACGGAATCAAAAATGGCAAATACGCTTTGGAAAATGGTCAGAAACAGCTAAAACTTTTGGAAGAATACATGGGTAGCAAGTATGTTCTTCCAAAACTAGATAACTTCGTGCTTCCCAACATGGGAGGCGCCACGGAGAATTGGGGTCTTGTTACATTCGGGTGAGTAACGATTGGAGGGAACTAAAAACAAGTTGAACAGTGGAAATGATAGAATTTTCATTTTTATCGTCAATCTTTTTTAAGAGAGCAATATCTTCTATTCAACGAGACCACGGACTCAGTTCTGGCGAAACAAACTATTGCACGGATCATAGCTCATGAATTCGCTCATCAATGGTTCGGGAATTTGGTTACCCCATCGTGGTGGGAACACACATGGATCAAAGAGGGTTTCGCTTCTTACTTCGAGAGCGTCATTCCAAATAAGGTTATTAACTGGAATGATCAAATCGTCAGCATTCATCATTAATTGGAATGATCCAATGATCATAATCTATCATTAATTGGAATGATCCAATAATCATCATTTGTCATTAATTGAATCACTTTTATTGAATCAAACGGTGCCGATATATTAAAAAGTTTGATATTACAGATTGAGCCAAGCTGGCGAGTGATGGAACAGTTCGTCGTTTCGAGTATGCAACGTATAGCGTTCAATGCAGATGACGATGAGTTTCAGCGTGCCATGAGCTCCACCGTCGAAAGCCCGAATGAGATAATCGGTCATGCCAAGGATACGATTACTTATACCAAAGGTAAACACGGGGTAAACCCCAATCATTCAAGCATCGAGCCATAATTTTATATCATTTTTTGAAATCTTTTTTCAGCTGCCTGCGTTATTCGCATGTTTGCGCACATTACCGGCGAGAAAACTTTCCAACAAGGATTGCATCGATTCTTAGAAAAAAAGTAAATGGTTTTTCTTTAATATTCTTTCCCTATTATCATAAATTGTCAGGTACCTTTTTATTAATAATTTAAAAAATCGGCATATCGATTCTAATTGATTTTTTCTGTAACTAGGAAGTACTCGACAGCAAATCCGGATGATCTCTTTGACAGTATATTGTCGGCTGTTGAAAATTCTTCGTTGAAAAAAGAAATGAAACAAAGTTTTCAATCGTGGGTGACTCAGGCGGGTTATCCGGTTGTGAGCACAAAGCATGCGAAGCTCGATCGCTTACATATCACTTCGAAACGTTATTTGTCGAAGAAACCGATTACCCATAGCCCTCCGGAAAAATGGTGGATTCCAATCTCCGTCGCAACAGAAAAAAACCCATCGTTCAGCAAAACTAAACCCGATAAATGGCATGTATCGGGTGAGACAACGCAGTATAGCGTTAATTTGTCAAACTGGTACATTATCAACAAACAACAGACCGGTAAGATTTTTGTCCTGAATTTTAATCATTTTTCCTCGAGAAAATGTTGTAATCGTACTGATTTCTTTGGCGATCCAATGCCAGGGTATTATCGCGTGAACTACGATTTGAGTAATTGGAAACTTCTCGCTGAATACCTGAGAACAAAGGACTACAGTAAGATACACGTACTGAATCGAGCTCAGTTGTTGGACGATTCATTCAATCTTGCAAAATCTGGCGATCTGGAGGACTTTGAGGTGTTCTTTGATATTTCGACTTATCTGGAGCAGGAAGATGATGCGATACCGTGGGTTCCGGCTTTTCGTGCCATTACTATATTGGATAACTCTCTCAGGAATACCGATCAATACGATTCCTTCAAGGTATTTTTTTTAATATGGCATCGATAAAGTTCCTAAATGACCAGTATTGTACCGGCGTTTATTAATGATTTTTTTTTCATGCCACCTTAGCAATACATTCTCAAGCTAATCGCAAAATTGGAAAAGACCATTAACTACAGCGAACTTTCTGAAAACACCTCGATCCAAAATACCATCCAAAGTACAATAGAATTCGCCTGTATGGTTGGATCTAAGAATTGCAGGGACGCGACTCACGAACATCTCGTTGCTTACATCAATGGAGAAAAAACGTAATTAACAAATCAAGTATTAAACAGGGAATGAGAGCTTTCAATTGATATTGATTTGAATTTACAGGATGTCGAATGTGTATCAAAACGAAGTTCTCTGCGGTGGAATGCGCTCGGCAAATGAAACGACCTGGATCAAAGCGTTTGAATTGTTTGAAAATAATGACGATACATCTGTCTTGAGAGCGCTTGGCTGTTCATCTGACTCTGAGATTCTCAAGGTTTATCTGGAGACGGCTATTGTACCGGAATCCAAGACTTCTAAGCATGCTGTGTCGATCCTGTACGCAGTCTCCGAGGGAAGTGCAGCTGGTATCGATATCGCCTTCGAGTTCGTTAAGCAAAATCTCGAAGCTGTAAATGCAACGTAAGTTCGATTGCATTCAATGTATAATTGTCCTATCGATAACAAGACTATGGTAAAATCTATTGTTCTTACAGCCTTGGTCAAGAATCTTACCTATCGTATTATATCGTCAATATCGCAAAAGGAATGAATACGAAGACTCAGCTCGACAAGGTGCGTTTACCGTCATCGTTGGAATTTTTTTGAATATGAAACTTCGATACTTCACATGACCCGTAATATTCCTTCGTTGTTTTTTCTTATTACAGCTGACGAAATTCATCGAATCACTTCCTAGTGAGAGCAAGGATTTTGCGGAAAAATTGAGGATAGAGGCCCATGGCGAGGTTGAAAAAAATCTAAAATGGAGCGATAAATACAAGGATCAGATAGGGAAATTCTTGGAAACCCAAAAACCAGCAGAGCCACCGGTAGAACCGCCCGTAGAGCCGCCGGTAGAACCGCCAGTAGAACCGCCAGTTGAACCACCAGTTGAACCACCAGTAGAACCGCCAGTAGAACCGCCCGTCGAACCTCCGGTTGAGCCGCCAGTCGAACCTCCGGTAAAACCGCCAGTCGAACCTCCGGTTGAACCGCCAGTCGAACCCCCAGTCGAACCGCCAGTAGAACCACCAGTTGAACCGCCAGTCGAACCTCCGGTTGAACCGCCCGTAGAGCCGCCAGTAGAACCACCGGTTGAACCGCCCGTAGAGCCGCCAGTCGAACCTCCGATTGAACCGCCCGTAGAGCCGCCAGTAGAACCACCGGTTGAACCGCCAGTAGAACCACCGGTAGAACCGCCAGTCGAACCGCCAGTAGAACCACCGGTAGAACCACCGGTAGAACCGCCAGTAGAACCACCGGTAGAACCGCCAGTCGAACCGCCAGTAGAACCACCGGTAGAACCGCCAGTCAGACCACCGGTAGAACCGCCAGTAGAACCACCGGTAGAACCGCCAGTAGAACCACCGGTAGAACCGCCAGTAGAACCACCGGTAGAACCGCCAGTAGAACCACCGGTAGAACCGCCAGTAGAACCACCGGTAGAACCGCCAGTAGAACCACCGGTAGAACCGCCAGTAGAACCACCGGTAGAACCGCCAGTAGAACCACCGGTAGAACCGCCAGTAGAACCACCGGTAGAACCGCCAGTAGAACCACCGGTAGAACCGCCAGTAGAACCACCGGTAGAACCGCCAGTAGAACCACCGGTAGAACCGCCAGTAGAACCACCGGTAGAACCGCCAGTAGAACCACCGGTAGAACCGCCAGTAGAACCACCGGTAGAACCACCCGTGGATACACCAACTGCATCTACTGAAGAGCCAAGCGAACCAAAGGCGGAGGGGAGCACTGACGGGGTGCCGGATGGTGCTAACACTTGTCTTCCCACTCTTTCACTTACGATATTTTTAGCATTGTTAGCACAATACGCCTCGCAGATTCTTTAATTGAATTAAGAATTATAATGAAGAGTCAACAGAGTGTAGCGACCCAAGGACTCTACATAACCCATCATCGCCAATTCATGAACAGCGTAATAAGACAAGTAATTTTACATATCTTAAAAATGTATACAAAATGTATATCTGATAAATATATTGCGTCTCACAAGATACTTTTGAGTTTTTCCGATTCATTGGTCTTACCAATTGTCTCAATATGGAAAGCGATATCTCATAGCCAAGCAGGATGCTTAATCCAGTTTAGTTCGGTTTTTTAATACCAGCGAAATGAAAATTAACTGGCGCCCACCGGGACGCCGATGTGTTTGCAAGGGTGGACGGCCGAAGGTGACGATGGACTTTTCGATTTCACGTTTTTTTTGCGTATTCGATGTCGTTGTTTTTGGTTTTGAGAATTTTTATTGAAAATTTAGCGTTCGCGTTCGAGATATAGAAACATTCGTCACACAGTATAATGTCCCGATCGAACCAATAATTATGAAGTGAATGAGAAAAGAAAAAGTTTGGTTAACAACGATGGATTACCCTGTCTAATTAACCTACCCCCTGACAATTTTCGATTTTCATGGGTACATAAGGGAACTGTTGGCTCGGCGATAATATCAGAATTTCAGTAATCCTAGGTTACCATTAGAGCTGATAAACCGCGAGAAACCAGCAGCGCTGATTGTAACAATTAGATGAGGGATTATCGTTTCCGTATCGAGGGATTATCATATCGATTATCGCAGACTGGAAAATTTATTCCTTTGAAATCCATCCACGACCGACCTCGATGAAAAATATATCGTGGATATCGATACGTGAGACGTTGCGCGTTTAAACTTGCAGATTGATTACAAAACAGTTTCGAGAACGAAAAAAAAAAAAAACAAACATTCAGATCAAGAATGTACACTCTTGAATCAAGGTAGCGTCGACCTAAATTTTTCCAAATATCGAAACCGTGTACATTCAAAATTCTAATTTATATGAATGAAATCGACTACATTACAATAATGTTACAATGTGTTATGATATGTATGTCATGATCGGTAAGAAAAATAATATTAAAATCCAACTGGATTATTTAAATTCAAGGAAATAAACAAAATTTTATCGGAAATGGAATTTATATACAAATGGGATCAATTATTTATTTTTCTACTGATTGGGCGTTGGTTTGGTAGAGGAGCTGTGACCAAAAACAAAATTTGCGACTGATACGGATTTGCACATTGTACGAATTATTATCAATAATCGATTTTTTTTTACGGTGGTTGTCGAATGATAAGATTAGCATACCGTACGATGTTTTTCGGCGATAGCTGCACCCACAAAAAAATATGTATAAAGTCATTGGCGATTTGGTGATATTCTTTCACAGCCCGAATATCGCTTTGTTAACTGTGCGTTCTTTGTTTGCGTAATTTTGTTTATCGTTCGATATAACGGCAGGATGTCGACCGTGCGTCCTATCCTGTCGGCGGTCCTACTGATGAGCGCAACCGGTGCGATTCCCGTACCGAACATCGACGAAGTTTCCGCATACGAGAGTCCATGGATACTGGATGAATGTTTTACACGCGTGAAGCCGATATTCCCCGAAGTTTTTAACATCCACGCGAATCCAATGCTCGGCAAAATTCTGGCACGCGTCGGACCGAGAGCCGACGACGTTGCTTCGCACGCGGAGCCAGTACCGGAGGAAATTGATTATCGCCTTACAAAAAATGTCATTCCCATCAACTACACCATCAAACTCGAGCCTCATATCGTCGAGGGCAATTTTACGTTCAACGGTGAAACGACGATCGATATCGCGGTCAAAGATGAGATGACAAATATCACTTTCCACGCCGTCGATCTCGCGCTCTCCGATACGAGTCTCGTTACCGCTGATGGAAAAAAAACTATTAAACCGACGAATTGCGTTCCCAACGAAGTGAAAGAATTCCTTACACTCGAGTTCGGAAAGCGAATAATACCCGGAAATTATAAATTGAAATTAAAATACGTTGGAACGTTGCAGGACAATTCACACGGAAATGGTTTTTTGAGAACCTCGTACGTGGACGAAAATAATGCAACAGTGTAAGTATCATATTTTTTCTTTACTTTTTTATAAATTACTGAATTAAAAAAAAAACTTCGAAAATAGGTTTTTTGATGAGTGTCAATGATCCTTCAGATTTATGGCTGTAACTCACTTCGAGGCAGCATTTTCTACATTTTTTTAAAATGAAAACCTTTCGCAAATGACTTTCTTAATGAATCAATGATAATTCAGATTTTTGGCTGCGACTCACTTCGAACCAATCTACGCCCGAAAAGCTTTTCCATGCTTTGATGAACCGGCTTTGAAAGCTCACTTCAAAATCTCGATAAAACACTTTAAAAATTATACGGCCCTCTCGAACATGCCGCCAATTGAATCGATCGAGAACAAGGACAATGGCAACAAAATGTGGACCCACTTCAAAGTTACACCGCTGATGTCGACTTATCTCGTCGCTTTCGCGATTTCAGATTATGAGAAGCTATCTAACGAAGACTGTACATTCAACATTTGGGCCAAAAGAAATGGAATTAAACATGGCAAATACGCTTTGGAAGTTGGTCAGAAGCAGCTAAAACTTTTGGAAGAATACATGGGTAGCAAGCATGTTATTCCAAAAATGGATAACTTCGTGATCCCTACCATGGGAAGCGCCATGGAGAATTGGGGTTTCGTTACATTCAAGTGAGTAACGATTGAAGTGGAACTAAAAGAAAGTTGAACAGTTGAGAAGATAACATTTTCATTCTTATCATCAATTTGTTTTAAGAGAGAAATATCTTCTGTACGACGAGGCCACGAACTCAACACTCACGAGACAATCTATTGCAGCGATGATAGCTCACGAATTCGCTCATCAATGGTTCGGGGATTTGGTTACTCCAGCGTGGTGGGAATACACATGGATCAAAGAGGGTTTCGCTTCTTATTTCGAGAGCCTCATTCCGGATAAGGTCATTAATTAAAATGATCAAATCGTCATCGTTCAATCAATAATGATTCAAAATGATTCAATGATCATGATTCGTCATTAATTGGAATGATCGTAATTTTGACAAATTACGATGATCATTATTGCTATTTATATTATTCATGATGAAGAATGATGATCATTCTTTATTACATGAATGCAGTTTGATTGAATTCAACGGTGTCGATATAAAAAAAAGTGTAATATTACAGATTGAGCCAAGCTGGCGCTTGATGGATGAGTTCGTCATTCGGAATATTCAGAGTATAGCGTTCTCTATGGACAATCTCGAGTTTCAGCGTCCCATGAGCTCCCCCGTCGAAAGCCCAACTGAGATAACCGGGAATTACGATCTGATTACTTATACCAAATGTAAACACGGTGCCCCATTGATTCAAGCATCGAGCCATCATTTTATATAATTTTTTTTAATCTTTTTTTCAGCTTCCTTTGTTATTCGCATGTTTTCGCATATTACCGGCGAGAAAGCTTTCCAAAAAGGATTGCAGCAATTCTTAGAAAACAAGTAAATTTTTTTGTTTGATATTATTTCCCTATTTCCACAAAATGCCAAGTGTCTTTTTATCTATAGTTTAAAAAATCGGCATTTCGATTCTAATTGATCTTTTCGTTTACTAGGAAGTACTCAACAGCAACTCCGGATGATCTCTTTGACGATATATTGTTGGTTGTTGAAAATTCTACGCTGAAGAAAGAAATGAAAGAAAGTTTTCAGTCGTGGGTGACTCAGCCGGGTTATCCGGTTGTGAACACGAAGCATGAAAAGCTCGATCGCTTACACATCACTTCAAAGCGCTATTGGCCGAAGAAACCGATTAGTCATTACCCTCCTGAAAAATGGAGGATTCCAATCAATTTCGCAACAGAAGAAAAACCATCGTTCAGTAACACTAATCCCGATAAATGGCATGTGTCGGGTGAGACAGCGCAGCATACCGTTAATTTGTCGAACTGGTACATTATCAACAAACAACAGACCGGTAAGTTTCTTGTCCTGAATTTTGATCATTTTTCCTCGAGAGAATGTTGTAATCGTGCCGATTTCTTTTGCGATTCACTGCTAGGGTATTATCGTGTGAACTACGATCTAAGTAATTGGAAACTTGTCGCTAAATACCTGAGAACAAAGGACTACGAAAAGATACACGTACTGAATCGAGCTCAGCTGTTGGACGATTCATTCAATCTTGTGCAATCTGGCGATCTAGAGGATTTTGAGGCGTTCTTTGATATTTCGACTTATCTGGAACAGGAAGATGATATGGTACCGTGGAATCCGGCTTTCCGTGCCATTACTATATTGGATAAACTTCTTAGGAATACCGATCAATACGATCTCTTCAAGGTATTTTTTCGTTATGGCATCAATAAAGTTCCTGGAGTACGAGTATTGTAGCAGCGTTTATCAATGATTTTTTTTTCATGCCACTTTAGCAATACATCGTCAACAGTTTCGTTATTCTTAAAGACCCAACATTTAGTTGATTAAATATTATTTCGTGAATTAATCATATCAATAAATTTGCGACATATTTTTGTATTCGGAGATCCGTTAAAAAAAAAAAAAAAATTTACTTAAAAATTGTATGGAAGAAATTGATCATACAATTCATTTCATTGCGTTGAATAAAAATTGTTACCTTATTGAATAAAAATCTCACCATTTAAATTTATTTGTTGCGGCACAGACAATGCGAGGGACAATGCATTTTTTTAATGTAGAAAGCGATGATAACTTTCGTTTAATCAGCATCATCAGATTCGTAAATATCTGAATCTCTTGAAACAAACGTTATCATGCCATCGAGCACCAGCTGTACTTCGGTAGTTTCCGTGCATGTACGTTAAAAAAGTTTAGCTTTTTTGATCGATAATTTCTCTGATAATTTTCCGATAATTTCTTGCGCTTCCTAAGCAAACGTTATCGCAACCAAAGTTTCTAGGATTCTTGGCGGTGAAGCTCGTTGCGAACTTCAGTGCAACGTTTGTTCACTTCGTAAGTATATTCTAATTAGAATATTTAATTGTTGAAACAACAAGGAGAATTTAAATAATCGGCAACTGTGTAGAACTGTAAAATCGTAAGATATTCATGAAACTCGCGCGTGTGTTAAATTTTGACCCGAAGTTCAATAAAACCGTATTCTTTGTCCGTATAACGTCGCGATTGGGCAAACAATTATGAAGCGATTGAGAAAAAAAGTTTGTTTAGCAACGATGAATCGACGTGTCTATTTAACAGACCCCCGGAAAAATTTCGATTTTCACGGGTACCTAAGGAAACTGTTGGCTCGGTGATAATATGAGCTGATAAACCGCGAGAAACTAGCAACCCGATAATATTCGACTATCAGTACTCGCTGATTGCAACGATTACTTAAGGGATCATCGCTCTTGCACCCAATACCGCGCAATCGGACGGTTTCGGTGTCACAAGGGCACACCGAATATTCTGAGAATGCAATTAATTCGTATCGATTAATCGCAAACTGAAGTATTTATTCCTTTGAAATCAATCCACGATTGATCCCGATGAGAAATATATCGTGAATATCGATACCTGAGACGGTGCACGTTTAAGCTTGCAAATCAATCACGAAACAGTTTTGAGGAAAAATAAATTCAGGTCAATAATATACACTGTTAAATCACGGTAGCGTTGACCTACATTTTTCCAAATATCAAAACTGTACATTGAAAATTGTACAAATGAGAAGAGATTAGTGAAACAACGCTACGACTTAGAAGAGATATAAAGAATATAGAAGAGATAATATAAATATAATATGAAAGCCATTGGCGCTTTGGCGACTTTCTTTCACACCTCGAACATCGTTTCGTTAACAGGGCGTTCTCCGTTCGCTTCGTTTTGTTTGTCGTTTAATATAACGGCAGGATGTCGATCCTGCGTTCTTTCCTGTCGGTGGTCCTGTTGGTGACCGCAACTATTGCCATTCCCGTACGGAAGATCGACAAAGTTTCCGCATACGAGAAACAACCGATACTGGATGAAATTTTTACACGCGTGAAACCGATGCACCCCGAAATTTTTGATACCCACGAGGATCCGACACTCGCCAAAATTTTGGCACACGGTAGACCGAGAATCGACGATGTTTCTTCGCACGCAGAATCGGTAGCAGAAAACATTGATTATCGCCTTCCAAAAAATGTAATTCCTATCAACTACACTATCGAACTAGACCCTCATCTTGTCGAAGGCAATTTTACGTTCAACGGTGAGACGACGATCGATATAGAGGTGAAAGAAAAGGTGACAAACATCACCTTCCACGCTCTCAATCTCACGTTCTCAGATACGAGTCTCATTACCGCTGACGGAAAAAAAACTATTAAACCGACGCATCGCGTTCCCAACGAAGTGAAACATTTCCTTACGCTCGAGTTCGAAGAGCCAATAGTACCCGGAAATTATAAGTTGAAATTAAAATACATCGGAATATTGGGGGACGAATTGTCGAGAAGAGGTTTTTACAAAAGTTCGTACGAAGACGAGAACAATGTAACAGTGTAAGTGCAATTTTTTCTCTTTATTTTTTTTTTTATCACCGAAGTAAAAAAAGCTTCAAAGATGGATTCTTTAACGAGTCAATGATACTTCGAATTTATGTATAAAACTCACTTCGAGTTAACATTTTTCGCCTTTATTCTTTTTAAAAAGCATAAAAAAACCTTCGCAAATGACTTTCTTTATCAATCAATGATGCTTCAGATTTTTGGCTGTGACTCACTTCGAATCAACGCACGCCCGACAGGCTTTTCCATGTTTTGACGAACCGGCGTTGAAGTCCCATTTCAAAATTTCCATAAAACACTTTAAAAATTACACGGCCCTCTCGAACATGCCGCCAATGAAATCAACCGAGAACAAGGAGAACAGGGACACTGCGAACAAAGTTTGGACTCACTTTGAAGTCACACCGCTGATGTCGACTTATCTAGTCGCTTTCGCGATCTCCGATTACGAGAAGCTATCTAATGAAGACGGTACATTCAACATTTGGGCCAAAAGAAACGGTATCAAACATGCGAAATACGCTTTGGAAAGTGGTCAGAAACAGCTTAAACATTTGGAGGAATACATGGGCAGCAAGCATGTTCTTCCAAAAATGGATAACTTCGCGATCCCCGGCATGGGAGGCGCCATGGAGAATTGGGGCCTCGTTACATATGGGTGAGTAACGATCGAAGTGAAATTAAAAATAATTTGGACAGTGAACTTTTTATTTAAAAAAATTCTTATCATCAATTTCTTTTAAGGGAGCAATATCTTATCTATGACGAGACCGCGGCATCAATGATCGTGAAAGAATATATTGCACAGCTCATAGCTCACGAATTTGCTCATCAATGGTTCGGCAATTTAGTTACTCCAACGTGGTGGGAACACACATGGCTCAAAGAAGGTTTCGCTTCTTACTTTGAGAGAATCATTCCCGATAAGGTCTTTAATTGGAATGATCAGATTATCATCATCGTCATGATTAATCCAAATGATCCAATTATCATCATCTTCATGATTAATCAAAATGATCCAAATATCATCATCGTCATGATTAATCAAAATGATCCAATTATCATAATTCGTTATGAACTGGAATAATGCAATGATCATCATTCGTCATCGTTTGAATACACTTTCATTTAAATAAACGTTGTCTATTGTTAAAAAAGTTCGATCCTGCAGATTGCGCCAAGCTGGCGCTTGATGGACCAGTTCGTCATTTGGAATATTCAGAGTATAGCGTTCGCTGTAGACGACAACGAGTTTCAGCATGCCATGAGCTCCCCCGTCGAAAGCCCGTCGGAGATAACCAGAAATTATGATCAGGTTACTTATACCAAAGGTAAACACGGCGCTCCATTAATTCAAGCATCGAGCCATCGTTTCTATGATTTTTTGAAATCTCTTTTCAGCTGCCTGTGTTATTCGCATGTTTTCGCATATTACCAGCGAGAAAGCTTTCCAAAAAGGATTGCAGCAATTCTTAGAAAACAAGTAAATTTTTTTGTTTGATATTATTTCCCTATTACGACAAAATGTCAGATGTCTTTTTATCTATAGATTAAAAAATCGGCATATCGATTCTAATTGATTTTTTCGTTAACTAGGAAGTATTCAATAGCAACTCCGGATGACCTTTTCGACAATATATTGTGGGCTGTTGAAAATTCTACGCTGAAAAATGAAATGAAACAAAGTTTCCAATCGTGGGTGACTCAGGCGGGTTATCCAGTTGTGAACACGAATCATACGAAGTTCGATCGCTTACATATCACTTCAAAACGTTATCTGTCGAACAAACCGATTAGCCATTACATTCCAGAAAAATGGTGGATACCAATCAATTTTGCAACAGAAGAAAAACCATCATTCAATAACACTAATCCTGATAAATGGCACGTCTCAGGTGATACATTGCTACATAGCGTTGATTTGTCGAAATGGTACATTATCAATAAACAACAAACCGGTAAATTTGTTTTCCTGAATTTCAGTAATGTTTCCTCGATAAAATTTTGTAATCGCATCAAAGTCTTTTCCGATTAAATAACAGGCTATTATCGCGTGAATTACGATCTAAGTAATTGGAAACTTCTCGCTAAATACCTGAGAACAAAGGACTACGGTAAGATACACGTACTGAATCGAGCTCAGCTGTTGGATGATTCATTCAATCTTGTAAAATCTGGCGATCTGGATGACTATGAGGTGTTTTTCGATATCTCGACTTATCTGGAGCAGGAAGATGATATGGTACCGTGGGATCCGGCTTTCCGTGCCTTCATTAAGTTGGATAGATCTCTCAAGAATACCGATCAATACGATCTCTTCAAGGTATTTTTTCGTTATGACATCAATAATGTTCCTGGATTACGAGTATTGTAGCAGCGTTTATCAATGATTTTTTTTCAATGCCACTTTAGCAATACATCGTCAAGCTAATCGCAAAACTTGAACAGACCATTGGCTACAGTGAACTTCCTCAAGATATCGCGTTAACAATGACGACCAGACTAAGAGCAATACATGTCGCCTGTGTAGCTGGATCTAAAAATTGCAGGGTCGCGACTCACAAAGATCTTGTTGCGTACATCAATGGAGAAATAATGTAATTCGCAAGTCAGGTGTTCAACACAGAGTAAGAACTTTCGATTGATATTGATTTAAATGTACAGGTTGCCTAATATGTACCGAAGCGAAGTTCTCTGTGGTGGAATGCGCTCGGCAAATGCAACGATTTGGAACAAAGCGTTCGAATTGTTTGAAAAGAACGACGATACATTTATCTTGACACCGCTTGGCTGTTCCTCTGACTTTGGGATCCTCAAGTCTTATCTGGAGAAGATTATCTTACCGGAATCTAAGATTTCGAAGCATGCTGAATCGGTTCTGAACGCAATATCCGAGGGAAGTGCAGCTGGTATCGATATCGCCTTCGAGTTCGTTAAGCAAAATCTCGAAGCTGTAAATAAGACGTAAGTTCGATGGCATTCAATGTATGATTGTCCTATCGATAACAAGACTATGGTAAAATGTATTGTTCTTGCAGCCTTGGTAACGAAGCTTATCTATCGTATTATCTCGTCAATATCGCAAGAGAAATGAATACGAGGACTCAGGTCGACAAGGTGCGGTTACTGTCATCGTTGGAACTTTTTTAATATAAATTTTCGATACTTCACACAACCCGTAATATTTCTTCGTTATTTGTTATTACAGCTAAAAAAATTCATAGAATCACTACCTATTGAAAGCAAAGATTTAGCGGAAAAATTAAAAATCGACGGCCTTGGAAAGGCTGAAGAAAATATCAAGTGGGGTGATAAATACAAAGATCAAATCGGGAAATTTTTGGAAACGCAAAAACCAGTAGAACCAATGGTAGAGCCACTAGCAGAACCGCCAGTAGAACCACCGGTAGAACCGCCTGTAGAATGCGCCCGTAGAACGACCCGTGGATCCATCAACTACATCTACTGAAGAGCCAAGCGAATTGAAAGTGGAAGAGAGCACTGACGGGAAGCCAGACGGTGCGAACAATTGTCTTCCCACTCTTTCACTTGTGATATTCTTTGCATTATTGGCATGATACGCCTCGGTGGTCTTTAACTGAATTAGAAATTATAATGAAGAGTCAACAGAGTCTAGCTGTCTGAAGGACTCTACAGGACACATAATCGGCAATTCCTAAACAACGTAATAACACAAATAATTCCACATATTTCAGATATTTATAAAAAATGTGGGTCTGTTAAATATACTACGTCTTAAAAGATACCTTTGAGTTTTTCCGATTCGTTGGTCTTACCGATTGTCTGAATAACGATTCTGCGATTAATCGATTCCACCGATAGTGCCAATAAGCAAAGGGATGTCCAACAGCCAAACGGGATGTCGGAGTATCGAGAAATGTCTCTAAACGTCAGTATTCGAGTTATTTCTTCATTTCGTTCATTGTAAGACTTACGCAAAACCGATTAATGAAAAATTACTTCAACAAAATGAATTCATTGACAAACATTTTCAAGTGTCACAGTCATTGAGATGATAAACGATCCCCGACAACAAAGGATACTGCGGATGAAGTACATGGCACAGTTATAAACAGTTAACCTAATAATTGTAATCGTCAGTGAGCCATTCATAGGAATTTATATTTGAATGCCGGTCAATTAAAGAAACGTTGGAAAGGGTCTCATCTTTATTTGGATCTTTATACCGTAAAACATACAGTAGTACAATAAAAAAAATACATTGTAATCGTCTGTTGCGCCAAAATAAAAATGTTTATGAAGAAATTTGTAAAGTGAAAAAAAATTATAAGTTTGAAGAACTAACAATTAGTTAAGAAAGCTAACAGTAAATTGATTCAACTTTTTATTTTTTTTTTCATTGTTTTTTCAACGCAATATTTCTTGACAGGAACTTCAAAAAATGTTGGTAGGTGTTAACACCGCTTAAGATAATAATCCAGACATCAGACTAATTGCCCAAGTCGTAGTACATCACAAAAGGTCCACTACCTCCGTCGGTCCATTATCACTAAATTCACGCAATTGCTTAATCAGCGATATTCGGTCAGAGACACTATATTCTCAATTATGTACCATACGTCATAATGTTACAAGTTTATAAGCCCATATAGTTGTAGACGACAGCTCAGTCGTCGATTTGCTACTGAAAGGGTCGACTTGCGTCTTGAAAGGGTGTACCGTTTCGTTATCTTTTTTTTTTTTTTCATAAGTCGATTATAAAATGTCGCCACCAATACATCGGGGATGTTTCATTCTGTTTATACTTTTACTGCTGCAAAATGAAAGTTCCGCGACAGCACATCTGCCCGGAGCGACGATTCCGGCTTCGTACGAAATAAAATTAATTCCTCACATTATCGAGGATAATTTTACTTTTCATGGAGAATCAAAAATTGTTGTGAAAGTTCTGGAAGAAACTCCGAACGTGACTCTCCACAGTAAACATCTTTGGATTGACGAGGATTTTACGAATCTAATAGATACAAATGGAGTCATACGGAAAGCCAAGAAGCACTCGTACGTGGAGGCGACAAGTTTTCTTGTTATAGAATTCAATCAACCAATCACGGCTGGCGATTACACGCTGGAGCTCAAGTACGCTGGTAATATGACTGCTGGAATTTATAATTCTTCGTACGTGAACGAGAAAGGTGAAAAAAGGTATGTAAAAGATCTTACAAGTAAAATCCGCCCCAATCCCGGCTGGTAAATGTCTATTTCTCCTGCTTAAGGCGAAGCGACACACCGACCCAGCGGCTTCAATCGTAACACTTTGCGATCCCGAACTACTTTAAGACGATCGATTCGACAGACAAACGGGAATTCGCTTCCGATTCGTCTATAATTTCCGCAGTGGAAGGGCATTCGCGTTTCCATCACAAGCTAATCGTCTTAAAGTAGTTCTGAATCGCAAGGTTATACCAATGGATGCGTTGAGTCGGTGTATCACTTCACCTTAAGAGTAGGCGAGATCCCTGCGGACTCAATCGATAATACAAACTGTAAACAACGTTTATAATTTTTTCACGCAGATGGCTCGTCGCCTCGAGTTTCGTTCGAGGAAAAGCTCGCACAGCGTTTCCATGTTGGGACGAGTATAATCTCAAATCTACTTTCAACTTATCGATAAAGCATTACCCCAACATCACCGCGGTATCGAAAATGCCGGTTCGTAACGAATTCCTCGATACCGATGGCAAAATGTGGACCAACTTTATTCTCACACCACTTATGCCTGTCTATCATTTGGGTTTTGTCGTATCCGATTTTGATTGCCTCCGAAGTGAGAACAAGAAATTAAGCTTCTGTGGCAGAAAAGAATTTTTACCGTATCTTAAGCATCCGCTGGAAGTTACCGAACGCGCAATTGAATTCCTAGAGAAATACATCTATTTCACGTGTAAATGGCCGAAATTTGATCAGTTCGCTATTCCAACTGAAGACAGGGGATGTGGCGAAATGAAACTTTGGGAATCCATAAAATACAAGTATTAAAACGATTTATTCGATTGGTAGATACTAATTTGTGCTTAGATTCCTTTTATAATAATAATGTTCATGGGATTACGAATTTTTCAAGGGAAACCGATTTTAAAAAAGATAATATGCTTATGGCGACGGAATACGGAGGTCTGACTGTAGTGCAGGAAGTCGCTGGTGATTGGATCGGCAGTTTGGTAACACTGAATACCATGAAAAGCGCATGGATCGTGGAGGGCTTATCGAATTATCTGGGATATTACGTTGTCGATAAAGTCGGTAAATAAAAAAAAAATGGTGTCCGTCTTCGAAACGACGATTAAAAAATTCATGCAATTTTGCAGTTGTTCCCCGACTGGAGAGAAATGGATATGTTCATCATTAGGAAGATTCAGTATATGGATTACTTTATGGGTAATGAGGTTCCATACGGACCTCTCGAGAGATTTCCCGATGATCCAAGCGAACTAACACAACAGCCCCAACGTCTCTACCGAGGTTTGTAGCATTAAGTTTAGTGAATTGGTTTTCTAAATTTCTTTAATGATAATCTTTAATAATTTTTCTGGTCAATTTGGATTTAAGGAGGAATCATGTTCGAAATAATGTCGAACATTTTATCCGAGAATACTTTCAAAGAGGGTATTCATGATTTCGTGAACCGAAAGTAAGAAGTATAAGTCATCTAAGTAAAATAGCGCAAAAAGATATTGTCGGAAATTATGTTTTCCACAACGTATTACTACTTATATGTTTCTTACCGATCTGCACTTTCGCCGCCCCAGTCAACATCGATCCGTTAACTCGGATGATCTATGGAACGCTTTGCAATTGGCTTACGACGAATATAACAAGAAATCGAGCGGAGAATTGCCGATAAAAGAAGTAATGAATTCATGGGTTCAACAAAATGGCTATCCGATCGTAAACGTTACGAGGGATTATGATACCGGAAGAGTTATAATTACACAAGAGGGAGTTGTGCATTCTTTCAAGTCGAATCGTTACTGGATCCCGATAAACTTTGCGACGAAGACCAATCCAAATTTTGAAAAGACCACACCAACTCATTGGCTTAAACCTGAAGACGAAAGCTTGATTATCGATGGAATTAACAAGGATGACTGGATCATTGTCAATATTCAGCAATCAGGTGGGCAATGTTGCAAATTCTTTTTCGTCTGTTTATAAAATTTCTGAATCAATAAAGGTCTCGCGAAGAGTCTTCTCGCGGTAACAACCAATTCAATTCTTGTAAATTTTTGAAACTCCGTCAGCACACAGGGGATTTTGAAGGTACAGTGGGCAATGAAATTTTAAAAATTTGACTTCAAGTTCACATTTTTTATTAATAAATATCCATAATACGCGAGTTAACTAACTATTGGGTTATGTAATAGACACCTAAAAAATCATCCCTGATAAAAAGATTTTTTTTTTATCTCGAAATACTGTGAAAAGTTAACCAAGAATTCAAATCTGAAGGCCTGAAAAAGGTGTATCCTGACAGAGGGTTAAGGAATATGTGATTGTGGACGATAAATGAATGTCTTTCTTTCATCAGGTTATTATCGCGTGAATTACGATGAAACAAATTGGAACCGAATCGCTGAGTACATGAACACCGCGAATTATCGAAACATTCACGTTCGCAATCGCGCGCAGTTGATAGATGATTTGTTTAAGATGACGGTGTTCCAACGACAAAATTATACGACCTTCTTAAACTTTGTTCGATACCTCGCGCACGAGGACGATTACCTGCCCTGGTTTCCGACTATTCGCGCGATAACCAAGTTGCGAGTGATCAGTTACGGTTGGGAAATAGACGAAAATATCAAAGTAAGCATTCTCTGCAATTATTGACGAGATTTATCATAATTTCTACGTGAAATAATTCTCAGTAAAATTACCCTAAATAAATCGATCATTTTTCTAGAAATTCTTCCTCGGATTAATGAAGAAACTCACTGAAAAAATTGACTTCAAAGATATTGACAAATACTACGGAACGACAGGCTACAATGCAAACACCGATAACATCAACCGTAAACCTAAAGTGCGTATTTGTATCTATATAATTACGATAACCCGATTTTTTGCACGGAAATCTTCTTTCTTTTTAGATACCGATATTGTCCGAAAAAAATATTACGAGACAAGAAATGCAAAATAATAATACTTTCTTCACAAGACGCTACGGTAACACTTTGAAATATACAGCTTGTGGTTTGGGTCATCCCTTATGTTTGGAATCGGAGAGCAATCAAACACGGGCGTTCTATAGTCACTCATTGAACTATGAAATTCCGTGAGTTGCACGTTTATTATTTATCAATTTGCATGAATCAAACCGATTCGAATCGAGAAGATTTGTATGATCGGTGATCGGTGATTTGTATGATTTCATTGATTATTTTTTTCCTTGTATAATTTACTCATCGATTAATCGTCATCGTCGTTGAGGCGACAAAAGACGTGATTTTCAATGACTGTATCGCGGGCGTTAGGATTGTTAAATGAATATAAACCTTTCAGAATGATACCGGGTTTGTTTTACTCGACGTTCTGCGACGAGATTGTTGTAAATTCCGAGGATGAGTTGCTGAAAACGATGGAGAATGCCACGAGCATGCAGTACGTGAATTATCTCGCATGTTCGCCGGACGAGACTGCACTTCGAAAATTTGTCGCTAAAGCACTGAACGGCGCGTTAAATCCGTCGGAGTGTCAAATGAGCAAAGCGCTCCAATATTTCATTGTGAAATCCAAAAATACTTTAAACAACAACGTCGACTACGTTATCCAAAATTTCGATGCTATATCCAGATAGTAAGGAGCGCTTTCACATTTTTTACACAATATTAAATTCGTTTTAAAATTATTTTTTTCCCTCACAGTTTCGAAAAAAAGACGGGTAGTGAGAAATCTAAAGTGGAGATGAACCTGTTATTGATTGTATCTGTTCAGGTGACTTACACATCGGATCAATTGGAAAAGGTACACAGATAACAAGAAAAACGAGCGATGACTTCATTAATTTATGATAAACATAACCCAATCTGTCGTTGCAGTTAATCGATTTGTCGAAAAAAGCATCGAACAATGCGGAACTTCAAAGAGCCATCAATTACAAAAAGGAGGACATCAAATGGAGAAAAGATAATTTCTCGAAAATCATGAAATGGTTCAACGATCATTCGTTCCGCGTCTCCTCGGCTTTGCAATAATCGATAAACCGAGATTTGGATTATGATAATTTATGACGATCGACGTTTATCGGAGATTCGATATTATCGATATAAAAATTGAGATTAAATATACATACAAAGCTTTGAATGAAAACAAAATAACTACCAATTAACGGGTGTAATAAAAATATTCCATTATTAACCTTCGAATGTCTGAGATGTTAAAAAAAAATGAGAACATCGCCGCGATTAAAATCGTTATAGAAAAAAATCCGAATTCTGATTCATTTTTACCAAATTTATAATATACGCAATGTTCTCGGAACTGTTCTTATCAGTCAACGATAGGTATTCGTCGATAACTACTCCTGTTGTCTAAGATCTCGGTCCGAGGATCACTAGACAGGAGCTATGCGACGAGAGATTTGAAATGAAATGAAACGGACTACGATCTTTTATAATTTCGACACTGATAAGCGCACCTGACGCTGCTGCGCAAAATATCAACGAAACTGATAAAGACACATATGTGCATTGCACTGCAACAGAATTTACAGGGATATGGCATTCACGGCGAAGTTTGGAGCGTATCTAAGAATGAGGTGAAAAAATGTAACATCCTCCACCGTATAAGGATCGCTAGCAATCGATAATAGAACGTTCGATATCATCAGATTATCGATTTTCTCTAATCCCTCACTTTCTTATTTTCATTAGTAGAACATGTATTTCTTTTTTCAGCTATCGAACTAGTTTCTCACTACTCATCACCATCTCACCACTGAATCTTATCGTTATCAACCTCGTGCTCTGCCTAATCCTTAGCATCGCCGATATCGCGACGAAAAATCTCGTGTACTACAATATATCGTAGTTGTAATCTTTGCGCACTTTGCGAAAAGAAAAAGATCGTTTTTCTAATAATGATCTTTTAATTAATTTTCATGCGTTACAAAAATTAATCTTTGATCACGAGGGCGAGTCATTCGTAATATACACATATATGTTACGAATTTACAATCAAAATAAACGTGTAGATCGCGAATAAATCGTCGTATTGATATTCAGTAGCAAGAAGCTTAAAAAAATAATAATGACGTTCGTCATTCATGAGATAAGATATAAGACGATGTTATAAATTCACGGATACGATGGATCATTCGATCATTCAAAGATTTACGATCAAACAGGTGAGAATAATTTCATGGCAGCGTACGATTTCGGTCAATCGATATTCGATTTTTTTCTTTTTCTTTCGTTGTGTTCGACAAAGTGCGTTAGTACCGAAGTTAGTAGTTGTAGACTTTGTACAGGATGCTGAATGCGTAATGACTACTTAGAATTGCGTGCGGAGGAATAGCTTATCGACACAACGTTACGCTGACTCAGCTTTCTCCAGTCTCGTGGACTATAGACTGTTTTTGTGTGCAGGAACAGTCGTGCGCTCTCGAACGCTTCACTTTCAATTGTTGTATCATCAGTGAAACGAATTAAATGTCATTCAACCAGTGTCGCCAGTGATATCGGATTATACTGCCGTTTACGGCGAAAAAAATAACTAAGGTAATTTTGCCTCATTTCATACGCCATAATAAATACAAAAAAAAAAGCAAAACAAAAATTAATCGATGATCTACCCGAACTATTTGGAACCAAACGGTTATTCATAGATCTTTTTTATTAGACACAAAAATTCCATAGATAAGAGAAACTCGGTCAGCTAGTAATAGTTGATTATTGACAATTCGCGAAATCACGATAATCGAGATAAAACACTTTAGCAATCGTTCGACATCGTAGCCTATTTTAGTTTTCGTCATCCAAATAATATATCGATGACTGCATTCGCCGATCAAATTCTTTAATCTTATCAAATATTTACAACGATGCATTAACATTAACGCGACTAATGTGTATAAAAGACAAATTTTTATCGATACATTATCGTCTCGGTAAGATTGATCGATACCCGGTGATCATTTCGATCGAACCGGAAAATTGGGCAACATGAAAAAACGCTCCGAAGTGTGTTTGTAGACAGTTTGCGTTGATAAAAATTGTTCGCGATTCCGTACTTGGAAATGTCAAGGTCCATCGCGATCGCTTGTCCGATTTCACGGTATTTAATGCCCGTTTCCGTTTTTACACAGTTTCTCCATTTACACGCAATCTCCGTAGATTCGGCCTGTGTGAGTCACTCACAGACGACAGGTTTTCCAAAAATTCAGTGATAGCCGAGCTGTTCATAAAGTCAGTCGCGCCGATCGACAATCGAAACAGTTGCAGTTTGTCTGTTGCAGGATGAGGTCCAGCAGGCACTGGCATTTCGGGCTGTTAATCGCAACGCTCTTAGCATTTGTACACACGAAAGCAGAGACCGACGCAAGAAAAAATGTATTCCGAGACATCGAAGAAACCAAAGATTATCGTTTGCCAAAAACAATTTTTCCAACTTCGTACGAAATACTGCTGGAACTTCCGGCAGATGAAAAAATAACGGTTTTCGCGGGAACGATAAAAATCAATGCAAGTGTTAAAGTTCGTACCAAGGAAATCGTCTTTCACGTTGGAAACATTACCATCTCCTCCGTGGCGGTTGTATCGATCAGATCGCCATTGACTATCGTTGCCAAAATGTACGATGCAGTAACAGAAAAATACACGATCAAACTTGAGAAGGAATTAGTCGACGGACAAGAGATCACCATGGCTATTGTGTACAAAGGCAGATTGAGAAACGACATGATCGGATTTTACAGAAGTTCCTACATCGACGACTACGGCAAAACAAAGTATGGCAACAACTGATGGATTTCAGTCTCTGCTCGAGTACAGTCTCGATGCGTCTATCGAGTTTTGGATTCATTGGTGGCTAACGAATTGCAAAATTGTTACAGATGGTTGGCTGCAACTCAATTTCACGCGACTCACGCGAGACACGCTTTTCCATGCTTCGACGAACCAAGCTTCAAGGCCACTTTTTCTGTTCGCATTCTTAGACCTCAAGGTTTCAATAGCCTGAGCAATATGCCATTGACGCTGTCCACTCCAACTTTGTAAGTGAAATTCACGGCGTAAACTAAACAATCGACAAGCCGATTTTTCTGGATGAAAAGCCTTCGGCATCTTCGAGTCCACCATCGATGCATTAAAGCAATTCTCACTGTTTTGGTATCATTTTTAGAGAATTTTTAGAGGCTTTGGTGAGGTCCGGAAAATATATTTTCGCTGTAAAACTTTTACAGGTTTTTACAATTTTTAGAACCACCGTTTACCACGGTAGTTTTAGAATTGTTATTATCCACATTTCGGCATCAACCCCCTTCATTCATTCCTTTTTTTTTGTATTTTTTTTGTTCTGTTTTAATCTATCTATACTCGAGAATCTCCCTGACTAAGCGCATTCTGCTGCTAAATCTCAAATGTTGTAAGTTTAACTCGATAATCTTTGCGATAAATCTTCCAGAGACGGGCGTGTGTGGGATTCTTTTGGTACCAGTGTTGTCATGTCCACTTATCTGGTTGCATTCGTCGTCTCGGATTTTTCACCACTGGAGCTACCGAGCAAAAACTTCACAGTATGGACGCGACCCAACGCCATCGATCAGGCCAATTATGCCCTGAAGATCGGTCCTCAAGCTCTCCAAGTACTCTCCAAGCTCTTTGATCAGGAATATCAACTCGAAAAGATGGATATGGTTGCGGTTCCCGATTTCGCGGCAGGCGCAATGGAAAATTGGGGTCTCATTACTTATCGGGAAACCAGAATGCTCTATCAAGACGACGAGTCACCGGATTCGTACCAACAAGACGTCGCATCGGTGATCGTTCACGAATGCACTCACATGTGGTTCGGAAATCTTGTTACACCCAAATGGTGGAGCTATCTGTGGCTGAGCGAAGGTTTCGCAACATACTACCAATACATGGCGACGGCTAAGGTAATCAAAATGAATTACAGGGGGAATCACAATTCAACGAAAGCCGAATCGTTGATTATGGTAGATAATAATCAATACAAAGCTATTTACTACGGGCTGCAATCGAAAATAATACGCATTGCAAATACAAGCTTCGCTATCGACTACCCCGATCATATCTCGTTGCAATATCTTTCATTGTTTCCCTGAAGTGTTCTGCACTCAAATTTTTTTTCTTGTTCGTTGGGAACAGCTTGAGCCTTCGTGGAGGATGGATCAGCAATTTGTCGTTGCGCGGCTACAGTCCGTTTACGCAGTCGACGCCTTATATTCATCGAATCCAATGTCCAGAAACGTTTCAAGTCAAGCGGAGATTGGAACAACCGGTGATACCATTACTTACGCAAAGGGCGCCAGCGTCATTCGAATGATGGAACTCACTTTCGGATCTGATGCTTTCAATTCGGCACTTCGGGAATATCTTGAAGAGAAGTATGCTACACATCAGTACATCATTGGTCGTTGATAGAATCGGCAACGGTTCAATCATAATTCCATTATCCCATGTGTTTTTTCATTTTTGATGTAATTATCTTCCCTTCAGCATATACGGGTCAGCAGAACCAGAGGACTTGTGGTCGGCTATTCAGAATCAAGTAGATCCCAGTAATCGTAAACTCGTCGCATCCGTCAAAACGATAATGGACACTTGGACGCGACAAGCAGGATTTCCAGTTTTATCGGTCAGCATCGTCAACGGCGTTGTGAGTCTTCGTCAAGAACAATTCCTCCTCCGCAACCCTAAGTCCGTAGTGTCCAAAGCTATCTGGTGGATTCCCGTTACCTGGACAGCACAGAAGAATCCTGATTTTCAATCGACAATCCCGAAGTCCTGGCTCGGTAGCGAAAATGCGAAGATCGATGTGAACGTCGGTACTGACGAATGGATAATCTTCAATGTTCAAGAAGCTGGTTACTTTCGTGTGAATTACGACAACGCCTCCTGGTATCGAATATTCGACGTTCTGACGAGCCCCCGCTTCCAAGATATTCACGAACTCAATCGCGCCTCGATCGTTGACGATCTGTTGAATTTGGCTAGAGCCGGGTATCTTGATTACGATACCGCCCTAACGGGTTTCAACTACATCAAACGCGAAACAAACTATCTTCCCTTCAAAGCAGCTCTCGTCGGTCTTGATTATATCAACAAACGCTTCGCGGGTCAAGAAAGTTACCACTACATCTCGGTGGGTGCTTTTGCAACTGTTGAATCCATCAAACGCCACACATAGACACTGTTCGTTATCCAAAAAATTGGTTATTCCAGAACTACTCATTGTCCATTATCAAATACATCTATAACGATTTGGGGTACGATGATCACGTTGATGACACCAGACTGACGATTCTCTTACGAAAAGAATTGAACAGCTGGGCGTGCGACTTCGATGAGTCGGAGTGCGTCAAAAAATCAATGGATTACTTTAGCAACTGGCGTTTAAAATCCAAGCCGTGAGTACAAGAGTTTTTCTCTTCTGTTATTCGCAACAGCGGATCTTGATGAGATACAATCTTATTTTTAGGGTACCGAAAAATCAGAGACCAGCTGCTTACTGCACAGCCATAAGACACGGCAGTTCGGAAGATTGGAATTTCTTATGGAATCAATACACCATATCTAATTACGCATCCGACCAACTAGTAATTTTGAAAGCTCTCGGATGCAGTCAGGATACCACTAATCTCGAAAAGTAAGTACTTCTGATATCAATCTGTTCTGAGTCTCCCAAAGATTAATTCCAAATGATTTTTTTCATATTTGATTTATGCTTGTCACAGATTACTATTAAACGCTCTCCAGAAGATTGCGGAAGGCGGAATACGGAAACAGGACAGTACGTCGATATTCAGCGCAGTTTACGGATCGGGTATGTTCGGTGCTGAATACATTCTGGATTTCGTTGCGAAGCATCACTCGGTTATGGCGGAATAGTGAGTAACAAGAAATTAGCAGATTCTTCAGTCCAATGATTTTGACAAAAGATGATTCGTAATCTGTAACTTTTTATCATTTTGAAACTTAAGTTACGGTGGATACGGCACGGTAGCCAGCATACTGTCTGGAGCAGCGCAACGATTCTCGACGGTTGAACACATCGAGAAATTCGCGACTCTGATGGACAACTTCGCGTCTGAATTCGCGACCATCTCGGAGTCGTTGAAGACATCGTTGGAGCTTGCGAAATACGAACTACTATGGTTCGAGAACAACGAAGGAGCTATAATCGATTGGATACAGAAGTCTGGAAAGGGTGAACTACCGACACCAAAACCGCCGCCTAGTACGGAAGATCCGGCCACCGACACGAGCAAAACGACTGATTATCTTTTACCAACGAGCATTGTGCCTCAGAGTTATATCATCAAAGTGACGCCTTATATAGAGCCAGGAAAATTCACGTTCGACGGTACAGTTCACATTACCGCGAGTGTCGTTGAAACTACCAACATTGTAGTTCTTCACACGAACGAAATTGATCTCACTGCAATGACGCTGATCGCGAATGGAGAACATGTCAAAGTAAACAGTACAGTCCTGAGTGAACAGTACCAGTTTTTGACGATAACTCTCGCTGCGAATCTGATGGTCGGTACGACGCTGGAGATCGAGATAGGTTACACGGGACAATTGAACACGGCAATGAGAGGATTCTACAGAAGTTCGTACATCGACAATGCCGGCAATACCAAGTAAATTATAGAGATCTTTGCAAACGATACTAAGTTTAAGCTTCAATTTTAAGTGCAACTTTATCCTCACAGATGGTTAGCCGCGACCCATTTGGAACCAGTTGGCGCACGGAAGATGTTCCCATGCTTTGACGAACCAGCGCTCAAAGCCACTTTCGTTATCAGCGTAAACAGGCCCGCTGAGTACAAGGCTATCAGTAATACTCCTCTCGAAACATCGACGCCTGCTGCGTAAGTATATTTCAAGATAATTTTGATGACTAGGAAGATTACAATTTTTGTTTATCTTGGTAAGGGTATAAAAAGAAACACTGTTTTTGTTTTGTTTACATGTCTTCAGTAATGGAAGAGTCGTGGATACTTTCGAGAAGACCCCGGTAATGTCGACGTACCTGGTTGCGCTAATCGTCTCGGATTTTGCATCCTTGGAAGACATAGAAAATTCTTGTGCAACCTGGGCGAGACCTAATGCGATTCAGCAAGCCAAGTACGCTTTATCCGTGATGTCACCTTTGGTGAAATTCTTCGAGAAAGCTGTGAACCATCCGTACCAATTGCCCAAACTCGACATGGTCGCTCTTCCGGATTTCGCATCGGGAGCTATGGAGAACTGGGGTCTGCTAACTTACAAAGAATCCAATATGCTCTACGACGAAAAACATTCGCCAATAACGTCGAAACAAGTGATCGCCGACGTCATATCGCACGAAATATCGCATCAGTGGTTCGGTGATCAAGTCAGTCCGAGATGGTGGAAGTATCTATGGCTTAGTGAAGGTTTCGCCAGATATTTCCAGTACCACGGCACCGCGACTGTAAGTTTCTCAATATTTTTTGAACACAGGTTCATCATCGAAAACCAGCACTTTTTTTAAATATGATTTTCCATTTATCTCCGCCGTTCTTGTTCTCCAATAGGTGGAAACGGAATGGGGACTCAAGTCGCAGTTTGTCGTCGAACAACTACATCAGGCTTTTGGCGCTGACGGTCTCGATTCAACTCATCCAATGACCCACGACGTTTACAGTCCTTCCGAAATAAGCGGTATATTCGATACCATATCCTACGCAAAAGCTGCTAGCGTCTTGCGAATGGTTGAAAAAACTTTCGGCACTACTCTCTTCTACGACGCTTTGCACAATTACCTCACAGCACGGTTAGGATTGCTTTTTTGCATCATTTTTTTTCTGCACGAAAATAAAAATGATCGTTCGTCGAGAGAATATTTTTACATGAATGAATGTCTTATTGCAGAAATCGCACGGATGCCATTCCCGAACATCTGTTCGAGGCTTTTCAGGCTCAAATCGATTTGAGTAGTACGAAACTCGAAGCTCCGGTCAAGACTATACTAGACACATGGACTACACAAGGCGGTTATCCCGTCGTCAATGTCAACATAGCCGGTGGCGTTGCTTCCTTGACTCAAGAACAGTTTTTGCTGCGAAATCCTAACAAAGCGCCGATCAACAAAGTCTGGTGGGTTCCTATCACATGGGCTACAAAATCGAATCCTGACTTCACTACTACATCGCCTAAGTATTGGTTGAGCAAAGACAAGGGTTCGGTGCAATTAACTTCCGGCGATGATTGGGTCATCTTCAATGTTCAGCAATCAGGTAAAAGTTTCTCCAATGTGCGCAAAATTACATAATTTCTTCGAATATCCATTACGAGTTTTGAATTTTAGGATACTATCGCGTAAACTACGATTCCGAGTCTTGGAAACGACTGATAAATGTCCTTAAGAGCAACAATTACAATAGCATCGACGAAGTGAATCGCGCTTCTTTAATCGACGATCTTCTGAACCTTGGACGCTCGGGATATGTTGATTACGCGATCGTTCTTTCGGCAACGCAATACTTGAGCAAAGAGACGAATTATATACCTTGGCGAGCAACTTTTAATAGCCTCACTTACTTGAATCAAAGATTTGCTGGAAAAGACATCTATGAGCTGTACAAAGTGAGTTACCGATGTTCCCTTCTTATCTCAATTTAATCACTAAAGACTGAACGAGTGATTAAAATTTCGTTATTTTTTAGACGCATATCTTGACAATTCTTAAGCCTGCTTACGAAAAACTCGGTTTCAACGAACTTCCGAAAGAGTCTCATTACGACAAATTGCTGAGAAGATACGTTGTTAATTGGGCTTGCGAATTCAATCTCGAACATTGCGTTTCTTCATCGCTGCGATACTTTGCCGAATGGAAATCCAACCCGTCTACCAAACTGTAAGATTAATTCTAACATTTCTTTTACTGGCAAGAACAGCAATAAATATAATTGAATTCTGATTAAATGATTGTATATTCGCAGAGTTCCAGTAAATCTGCGCAATACTATTTACTGCACGGCCATTGAACACGGCTCAGCGAACGATTGGGAATTCCTGTGGAAGCAATACTTGTTCACAGGTGTGACCACAGAAAAAGTTACGATTCTGGCTGCTCTCGGATGTTCCCATAATAAGGAAATTCTTCAGAGGTACTTTTTTTTTTACTGAAATCGCAATCGTCTCTTGAAAAATTATCTGATTAATCTCTCAATTACGTTATTTCGATAACTTGCAGATTTTTGATGAGCGCGATAACTCCAGATTCGGGAATTCGATTCCAGGATAGCACCAGTGTCTTTTCTGCGGTATATAGTTCCGGTTTATTCGGTGCCGAGTACACGTTGGATTTTGTCGAAAAATATCACAAGGAAATGCACGCCTAGTAAGTATCGATAAATAATAACAATAACGTGCATGGTCTGCTGATTTAAAGATCTACTGAATCAAGACGTCCTCACAATTTTTTTCTAGCTACGGAGCCTACAGCAACGTTGGAAGTATTCTCAGTGGAGTTTCTTCGTATTTCTCAACAAAAGAACTTGTTTTGAAGGTACATTTGGTCAATATACGATAGTTATATCAAGATTTCCTCTCGATAAACTACCTATATTAATTATCTTGAATGCCCAACCAGTTCCAAAAATTCGTGGAATTGCAAGAGTCGAATTTGTCACCAATCAAGAATTCCCTTCAAAAATCATTGACTCGCGCCCACGAGGAGCTCACGTGGTATGACACGTACAGTCCAAGAATCTACGAATGGCTCGACACGACCTATCCGAGCGAAGATTATCGGCTTCCCACAAAAATTCGTCCAATAGCCTACGACATCTATCTGACGCCTTACTTGGATGAAAGCAAGTTCACCTTTGACGGTCAAGTGAGAATAAAAATGGAAGTACAAGAGAACACATCGAGCATTGTTCTTTCGGCTAACGAGCTGAAGATCGAAGATATTTCCGTTTACATCGACTCCGTAAATGGATTGACCGTTTCCAGTCACAATATCAATTCAACGACTCACAGATTTACAATCTATCTCACCACGACCGTTAACGCCGGAAGCACACTATCGGCTTGGATCACGTACACTGGTGTTCTGAATGACAAAATGAAAGGATTCTATCGAAGCTCTTACGTGGACAAAACTGGTGAAACAAGGTAAGCTGAGACTTTTTTTGGGAAATGCATTTATAAGATTTTTTCCAAAGATGGAGGTTGAACTTGTTGATTTTTGCAGATGGCTGGCGAGTACGAAGTTCGAACCTGTTCACGCACGGCAAGCATTCCCCTGCTTCGACGAACCTGCCTTTAAGGCCAAATTCTCCATTTATATACAGAGGCCGAATTATTATCATTCCATGAGCAACATGCCGTTGACCATCTCAGTTCCTTCAGAGTACGAAATATGATTCAATGACCGGCACAATCGAGTAGAACCACTAATCAACACTGATCAAACGAATAGTAATCGCTGATCGTTATGATTTAGTGTTCATTAGCAGCTTTGCTCTTTCCGTTCCTGGTTTTTCTTCATGGCAAGTTAAAAACGAAGAATTATCTGATTAAAATCGATGTCATTCACCTTTCAGAAGGACAAACTGGACTTGGGACTCGTACGAGGAGACTAAAGTCATGTCTTCCTATTTGGTAGCATTCATTGTATCTGACTTTGAATCGCTGCAAAATGGCAAACATGATTTCGCTGTTTGGGGACGTCCGGAAGCTGTCAAACATGGTGCATATGCTCTAAACGTTGGACAGAGGGCTTTGAAATTTTTAGAAAGTTTTACCGGTATTGAGTATCCATTACGGAAGATGGACTTGGTTGCTATACCAGACTTTGCTTCCGGGGCCATGGAGAACTGGGGTCTCGTCACATTCCGGTGAGGACATTATGCATAGCTTCGTGTTACAGCGAAGGCGATCGTTCAAACGTGTCATTAAATAATTCTAATTTGTTGATCCGCCTTTTTTCCGCAGGGAATACGGTTTATTTTATCATGAGGACGTCACATCAGCAACATACAAGAGATACTTGGAAACTACTGTCTCTCACGAATTGGTGCACATGTGGTTCGGTAACTTAGTGACTTGCGACTGGTGGGATTACATCTGGCTTCACGAGGGTTTCGCTCAATACCTACAATGGATTACCGGTGATATTGTAAGTTTCGAAAGCTCTTAAAAAAATATTGCCACCAAAGCAGGTTACAGTTGAGCAAATTTGATTTGGTTACAGATTGAACCGCAGTGGAATCTTCTTCAGCAATTTGTCGTTTACGAATTGCAAGTTGCAATGGAGATCGACGGATCGCCGAAGATTCATCCCATGAACAATCAAGTATCTAAACCATTGGATATCGCTAATTCCTTCGACAAGATTGCCTATGGAAAATGTAAGATTACCATAAATCGTATCTTTCAACTGGCTGAAGGAGTCTTTCTGCTCCAAAGATCCTTGATAATTGACATTATGTTTTTTTTATCAGCTGCCAGTGTAATCCGGATGATGCATCATTCCTTCGGACCAAAAGTTTTCGAATCCGCTCTTCACAGCTATCTTGATGAGAAGAAATACAACAACGCGAACCCCGACGATCTTTATAACGCTATTCAGATTCATGAGGACCTAGAAAATTCTCTTGGAAATCTGAGTGTGTCTGTGAAGACCTTGATGGACAGTTGGGCTAATCAAGCCGGTTATCCGGTTATCCAAGCTAATTGGACTTCGGGTCTGTTGACTCTCGAGCAACAGCGGTTTTTACTTTCGGAGCCTAAAGAAGAATCGGACGAAACGAACAACGAGTTTTGGATCCCGGTGACTATGACCACGAAGACCCTATCGAACTTCAGCGACACCAGGCCATCGTTTTGGTTTGGTACTAAGCGTCAGCACGTGCCGTTAATTCTCAAAGATGACGAATGGTTCATTCTTAATATTCAAGAGACTGGCTACTATCGAGTTAACTATGACAAAGAATCATGGAGCCGTTTGAACGCGGCTTTGCAGAGCGAAAATTTCGGTGGTATTCATGAGATCAACAGAGCGCAGATAATCGACGATGTTCTTAATCTCGCGCGAGCTGATTACATGGATTACGATACAGCACTCTGGACCACGAAGTTTCTCAACAAAGAGGAAAATCATTTGCCGTGGAAGGCGTTCTTTAATGGAGTTTCGTTCCTGAATCAACGCTTCGGCGGTCACAAAATTGGCGAAGATTTTGCGAATTATGCACTTGAACTTATGGAAAGAATCTTTGAAAAAATTGGATTCATCGATATCAAAAACGAGGATCAACTCGATCAATTGAACAGACAATTAGTACTCAGTTGGGCATGCAAATTTGGACATTCCTCTTGTATGGAAACGTCGCAACGGCTGTTCGCCGAATGGCAAAAGGACGAAACAAAGTGGTAGGGGAGAGAAAAAATGTATATATTAAGTAACCTTTTGTGGTCTAAGATATGATTTTTTTTAATTCTATGTATTTCAGGATATCTCCTAACGCAAGACCCGCAGTTTATTGCACTTCAATCAGAGACGGAACATACGAAGATTGGGATTTCCTGTGGAATCAGTACAAGAAAACGGACTTTTCTTCCGAAAAAGTTGTCATCCTAAACGCTCTCGGATGTACGAGAAATACGACGACATTGAACAAGTAAGCGATATAAATAATGATGAGCACAGATTCAAAATCGATTATATCGAAAAATGTTGATAACTTCTAAAAATGTGTATTTTCCCAGATACATGGAACTCGCGATATCGTCGGATAACGCTATCCGCGATCAAGACGTCGCATCGGTATTCTCATCTGTTTACAGCGCAGATACATTCGGTGTTGACGCCGCGCTGGATTTTCTTGTCAAAAATTACAACGACGTGTACAAATAGTAAGCCATTGATCGATTGTTCTTTCATGTGTCGAATTCTTGTTTTTTTATTTTTTACTTTAATCTTATAAAATCCTATTTGTTTTATCAGCTACGGGAATTGGAATGGCGTCACTGGTTTGTTCTCGAGCGTCGCTGGAAAAATATCGACTCAGGAACAGATCAGCAAGGTAAATATGTTTTTTTTTACTTAATGTAATTAATTAAAAATTATAAAAATAAATAAATAAATAATTAATCAATTATTAGCTTAAATTATTTTTATTTTTCTACTATTTTTCATATTTATTAGTTTTTAATTTTACAGTCAATGAAAATTGTCGAACTTTGATAGACTCATATAACTTTATGCCTTTGCATTTTACTATACTTATCTACCTTTTTTTTCTCATGTGCAGCTTGAACTATTCGCGGAAAAGAGTACAACTCTTATTCCTGAGATAACGAAGTCTCTTCGTAGCTCAGTGGAAGTTGCAAAGGATAATTTCCAGTGGTTTGAAGCGCATTCCGAAAGTATTCACATCTGGCTAACAAAAGCACCGACCGAAGTGCCGGACCCCGGAGAAGGTGAAAACTCGACAGATGACCCTAACGCTAGTGTCGTCACGACGAGCAGTGTATGTCTCGTAATAGCGGCGTTCTACTTCGTTATAGCATATTAGAATTAATTATTAAATTAAATAAGTAAAAGAAAATTCGCCGTCCTTTAAGATTCATCAGTCACAATGTTCGCCGAAAATCCAAGACTGTAAGAGGAGTCGCATTAATGCACGTGATGTACAAATTCATACCAAACTATATTATCGTATTTGTAATGTGATATGTTATTAAACTAACTAAAAAAAAAAATAAAAAAAACTTCATTTTTATCAAAAATATTTCGGTGTCCTGTCTTTTATATTTCGTACCGATGAAGAAAAAAGTGAATACTTGCATCTTATACGATCTTAAAAGCTCGACGAATAATTCTTAAAGATACGCATAGTCGTCCGGCGTAAGTAATCTCTTACGCGAAGAATCGTTGAATTAAAATTGACATTGTTGCGTACGATTGTGCGAATTTACAAACCATAATGACAATCGAGACAATGGTATCATGCGTAAAGCTCGCATGTTCGTTACTGGTGTTGGAATTCGCGGTAACAATAGAATCGGGTGGAAGCAATTCCGAACAACAGGGTCAACGAGAATCGCGAACTTCACGACGCTACGTTGCATTTTTCGAATGCAGTAAGCAAGTAATTGATAAAAATACGTACGGGCGATATTCTCACGATCGCGAGAAATACCTTGACAACGAAATATGTGTCTCTCTCAAAGACACATCGATAATTTGGAATTCGAACGAGTTATCATTGTTAAGAGACGACCTTCAATGCTAAGGCCACGTGTTTGATGTGAACGTTGAATATTCCAAGGGCTCCATCGATACACGAATGTTCGGGTCGTCGATAATTAATTCCTATTGACCGTTCCATGGACAAGGTAATTAATATTCATCATACTTTTGACCGATGCCTTGACACAGTGACATAGCCGGATGACACGATGAAACGTTTCAGTGAAACGGTGTCCGCGAAGACGGAAGGTTCTCCACATTCGTCGAAAAGTTGATCGCTACAATGGGTACCGTAAAAAGAGCTCTAACATGGGCAGCTTTTTTGTTCGTATTGATAGCTTCGGTGGGATCAATTACCTATGACGAAGATGGACAACCAACCACTGAAACGCGAGAAGAAAAGATGATTCGATATCGTCTGCCGAACAATACGATCCCTCGTGTCTACAAAATCAGCATCGAACCTAACATGGAATCTGAGAATCTCACGTGGATCGGAGAGACGACTATCGATATCGAAGTTCTGCAGCCAACGACGGTTCTGACACTCCACGCTTACAAAAATCTCGTGTTTGACGAAAATTCTACGGCACTCATCGACGCTTATAACACGAAACATATGCCTATAGAGCAGATTCGCGACGAGGAAGTGGAGTTTGTCAAAGTGAAATTTGATCATGAAATTCCGGTCGGCAATTATAGCCTCAACTTCAAGTACGAAGGAGATAATTATGGATCGAGAGTTGGGTTTTACGATGCTTCAATTGCGGCTCCGTAAGTTTATATTTATATTTATATTTCTCTACAGCTTCACTAAAGCCGATTGCCATATCAGATCTATCAAAGTAAACGGGGAGAACATCTGCCATAATTTGTAAGGACTTACATACTCACAGGACTTACAACTAATCAAATCCGGTGTATCATGCAACGTCTTCGCGATGTATTTAATTGTTGAAAAATCCGATATAATCGTATCTGCTTCTTCAAATTTGATTCATTCAAAGTCATTGAATAAATGTTTTTTTTTTTCTATAAAACATCGGTAAAACAGAGAAGCAATTCTATAACGTATATTCATTTACTGCTAATCGGGGATGTTCTTAAATATTTCTATTTTACGAAAAAAACGAGACAGTAATATCAACAGAACTATCGAAAAATGATCAATCTTTGATCATTTTTTGTGACCGTATTTCAGAAAAATTGCTGGAACACATTTCGAAGCGACAACGGCACGACGGGCATTTCCATGCTGGGATGAGCCCGGATTCAAGGCACGTTTTCGCTTGTCGATCGTACATTTTCCAAATTACACGGCAGTCTCGAACATGCCAGAGATCGAAAGGGTTCCAACGGCAAATGGCAAGATTTTGACTACCTTCGACACGACCCCGATAATGCCTACTTATCTGTTAAATTTCGTCATCGCCGAGTACGAAAGTGTCTCGAATGAGCACGGAAATGTAACAATCTGGGCGCGAAAGGATTTATTGGAGGAAGTTAAGCACGTGGTGGATCTCAGTCCAAAAATTGTGGACGTAATGGAAAAGTATACCGGATTTTCATACGGTTTTCCGAGAATCGGATCGGTATTGTTGCCCGTGTACTCTGCTTCCGCCACCGAACACTGGGGTCTGGTTACTTACTTGTGAGTGTCTTTGGAATTAATTAACATCAAAGTGTGGAAGGATTAGCTATGTGTAAATGGTGAATTAACTATTACAAAACCTTTGTTACATTTGAAGCGAGAGCATCATGAAACTCAATCAAACCCATGACATGTATGATCGCGAAGATTTGGCAAATGTTCTAATGGCTCACGAATTGGCACACTCGTGGTTCGGCAATCGAGTCTCTCCTTTATGGTGGGATGATCTTTGGCTCAACGAAGCGTTTGCTGCTTACTTTCAGTATTACATAATGGACGAGGTAAGTTAATAATAATAATAATGTGCACAGGGGAAACAGATTCCACGCAGCGAATATGGAAGTCTGGGGCATTAGGGTGCATACCATATGCTAAGTAATTCTTTAGAGTACTACTCTGAAAGTGCGCGAAACCTTTGATTATTTATACCGGGTGTTCCGACTTGTCTCATGTTTCAACTAACGGGCATTCCCTACTTTCGTCGAGATTATAATGACTATTTTTAAAAAATTTCTTTTATCCATCGACCAATCCCGTTATCAAAGATCTTCGACAACTGGGGTGGTGACCAACTCTTCATTCTGCGCAATAATCAACAAATGTCCTTTATCATTGACGATCACGACGCTATTCCTATAAGATGGACACCGGTCACAAACTTAGAGATCAGACGCCTGTTTGGACCGATTACTTATCGCAAGGGTGAGTTAAGAACCTCGAGGCGAATGCCACATTAAGATAGAGGAGACCGGGGGCTCGTTGGTACACACGGAGTGATAAAAATGAAGATTCCACACAGCGAATAGGGTATTCTATGGCATTACAATCCATATTATGGCAACTAATGCCTTAATGTTCCACTCTCACTGTGGGCATTTTTTTTTGCGCGTTTTCCGATTTGCCCCGCAGTCTCCACACTCGCAAATGCATCGAAATGAAAAAATCGAAAAATAGAATCGAGGAACAACGTGTTTTTTTCTTGTCGCAAGGTTCGTCGATTGTTCACATGTTTCGCAACGTTCTCACTGACGATGTTTTTCGCGCTGGTATTCAGAAATTCTTAGGCAAACAGTGAGTTTACCGGAAAAAATCCTGCAGATATTCTTAGGATAAGATTTCGAGACGATCAAATGGAACGTCTTTAACAAGTATCGATTCGCCTATTTAGCTCATTCGGTGCAGCAGACGCTGACGATTTGATGGAAGCATTTCAAGAAGCTTACGACGAGAGTTCCCACTCGGAAGCGCCTTTGAATGTCAAAGAGACCATGAGCTCGTGGTTGCTGCAGTCGGGACATCCTATAGTCAATGTAACGCGAAATTACACAACCGGAATTACAACGGTGTCTCAACAAAGTAACCTCGTCGGCAGAAATTCCTCCAACAAATGGTGGATTCCATTGTCCTACACGACACAGTCGAATATTAATTTTTCATCAACGGCGCCAACGCGTTGGATCAATGATACCGAAGACAGTGTGACGATCAGTGATATTGATAAAAATGATTGGGTCATTTTTAACGTTCGTGCTACTGGTTGGTATCGTATAGTTCGTCAGATCAGATCGAAACCAATTAACGATTTCATGATTTTTGTTAATTTAATTAAAAATTTTCGTTTTTTGTTTCAGGTTTTTATCGAGTAAATTACGACGATGAAAATTGGAACAGAATTACGGATTATTTGAATACCGATAATTATAATAATATTCACGTATTGAATCGCGCACAGCTAATCAATGACGTTTTTTATATGGTAAATCGTGAACCCGAACGGCATTTTGAGAAAATTCACAAATTAATTAAATATCTTTCGCGCGAAGTCGACTATCTGCCGTGGCGGGCGGCCAAGAATACCGGTATATTAAACGGCGACGTTTTACTCGGTACCGAATTGCACAAGACATTTCAGGTGAGAAAGATACATATTTTTATTCTGGTTGAACCTTCATAATTTATTTTTATGGTTTTGTATGAATAACTCCCATGGAAATAAGGCATAAATCGAAAAAAAGTATACCGCGAAATATATCTCATATATTTTACACGATTTAATTTTTAATTAAAAAAAAAAAAAATCTGAGTCTATATAACAAATTATTCGATTGATATATTAATTTTAGAAAAATCCCGATTTTCATATATTTCCAATATATTTTATTTAACCGGAAGTTACATAAATATATGCTATGTACACGTGACTTTTACGGCTGAAATTTTACAGAAATACGTTTTCGGCTTAATGAGTCGATTGATCGAGAAGGTCGGTTTCGAACAACGAGATAACGACGATCATTTGACGATATTGTCGAGGGGAGAATTTGTCGAATGGGCGTGTTTATCCGGTCACTCGGGATGCTCCGATTTTGCCGTTAAAAAACTTCTCAAAGTCATGGAAAATGGCACAACCGATAGGTAAACCGCTCGATGCTCCAACTCTTCGATTTATTGTTTCACAATTACTGTTTTTTTGTTTAATTCAGTACGAGACGTTTTCTTGATTAAAGATTGCATCGGAACACCAAAATTTTAATGGCGTGCGCCGGTCTTCGAGGGTTTAACGATACGACCGCGAAGCGTTTCGTTACATGGGCTCTCGAAAACGAAAGAAAGTTATTAGTGTCAAGTCTCGGATGCACGGAAAATCACGAAATTCAAAGAGATTTTCTAAACGCCGCTCTTACAAAAAATTTCACGGTATCGCCGGAAGAATTTGCATCAGCCTTTCGTTTTATAACCGCGGGAAGCGAAGAAAATTACAATTTTGCCAGCGACTTTTTTCTTCAGAATCACAGAGCCGTGAAAAATCTGTAATTTTTTATTTTCATCGTTATCCCCTTAATTAATCGTTAATTCTCGTTTTCTTTAAATTGACCGGTTTTTAAATATTTTTAGGGTAAATCCGAACAAACGGCCGTACGAACGAACGCCCCTATACGAAGCTGTCGGTAAGTTGGGCGATGAAGTAACAACACCGTCACGTCTGGAAAAGGTACGCAATTTTTTGTTTTTTTTTTTTAACTGAACGTGAATTTTTTTTTACCTAAACTTTGAAAAATCGATGCATGTAAATTAATTTCAGTACAAACAAATTCTGCAATTGGATTCTGTTGTCGAAATCGAAGATTTCGACCGCAATCGATATCTCGAATTCCTCGAGAAGCATGTGTCGCAGAACAACGAACTAGTTGTGAAATTTAACGATCAATGGCACGAAGAATTGGCCGCTGAGAACACAATAAAAAATACTCTTCCGGAGTCTCGTTAACAATACATATTTTGTACTTCGATTAAATTAAATTTGCCATTTATTGAATACCTATTTTTGGAGTTTTTATTGCAATTTTCGTATCTTCTTCGATGTCTTCAGCTTCGTTATGGCTAATTTCGTCAAAATTCGTCAAATTTCGTAAATCAAAAAAATTTTATCAGATCAAAAAATATAAAAAAAAATTTTTTATCAGTAAAAAAAAATGGTGAAAAAAAAACTTTAATATGGACTTCAAGTAAACCGATCGACAAGATTTATTTTTAACCGGCAAAAAAATTTTTGAAACATTCCTCGACTTGATAGATTTTTTTAACGATTTTTCTGAAGAAAAAACTATACTTCGATGAACATCGCCATAATTTTGCTAATTCGAATTTCTTAATGAGGAGCACTCGGATGATGTTGGATACATCGGTAAATCGCGATCCGCATATACGCGATGTTCTACTGTTGCGCCTATATATAAATCTAAAGCTATTAAAGAATTACAAATAATCGCATTGCCAAAACGACAATTCACCGTGATAGTTACACGTCGTATTTCTAACACGGGGGAGTTATTTCTAACAATGTTCTAATAACTCGAATGAATGACCGGTGCAATCTAACTTGACAAAGTAATTGCTCCAGTCGCGAGAGACTACGGGAGGAGATGCTAAATTGCAAGTTACGCGTGTCCCGCGTCGGGGATGCGAAGCTTATAAGCTTTGTGCATTTCAACGAGCACACCAGTGCTCCAGTTGATAGCGCAAGGGTCAACCCGGTGAAGAACTATTAACATTTCTGCGAAGGTATAGATAGCATTATTTAAAATATTTTTTAAGGCATTAAATTAATTTGCTTGGCTTCGATAATCAGTTTATTCAGTAATTTTTCATAAAATTATGTTTTTTTTTTAAATTTATATTATTAAAAAAAAAACAAAAAAATTAATTAATAAGTTCATTGAATATTTGAGTAAATCGAATGTTTTCGAAGTGTTGATATTTTATGAATTGACATGATTTGAAATAATTGGCGAGTTTGCGAGAAGTCCGAAGACACATATTACTAGCGGTAAACGTAGTTCGCCACTCACAGACATCCGGTCGCATTAAGCGCGCGCATTACTTCGACCTCTGTCGTAATTTCGAGACTCGTAGGTCACGGCCTGTTTCGTTGCGTAATCGCTGTTTCTTGTTGTTATTTTCATACATTTTTTTCTTTTTTTTTTTCTTTTTATTCATTCAGAGTGAATCATCGAGAATGCGAAGTTCAAAGGCTCGCGGGGGTTTCACCCTCTTTGTGTTTCTCCTGCTGCACATACAATACGCCGCGACGACGGACAATAGAGCAAAGAAAAATGAGACTTTGCAGTATCGTCTGCCGAGAGACATTATTCCCGTGGCGTACGAGATAAAAATAATTCCCGAGATAATTGAAGATAATTTTACTTTTCACGGTGAAACATTCATAAGCGTGAAAGTAATTGAGGAAACAACGAACGTGACTCTTCACAGTAAGGATCTACGGATCGACGAGAATTTCACGAGCTTCGTCGACGCTAACGGTGTTTCGCTCAAAGCGGAAAAACACACCTATGTTAACGCGACGAATTTTCTTACGATTGAATTCGACAAACCCATCGCTATTGGCAATTACACGTTGGGTCTCAAGTTCGCCGGTAACATGACAAACGTACCTGAAGGAATTTACAACAGTTCTTACATCAACGACGCGGGCGAAAAAGTGTGCGTCCACTATAATATCATTAAAAAAAGTACCAAGAAAAAAAAATTGCAAATTTCGTAAAAAAAAATATCTGACAATATCATTTTTTTTTATCAGATGAAACTTATTATTAACTAATATTATTATTATTTTTTAATAACAATAATAATCATAATGATATATAATAATAAGTTGGAAGTGATGAGAAGAAAGTTGAAAAACGCAAAGATAAAAATTAAGAAAATATTTTTTTCACTGATATTTTTTTTTCTATTCTCAAATTTGCAATTGTTTTTTTTTTTTATATTTAGTTTTAAGCGCACAGTTGAAACTTCATTTCATTCGTTCCTTCAATTAATTAAAAATACGAATAATAACAATAATTACGCAGATGGTTGGCGGCTACGAAATTTACCCAAATTCACGCTCGACGTTCGTTTCCCTGTTGGGATGAACCCGATTTAAAGGCGACTTTCAATCTATCGATAAAGCATTATCCGAATTTCACGGCTGTATCGAATATGCCGGTTCGCAACAAGTTCCGCGATACCGATGACAAGGAATGGACCAACTTCGACGTTACACCGATAATGTCGACTTATCTTCTGGCGTTCGTCGTTTCCGATTTCGATTGCCTTCGCGACGACAACGACAAGTTCAACGTTTGCGGAAGACGCGATGTATTGCCGTATTTGAAACACTCCCGAGACGTGAGTCAACGAGCAATCGGGCTACTGGAGAAGTATATCGATGTGAAATACAATTTGCCGAAAATGGATCAATTCGCAGTACCCGATGCGACTACCGGAGCGACGGAAAATTGGGGTCTTATTATTTATCGGTATTCGATTCGATTTATCTCACGGATATAAGGCGATCAAAAATTTAAACTGATTTGGTTTTTTTTTTTTTCGAAAGGGAATCATCGTTCGCTTACGAGCCATTCGTTCATCCGATTTCCACGAAAGAGTACGTAACTTTGACCGTTGTTCACGAATTGGCACATCAATGGAACGGAAATTTGGTCACTCCGGTAACTTGGAAGTACTCTTGGATCAAAGAAGGCCTTCCGACTTTTCTGCAGTATCACATCGTCGATAAGGTATAATCGATAAGGATTGCGGCGAGATATCGTTTTGAACTTCAAGCAAAAATCGAAATTCTTGTCTTCAAGAATACGATTTTTTGGGTTCCCGAAATGAATTGATTTTCACGTGATTTTTTGGCCTTTTGTTAGCTATTCCCCGATTGGCGAGAAGTAGATATGTTCGTTACACGCGTTATACAAGAGGCGGCCTTCAATTTCGATAATACCAATTACTACAAACCCCTCGAGTGGAATACCGATAATCCGATCGATATAAGAAGCAAATTCTCGTCGCAAATTTACAACCGGGGTTTGTATAAGTGAATAAAAAAAATATATATACATATGAGTTGAGATCTAACGATTAGCTGACAGAGCTAAAAAATTATTTAACGCAACCGATTTTTTTTTTTAAAGTAATTAACTCAACTAATTTTTAGTTTTTCCAACAATTTATGGTTTTCAGTATCGCTAAATCAATGAAAAAAATCGTCAATCGATCGTTGATCGGTATTAACCGATTTCTTGAATTTCAGGAGCCGCACTTTTTCACATGATGTCAAATATTCTTACGGAAAACACATTCAGATGTGGAGTTCGTAAATTTATCAAACAAAAGTGAGCAATCGATCGATGAAAAATCGATTCTGTGTGGATATTCGGAATTCATTCAAAATTTAAAAAAAAATCGACGCAATTCTTATCACCAATTTTGGGTTTTTCCGTTATGTTTGATCAGTGAATACGGCTCCATTACGTCGGACGATCTCTGGGACGCCATGCAATCGGCTTACAACGATAACAACAAGGAATCGAAGATCGTTCTGTCGATAAAGGAGGTGATGACGCCGTGGGTAACGCAGCAAGGTTTTCCTATCGTAAACGTAACGCGGGACTACAGCACCGGCAAAGTCATTATAACTCAAGAAGGAAATCTCGCCGAACAAAAGTCCAATCGATGGTGGATACCGATTAATTTCGCGACAAAGACCAATCCGAATTTTGAAACAACTACGCCGTCTCATTGGCTTAAACCCGATGATGAGAGTTTAGTTATCGATGGTATTGACAAAGACGACTGGATTATCGTCAATGTTCAACAATCGGGTAAAAAAAAAACAATATTTTTACTATTTTTACGAAAATACTTATTCCGAATCGTTGAAAATGAAAATCTACAATATTAATATCAAAATCTAATTTATTATTATTATTTTTTTTCATTATTTTTTTTATTAATAATAATAATTATAAATTATTAATGATAATAACCATAATTAATATTTAATAATAATAAAATGATATTACATTATTATTATTATTATCATTATCAAATTTATTATTATTATACAATTTTATTGCGTTTAGGATACTATCGCGTCGATTACGACAAAACTAATTGGAAGCGAATAGCCGATTACATGAACAGCGAGAATTACGAAAAAATTCATGTTCGCAATCGCGTCCAATTGATCAACGATTTGTCCTTTATGGTTACCGCAAAACGGCAGAACTATACGACTTTCCTCGATCTCGCAAGCTATCTCGTTCGCGAGGACGACTATCCACCGTGGCTCCCGACCTTCCACGCGATAAGAAGGTTGAGACGTACGATGTACAACGAGCCGGTCGACAGGGAACTCAAGGTAAGCCGACAATCGTCCCCGATGAATTTTTTTATTTATTTTAAATCGAACATTTTTCGTAGAAATTCGTTCTCGGATTGATGGAAAAAGTAATTAAAAAAATGGGTTTCGAGGACTCGAGCAAATACCTCTGGGAAATGATGTACAAATTGAAATACGATCTTCTTGACGGTAAAACGAAGGTCCTTGTCGTACACTTCAATAATAATTCATAATTCTTCGTAATTTATAAATCATAATAATTCTTTATAAATGTTTATCTTAAAGAAATTCGTTCCGACCGAAAAGGCTCTGGAGAAATTCTATAAGGGCGAAGATTTTTTGACGAGACGCCTGAGAACAAAGTTTCTATCGTTCGCGTGTAGTCTCGGGCACACCGCGTGCTTGGAATCAGCGAAGTCTCAATTGCGAGCTTCGATCGAAAATGAAACTGAGAATCTGTAAGTTTCGCGCGTGAGACTCAATCGGTAACATTGTAAATTGGCAAAAAAAAAAAACAAATTTAATGGGCACTATTAATATTCCGATTTTAGTATTTCCCCGGACGTGGTCAGCTGGATTAATTGTCATGGGGCTGCCGGTTCGGAGAAAGAATTATTGAAAAAAATTAATGGCTCGGACATAAAGTATTTGGGTTATCTCGGCTGCTCGCCCGACAAAACCGTGCTGCGGAATTACGTGGAACAAGTGATCGAAGGGAAAATCAATGCGACCGCGAAACAAACGAGAATGGCTATTCTACTTCTCGCCGAGCATGGCGACGAAAATTTGGAAAACGCGTTGAATTACTTCGTCGATAATTACGATGCTATATGCAAATAGTGAGATTTTTATTTATTTCGATTTATTTTCATTTGTTTTTATTTATTTTAATTTATCCCCCCTGTTTTGTAATATTTTTTGTTCGAACGTTTTATCGCCGCAGCTTCGACGAAATTCCGGATGAAAAATGCTCACCTAATCCCCGACATCACGTGTCGTCGATACTAAACGACATAATTTGGCGGTGTCATACACGCGAACAATTGAATAAGGTAAATAAAAAAATGTCTGTCCAACAACTTTTTTTTCGCAGAGCAATCGAATAACTCTATGAATGGTTTTACGTTGCAGATAAGCGATTTAATCAACAAGGAGTCGACATGTGTACCCGCGACGATCGAGACTGCCATTGAAGATCAAACGATGAAGATTCAATGGAGCGAGGAAAACGCTCCAATACTCGGCGAATGGTTACACGACCATTCATCCGGCGTATTGTCTACTACATAATTACACCGAAATCGTTTACGAAACTAAATACAATAATGTTGGCAACCTTTGTTCATTGTAGATAGAAATTATATCGGATATAAATTAAACGGCGTAACGATATGCCATATTTAAACTTGTTATTCAACTCACTTCTTCGATGTTCTCGTAGGGAAGGGAATCCAATGAATTATCGCACCGAACATTTCACCATTTAACAATAACCTCACAATCAATACATTGATATTCGCGTTACTGAAGAAATATGTTTTCATTGCTCGACAAAACAATCGAATGCGTTAAAATTATTTTTCTCCAATCGTTTTTTTTTACACTTACATCGAAGAATCCATACTTTCACGGTACAAACACTCATCGTAAGCCTTTTAACAATATTAAAACTCGCGACACCATCGGAAGTGTATCTTTTTGTGAGAAAACTTGCATTAAAGCCCCGCGGACCCCGCGCAACGTGCACCCTTCGTGTCATGGTGTGTACTGGCCTACTAGCGCAGGTCAGCTGACGATCGCGCACGGTATCATGGGTAAAGCGTCGCCATGTTCGTCCTTTGGGCCCCGCAAGTTCGGGTCAGCAGTTCGACACGACCCCGTCATTATTTCGTTGCTGTAAGTGTGCGTTTCGCGTTGTGAATTTCCGAAACAATTCGTTTCCTTTCGTGTATACTATACGATAGCAGTGTAAACAAGAAATTCCAACGCATCGTATTGTGAAAGCGATTTTACCGGCACGTGTCTCAAACCAGATGAGATTTACACAAATGTGAAGCTTCTCCATTACTCAAGTAGGTACCGTTAAGACTTTTTCTTATTTCTAACGAGGTAAACGAACCCTATTAGCGACGAAAATTGGCCCCATAATTTCGACATTTATCGAAATATCTTTTTTAAAATGCGACGCGCAACTCAATCGGCGTACTTTGTGCAAGGAAACGGCAATTTCTCGTGGTTCGTGTCTCGTAATCACAAATTGGTTGACACTTTTTTTTTTACGTTTATGACTTTCCAACTTCGAGTACAAATATATTTTTTTCGAACGCGCAATAGAGGCCCCAATGCACTTAGAATATTCTACTCAGCTTCATATTCGTCAACTAAATGCAAACAAAATTTTTTTTTTTAAATGAAATATAAATATAAATATTTCTCTTAACTCTACTTAACTTTAATCTGCTGTGACAGGTTTATTTGCCACTTGAAAAATTGTTTTTCAAAAGTTTACCGTCTGAAAAAATGTCACACTACCTTGAAAATAATCATCAAAGCGTTGCGTAGTTTCATTTTCCAAAGTCACTTCCCATTGACAATGAAACAAAAAAAAAAAAAGTTAGAATTAAACGAAACACGCATAGAATAAAAATTCATACATCTTTATTATCGCATTTTTCTATTTTCATACAATCAAACTTTGGAAAATCAGAAATAAGCATTAAAATTATATCCTAAAATCTTCCTGTGCACGCGACAATCAGATCAAGAAGACTTAGATACGCCGAACGCATGTCGTACAAACAAAAAAAAATACTGTCAAAAAAATTATAATATGGATATCAAAATACAATATTGTGCGATAAAAAGTTTCTTCGAAACAATTCCGTTGGTTATTTATGTTTTTCGTCTGAAATTAAAATGAAATTTTCACGTCTGCGACGATAATGCGATAAGATCAAATCGTTGAATTATTATTATCATAAAAAAACGTTACTTCGGATCGTGTTTAACAGATCCTCGGGAATTTTTTTTTTTTTTTTTCAGCTTCTTACATGAATCATATATTAATATCGCTCATATCAATATTTACAATTACTTACATAAGAAAACACGTAGTTATCGTTACGAAATCACTTTAAAACCGGGTATAAAGACACCGAGTTGTTTGGCAATTTTTTTTTCTTTTTTTTTTTTTTTTCGGAATTCTTAATTAAAAATACAAGTACGAGTGACGATAAAAAAATTAACTGTCAACCGGATATTTCTCGAGTTTCTTTAGCTCATTTCATCCTCAATCATCATTTCACCTATTAATCGTTTCTTAATCACACTTAATTGACTTACTAGACGACGATTCACGCGGTATTTTTGTGCAACCAGTCGCGTATCGTCACGTAATTTCTGTCCAACCATCGAACGTTACTCTCGGCCTGTTCCACGGCCTGCTGTACTGTACGAGTCGCAGTGCCAAGTTCCTCGCCGTGTTCTTTCGCGAATTCCAATAACTGAAAAAAAAAAAAAAAAAAAAAAAAAAAAAATGTTTATCGACATTAATTTTGGTTTTTACAAAAAATAACGCGACGATAAAAGAATTGCAATGTTTACTTACGTCCTTCAGCTCGTATTTTGTACTTATTTTCTTTGTCGCTGATTTGACGATATTGTTCATTATCGTCAGTGAAGAACCGCAACTGCAAAAAATAAAAAATATTATCGTATTTTTCGCGAACGAATTATAATCTAATAATCGTTAATTTAAAAAACAATAAGAATGTTTACGATAGAAAAGTTAGCGTTAAATTCACTAAATATTAACCGGAATCCAATGCTATTGCGAAATGAAAAAAATATTTATCAGGAACTTACTATCGTTTCACGCGGTCCCAGTTGTTCCTCAAGAAGCTGAATACCAAAGATTGTCCGATAACGTTGTTGGAAATAGCGTTGAATACGCGTGGCGTATCCTGCTTTCTTATCCCCGAATGTTCCCAAACTGCCCATTCAAGATATCGGCTGAGAATCCACGTTTCCCTGGTGCAACCCAAAGCGAAGAGTAGCAAATCTTTTTCGGAACCGACGTTGGTGTTTTGGTATCGTTGCCAAGCGAAATCCCATTCGGCTTGACCTCCGACGCGTATCGCCGTGCAGTAAACGACGCTTTTCAAATTTGGCGATATTCTGGAGAGCAATTCATTCGTTATTCATGCGCCGTTAATTTGTTTGCAAAACGACGTCGACTTTTGCGACGAAAAATATTACTCACGGATTGTCCCGATCGGGATTCGGCGCATTGCGCCAATTTTGAAACGCCTTTACGGCATTGCGCACGCAATCGTCGTGACCCAAACTACAGGCCCAACTGAGAACATCGATACGCGTGAAAACGGTCAATTGAGGATCGTCCGGATTATCTTTGAAACCGGTTTGCGTGTAAACGTTGCCTAATAGCTTCAACATGTGCATCTGCAAGAAAGTCGAAAGATTATTTCGCAAACTCGAAGTACAAAAGGCGAAAAAAATGTATTATTATCGATTGAGGAATTCAAGTTAATTTTCATGAATCAAATCAATTGGGTATTTATTATTAAGATTTTAATTAATTTTCCCCATTTTCCGCGAAACACGCAAATAAATCCTCAATATTATTACGCAATTTTTGCAAAATTGATTTTTTTATTTTTTTCGATTTCGTCGATTTTTTTTTTTTTTATGTTTACCGAACTTTTTTTTTCATTGAGATTTTCAATAAGAAGGATAATTTTATTAATGTTGTATCTTTTCCTGTTGTATGAACAGATTAATTAAATTAGCGACTCAAATTCAAATACATCGCGATTCCAATGAGTTTCCGGATAAAAAGTGCATAAATTATTAATGAAACTTTAGTTTTCGATTAATTTCATTGTAGCGTAAGATTTGCTGAAATCGATCGAATTATTATTCCAGTAAAAAAATATTTCTCGCGCAACTGTGACGAATGAAGAAAAAAAAAAACAAATTACCCTGAATTTGTCATATCCTTGATATTTGATGAGCATATTGTCCAAATAGCTCATTGCCGTAAGTGCCGCTTTCCACGGCACGTATTCGGTTTCTTGAGCCAAATAGGATGTTACGTTGAGGGCAGTAGCGTAATCGAGTCTTCCGGCTCTCGCCAAGTTCAGCGCATCGTCGACCAACTGTCCTCGATTTATCGTCCCAATGTCTTTGTAACTCGGCTTCTTAAGTTGCTTAACGATTAGCTGCCAGTTCGCGTTGTCGTAATTGACGCGATAATAGCCTTAAATGCAAAACCCCCCGAGTCAAATTATTCTGCTACACAAATTGTTGTCACGTGTGAGAAAAAAAAAAAAAAAACAAATTCATCTGAATTGGAGTTAGAAAAAAAAAAAAATTGACGAATTTCCGAGGATTTTAACGTACCGGTCTGTTGGACATTGAAAATTACCCACTGAGATCGACTGGCGCCGATGTTTGACAAAGTCATCGATGGCTGAGCGTTCAGCCAATTGGACGGTTGCGTTCGATTGAAGTTCTTATCGGCTTCGGTAGTGTATGTTATCGGTACCCACCAAAGAGGTTCCGATTTCGGGAAGGTTTCCGTACTTGAGTTTCGCACGGTAAATCGATCCTTCAAAAAAAAAAAAAAAAAAACAGATCCAATAACGAAGTACTCGATAATTAGACATTTTGGGTTAAAGATAATTCGATTGATTCAAAAACTCACTTGCATAATCGTGGCGCCGCCGGTATCGTAGTCTCTCGTGACTGTGATCACTGGGAATCCTGTCTGAAGGGTCCACGTGTCCATAATTTCTTTCACGGTAACGTGGCGACCGAGTACCCTATCTTTGCGCGCCTGTTTCGTCAAAGCGTCCCAAAGATCATTTTGCTCGGCGCTTTGATAAGCTCTGTTAGAAAAAAAAAAATTGATTAATGATAACATAAATTTAATAACAAATAAATAAATTAAAAAAATGATATCAATAGATTCAAAATTTTCGTAAGATGATTTACGTACTTTCCATTCAAATAATTCGTCAGACCGGTTTTGAAGACTTTGGTGGTTAAGAAGTGATCCATCATACGAATGATCGAAGCTCCTGAAAAAATACAAAAGAAAATACAGTTCCATGTATTCATTGCTCGATCGAAGCTACGCAAAGAAGAATTGTGATAGCGAACCTTTGCCATACGATATTCTATCGAAGATCTCATTTATCTCGTCCGGATGACCGACTTCGATAGATATTGGATGAGACGATTCCAAGGCGTCGAGAGCAAAAACATTTTGCAGCTCGTGAACGACGAATTGTTCGAGAACTTTCCATTCCGGTTCGACCTGCGAACAGAAATCAATGAAAAATCGAATTAATTAGATTTTTTTTTTTTTTTCTTTTTTTTTTCGGAAAAATATTACTCGACAAATTTGATTAGAGACGATGAAATAACATACGGAATCCATGCCGAGATATTCAACGTAACTGGCGAATCCCTCGTTCAGCCAAAGATCGGTCCACCAACTCGGAGTTACCAAATTGCCGAACCATTGATGCGCCAATTCGTGAGCGACGACGGTAGCGACTCGTTGCTGATTACTGCTCGTCGAAACGCCTTTTTGGAAAAGCATCGCTGTCTCCCTAAAGAAACAACGAATTCATATTGTTATTATCGTAAAATGCGCGTTTTCCATTTCCTTTTCCGGCGTAATTGTTACGAACGATCGAGAGACCTGTAAGTGTTCAATCCCCAGTTCTCCATCGCTCCCGCCGCGAAGTCCGGTAACGCTACCATATCCATCTTTGGCAGTGGAAATTTGATTTGAAAATATTCCTCGTAATACTTCAGTATCCTCGGCCCTATTTTGAGACTGTAGCTCGCTTGATCGATGGCCTCGCTACGTGCCCAGACTCCGAAATTTTCCGATTTCAAGGATTTGAAGTCGGTTACGAGAAATGCGACAAGGTACGTCGACATTGGTACCGAACGTTCGTAGTGATCCCAAACGTAATTCGGTATTCCCCATCTACGAATACAACAAAAATTCGTTATAAAAATCGAATTTTTCAAACCCTTAATCCCTTTCCCCCTTCAATTTCCCTTTGAATCCCTTAAGAAAAAAGAAACTCACGCTGGTTGCGGTTGTCCCTTCATCGGCATGTTGGATAACGAGGTCATATTTTCGGGGCGCGCAATGCTGATCTGGAATGTTGCTTTAAGTGCGGGTTCGTCGAAGCAAGGAAAAGCCTTTCTGGCATCGGTAGGTTGAAACTGGGAAGCCGCGATCCATCTATAATGCATAAGGGTACGTCGAAACGTTTGGTAAACATAAATCATCCCTTAGTTCGGGAAGTACACTCTGTGACTCTGGTTAACCCAAAGTTTCGGAAGCTCTCTCTATACTCGGTAGATTCGTGACACGCGAGTTCAAGGGGTTGCAAATAGCTCGATCGCAAATACGAACGCTTTCACAGCTCGATGTCTGGAGGTATCTCGCGTCTCAGTCGTCACCTTCTCGAGAGTGGCACTCAGTTGAAACTGCTCGATTAATAGTTTATGAAAGAAGAACGAACGGTCGCGGAGGAGTCTCGCGCGATCAACGCCTGAGTGATAATGCTTTATGCATGGATTGCAAAACAGGAAAAAAAAATCGTGAAGATTCTCTCCGTCGGCATTCAACGAAGAGCTTTGCACCCCATCTCTGGCGTGGAAAAGTAGCGGCTTTTCATTCGCGTACTACGCTCACGTATACATACTGCGAATACGTGTTTCGTTAGCCCTTCCAAGTAGTTCTTCTCTCGCGTAAAGCTACCGTTGAAACTTACCTCGTCTGGTCGCCAACGGTGTAGGAACTTCTGTAAAAGCCCTCGAGATCGTCGTTCAGGTATCCCAGGTACTTTAGGTACACTATATACTGCTTGCCGGCTTTCAAAGCTTCGGACATTCGGATAACGTGAAACTGTCTGGCAGTGTCGTTCAGTTGATCGACGATCTTGATGTTTCGTGTTTTATTCGTGTTGAATGAATACTCGTTTACTCTCGTGAGCCGCTCGTCGATCTTCATGTCCGCAGCATGGAGACTTATGTTCTTCGTATCTTCCGTTACGTTTACGAGAATTTTTACCTGTATTAACAATCGAAACTTATATGTTACCGAATTGGAGAAGAAAACGGTGAAAGAGAAAAAAAAAAATTAAATCGAAGTATTTGACTCAATAAAAATCAATTTTAAGGGTTAATTTTTTTTTTTTTTTTTTTGTGGTAATATAATTATTCGTACTGCCAGTCGATTACCTCTCCGCGGAAAGTGAAATTTCCTTCCCAAATGAAGGGTATCAGACTGAGTTCGTAAGAATCAGGAATAACGGATTTCGGCAATCGAACGTCGATCTTCTTTTTGTGCGATGATCCCGTCACGAATGTGCGCGCAGATTGGAGAACTGAATTATCGCCATATTCGTCGACGGTTCTCACGGCTTTGCCGTCCAAACACGGAGCGAAGTGATAAACTAGCAATCCGGTTGCAACGAGACACAGTAGGAACACTGAACCTATTAGGAATGCACCGCATCTCGATATAGTGCAGCCGCGCTTACGGCCGAACGTTGTCGTGTGGGGGTCCATCATAGCCAGAACCTCGCGAGATTGGGTCATATCATGGAAAAACCTGTGAAAAAAAATTAACAAAAAACTATTGTCACATTGATGCCGTGAAATTTATCGTGAAACGCGAAGGCTTATCGACTCCAAACTGTACAACGTTGTGTAGTTTTCAATCGATAGCCTTGATTAACTGAAAGTCGGGCTGAATTACTGATTTTACGTCTCAACGGCCTCATAATTTTCGCGATTGCGCGACAACTGAGAGATCGTGGAAGTTTCGCGAAAGCAATATAAATAAATGAATAAATAAATAAATAATTGTGGGTTTACTGTATGGATTAACCAAAAAAAATAGCAACTAAGATGTACAAATGACGCACAATAAACGATAAAAGCGCAAAAACACAATGCGGTAATTGTTCGGGAAAAAATGCCTGTTGAATAATTTTATTCGTGTTTCCCAACTGCATCGAAGACTCTTTTCTGGACTGAGAAATGATTTAAAGTTTTTTACAAATAAAAATGAGTCATTTTTTTTTTTTTTTTTTTTTTCAGCCATTTAACTCCATTAATAATATGCATTTTTGTCGAGAGATGTGTCGCGATGCGTGAAACGAGTTTTTATTTTAATCATTATTCTCACGTGATGACAAGACGATTTTGCGATTAAACTTGATAATACAATGTCTGGAGTGCACAAGAGCGTGTCAAGGTTAATAACTGCCAAGCGACACTATCCGACAAGTATATAGGCATTCAAATGCAAAGGTACAATGCTTGCGACGCGACGAAAGCAATTAGCGAATACCTTCGTTGATTATACTGCGCCGGGGAGCTTCGACGAGTGGAACCTATAGGTCTGTTCTCGATAGAAGATAATACGGTAGCGTCGCTAACCCATTCCCGTTGAGTTTTTTAACTCTCTTTAACGCTTTAAGAGGAGTGGTACCAAGTGGCACAAGGAAATTGCAATGGGCTCTACGAAAGGAAATAATATCCCTCTGTCATCGTTGTGTTTCAGTATTTCTCTATCGCGTGCAACAAGTCGTTGACTTCGCATAGTCTTCCAGAGAACAAAAAAAACAAAGAAAAGATTATAAAAAAGAATAAAAAAAAATAGTTTGCCTCGTATCTCTCAATCTCAAGACGCATCGAGCGGACATGCGATACTCTCGAATTTTCCTTATTGCCGAATACTTCATTGGATAGCTGCGTAACCTTAGCAATTTATTCGCGATCCCAGCCAAAGAGCGAAATGCATTTATAACAGTTCAATCGCCGGTAATAACATCCTTATCACACCTGCAGCATCGAACGCAACTCTTTATCGGTCCTGAGAAGCGCGATGTTTTTTTCTCCTCGTCGAAATCGTTCATAAAAAGATGACTGATCGAAAGTGGAGCTGGCAGACCAGCTACGCCGGCCGGACAAGTGTTCGAGATAAACTCTCGTAAAAAAAAAAAGGAAAATAGTTTAGAAAGTAACTTGGGTGCTCTACCATACCACCGGATAAGATTATAATGAAGAAAAAACTCGTTCCACTGGCTCTCCAGCCTCCCAGTCACTCCAAACTAAAAGACTTTATTTTACACAGCGCGAAGTATCGACTTGACGGTGAAACGAATAGATTTTTTATTATCATTATTATTATTTTTTTTTTACTGTAATCCACGATATCGTTGAATGTTCGATTATACGGACAAAATTTTATCGTGAAATACGAGGGGACGATATATTCAATGAAAAATATGGAAATATTGAAATGCGTGCCAATTCCCGGTTACTGAAAGCCTATCCGTTAATTAAATCTGCGTATCGATATTCGATAATAGTTTATCTGGAAAGTTAATTGAATATCGTTGTACAGGCGAATTGGCGACTTTCGATAACCGGTCAATTGCGATTCGCGGGACTCACTGCGTGTATTAATTCATTTGAGATCACTTCGTCGAAAGTTTTGTTCGATATAACTCCGGAATTGTGTCTCGAGTACTTCAGCGACGAGCGAAAGAAACGCACAAAGAAAAATCTAATATAACACACCGTAAAAGCGAAGGAAAGGTAAGTTGACGTCCACTCGGTTGGACGGTCACCTCGCAACTGTGCTATGGGAATATCATGGAGCCAAACACCGTTCCTTCGTTCGCCCCCCGAGGCATCGATACGATTTTCTCCTCCTCGTTGATGGTGACACGTGCCCCACCGCGACGCCTTCCGGTATCCGATGAACCGGAAGCGGTGACGACGCTCGAATATCGACTTGCTATTGCCAGATGTACGCGCATCCCTCTCAACAATTTTTTTTTCTTTCTGTTCCAAGAATTGAGAAACACAATACAAACTAAGAGATCCAAAAATCGATATTATCGACGGAGTCTCAGAATTTTTTTTTCTTTTTTTTTAATTAGACAGATAGATACACCTTTTTTATCGATACAAGATATTTAAATTCGCGTCAATAGAAAAAAGTGAAAACCGGTTTACGACAAATTTAACTGTACCACAACGTCATGGCGAGAGTTTCGATGGAATTTATTCAATCGCCTTCGATACTCGCTTCGTGCAAATAAATTCCCGGTTGTACTTATGATATTCTCGTTTGCTGTCGTATATAAATCGGTGAAAACTTTCACGAAGCCGATTCCCAGGCGGGGACTGCCCACCGAATATTAAACGACCCGAAGCCGATGTATCGCCCGTGTCGGCAGCGTTTGGCTGCCTGTTACCCACTACTCTCGCGAAATCGACGAACCAACAGTAGCAAAATACGGGTCTTACCTTCGCGATGGACTCGGATCGAAGTAAATAAATAGACTTGTCACGATAATGATAATGACGAAACGTGACATTATTACGGCTAATGTATCTTTCGCAATCGTTTGTACACATGGCTCATGACGCACGTGCCTCACATATTATATTCTTGGAAATAAATTGATGTTCGGAAATAATGAAGAGACGGTGGCGAAAGATTGATAAAATACTTGAAACGAATTTCTCAATGAATGGATGAATAGATCGTTACGACGGAAGTTGACTCACTGCAGACAGTCATATATATAGTAAAGAAAAAAAAAATTAAGAAATAAAAAAGAACATCGATACAGTACTCTGAGAATAAATTGCCTTTAGTCAGTGCAATTATTCATTGTTACTACGAGATGTGTATCCCGACGACGATGCGTAAATTGCGGTTCGCAGTTTTGTAGACATATTAACCGCATCATTGTAACAGTATATACGCAATACCGTCAAATGCATACAGTCATAACGTGAATCATTATAGCCACGAGACACTTAGCGTAACAATTGAATCATCGCAGCTCCCGTTTTTTATTTGCATCGTAAAATCGAACGAAAAAAAATTTGGTTCCCGAATGATTTGCTGAAAATTCTATGAAACTAATTTGTCAATTATTTTTCGTAATTATTATTATCGAAAATCAATATTCTAATTTTTTATTTAAAATTATTTTTTTTTATTTCAAATTCTCTGTTAATCGGACTTTTAGCCGATAATGTAACGATACAACCGCCTTAAAACAAAAACAACGTTAACACTCTACTTTTTCATGTTTTCGCGTGGGAAATTCTCATTTTCGAAGCATCTCCCTACGACTTCGAGTACACAGTGTCTCGGGTTCTTTCGAACCCCGTTTCGCGCGCCTCGGAATATCTAATCTAACGAAAGTGCATGGGGTTCGGAGCACATAGTGCACGTCACCGTTGAGATGGCTGAGCGACTCTTCGTATTTGCATCAACAGCGGAAAGTCGATCTCGAAGAGTGCCCGACGGACCGGAGTAGGTGTGGTACTACGACGCGAAAATGCGAAAGAAATGTGGGGGGGAAACACGCATTAAGAACCGACATGAGTAGAGTAGTCGTCGCCGTCGTCGTTGGTACTTTCTTGACGAATCCTTGACGGCGCGCAAGATGATTTACGACAAATATTGCGCAATAATAACCGCGACTCGGAGCCAACGAAGCGACGAATTGAGATTCTCGTTGTGTACCTATAACTTTTCGCTAAACGTGTATTCCGGGGGAGGGATACCAACCTTCGACGCTCGTCGGAGGCGCGCAACCTATTGTATGTATACGTAAAACGTGAATAGAATTAGCCGAATGAGAAAAACAAACGTCGGGAAATATTTTAGTGTCAAGTTCAGTATTCTTCTAATAGATTCGTTTGCGTCATGACGGACCCGTTGTGCGGTCGTATGGGATATGTACGGTACGATATGTATTACAAGTACATTAAAGCTGATGTTCTGCTAAATTGCACGGCACTAACATTCTCTCACTTGACGATACGCAGCCGGTTCGCTCTAAATTCATACGGGTCGTTATCAATCAGCAGCATATATGACACAAAGGCGTGGACAGCCGTCATCGTTAATACCACTCCTGTATATTCCGTTGGCAATGCATGTTCCATCGGATCTGCATAAGTCGTTTTCACAGGTAGTAAGACATCGATGTATCGATACTAAACGCACCGGAACCGTAACGAAGATAACTAAGATTTTGATTGCAGTAGAAATAAATTCATTTATTTGATTATTTATTATTATTATTTAAAAAAAATGATTTTTCTAAAAGTCCGAATAACTTTTTTCTTCTAAGTAATAAAAAATCATCCCTTGAAAAAAGCTCCGTCGTTCTCCCGATTTGCGTATAACAGCCAAATGGGGCATTGATGATAAATGTTCGTCTTGACGTTGACGAGAACGACGGAGAAGACCAGGAAAGAGAATGAGTGACGGATGCGCCTCGTAACGGTTCAATAAGTGTGAAAATCGCGAACGAGTTAATGGACGTTTGAAACGGACTCGTTTGGCGCTGAAACGATTGTGACGGACTGCGCTGATCGTAAGTATGCGCTTTAGCATTGCTGACTAATCTTTCGTGATTATCTTATAATTCTACGAGTCTAACGAACAAATTTTTTCAAATATTTTTGAAACAAATATTGTCGCACGTTTGCTGTTTCGATCTTATGAGCGCAGAAATAAAAAATCCGAGAAAAAAAATAGAAATCGATATTACCGTAATGAAAGTAATGTTGAAGGGCTTTCCATAGCCGATGAGCAATATGTACACATTAATGTTTAAAGTTTCACTGTAAATAGTCCACAATTCGATGAATCTGTTATCAATGATATTTCGAAAAGAAAAATAATGATAATCAGCCAGCAACGGGCATTGAAATTCGAGAAATTAACGCTGTTCTACAATATGCAGTAAAATCAATGGTTTTACTCGTATTATTTGATTCAATAAAGTTGAATTAACATAAATGAATTTTAATAGCTTTAATAGAATAAATGTGATCATTTATACGCAATCGTTGAATGAGCGATATAACTAAACGATTACGATTGATCGTTTAATACGAAGTTCAGTCAATGTCTTATTTCGCGAAGTTCTCGATCTATCGATAGAAAGGACACGGGAATGCCGAACGGTATGCTATCTATGTCTGCACACCTGTAAATCAGAAAATCATTATTCCATTGCCAACATTCGCGAGCCCGAGGCTCACAAATCACTAAACTCTCCCGTACCGTCTACTCCTGGGACTACAGTCTCCAATGTAATCCGCCTATTGTTGCAGTACATACCATAAATACCTTATCTACCGTTATCATTTTCATACGCGATTCAGGTATCAATGTTCTATTCTGAATTCTAAATCGGTTACCGAAAATCCGCGAAACAATCAGATAAAATTAATTAATTAATTAAAATCGTATAACCAAAAATAATCGATTTGGTTAAATACTATTATTAATATCAGTAAATTTATTGTTAATAAATTTAATAAGTTATATATTTCGCCGTTATTATTTCCCGAACATTAATTAAAAGAAATTAAACAACCGACATGAAAAAAAAAAAATCGTTAAAAATCTAAATAAACTTCGATTTTACACTTTGAAATAAAAAGCAAATTTCCTTCGCTTCGCACAGTCGAGTTTCATCTACCGAGTCTTTCTATCACCGGTTATCCTTGAGAGGAGCACCGAGCTGCTCATCCACGCGTGGGTAATCGAATTTCTTCGGTTACTTAACATCGAATTTCTTTCGCGGATCGAGTGGCCCACCTTACCGATATTTTGCTATATTAAAATATACGCGCAATGCATAGGGGTATAGACGCGGATCAACTTGAAAATCCGGTGGAGCCCTACGAGTAATTCGATCGTCGTAAGACGAAGGAGACGCGAGTGAGAGAGAACGCTTTGAAATATTTGAAGCTGCGAGCGTTTCGGACACCGGTGCACAACACTCGGTTCGTTCGATGGTTCTTGAGGTGTGTAAACCTAACGTGAACGCCCGGTTGGACAGCTTCGATTACGCCGTTGTGGTGTAGACTTACAGGAACAGGATATACCCTAGTTGGGTACCAAACTATTGGTACCTTATATAATATATGATCGCCGGCGAGTATATAAATCGATGGTTCAAACTTGAAGCCACGAGGGCGTATTAGCTGCGCTCGCGTCGGAGTAACTATGTACGTACATACGTACGTACGATGGGCTACGCGGACGTGTTTGATTGTGTGGGTCGATGTGTGTTTGTGATGCAAGAGACAGCGGTTACTCTCTATAGTTCACGGAAGGGAAAGCCCTGCGTATGTCCTGTCAGATCAGAATCCTCGCGGGCTTCTTCCGCTCGGAAATCGCTCCTTCGAAAGTCCTGCCGTAGACAGTTGATTTCGAGAGCCCAAGGGTATTATGTAACATTATCCTCTTTCTCAACACACACGACGAGAGCACTCGTGTGTAAACAATGTTCGTAAATTCTTTCCAACAATAAAAAACCTCCGACAGTCTCCATAAATGTTATTAAATATTACGTGAAGTGAAAAATAAGTGGAATTTCTGAAAAGCTTTTTTCCCAATACACGTAATTTGCATTTTGAAAAGTCTTAACATATAAAAAAAAATCGTTAAAATTTTATCGTTTGAAAAAATATTATATAAATAAAAAACAATTTTCTGTCTCCATGCAAATTGCTGTAAAAAATTGTCCCTTCACTGCGCGGTCGTCTTCCATGCGGTTAATCGTTAAGCTGCTAACACAGGAGCGCCAATTTTTTTACAGCGATCTGCACCGAGAAATAAAATTGCTGTAGACATTTTTTTTTTTGGAAAAATGTTTCTGGGATCTAATATAGCCGAATTACGAACCTCAGTTTCATCGTAAATTGTGTAATCAAATTATTCCGCGAAGTCAAAAAGTATCAAAAAAATTCCTATTATTTATCACGCATATTCGATTTGACAATTTTTTTTTATTTACAAAATAAAATTAACAAGATACAAACTACAGTGAAATTTCCCAAGAGATATGCGGGTGAAGAAGTATCGCTTGACGATCAAAAATGCAGAAGAAAATCCGAAAAAAAAGATCAAATTTTAGAAACACAACGTGTTTACGATGTTTATAGGATAAGGTCAGTGTCTGACGGTGACGGATGTGGAATGGGACAAACCGCGAAAACAGCGCTGGTACACAGTAGCGCGGCTACACGGTGTTACGATAGATCAGATGCATGCATGCAACTTGTATATACATGTATATAACTGCACGTAAGACATATATAGTGCAGTGGAGTAGCGCAGTCATTATCCACTTGTCCGCGTGGTCCACGCTCTGCCACCCACTTCAACGTCGGGTGCTACACAAGCCTCGTAAACTAAATCGGATAATCGGATAACGAGTACGGGGAGAGCAAAGAGGGGGGATAACCCGAGTTGCTTGTATACGTACCCAAGATACGTAAGTTGCACGCGCTCTCTCGCTCTCTTCATATAACTCGCGATTATTCGAAGGTAGCCGCTGTTATCGATCGTCGATGCCTTTCGGGCAAAAGCCGAAGCTTTCTCTCCCTCTCTCTCTCTCCCTCTCTCTCTGTCATCGTCTCCTCATAACGCTTATCTGCAACGTAACTCGAAACCTTGGATCTTCGATATATTGTAAAGATCGTCAAACATTATCAGACCCGAGGATACGCGCCTCGAGTTTACTTTGGCTTAGCGAGATATAGGAGAATCTATGACACTCTGCGTTTTAAAGACGATGGACCACACAGAATCACCTGTATCCTCGTCATCTCCCACCAGAGATACCAAAGGAAAGTTCAATGGTGAAACTCACCGGTTCGGTTTATATTACAGATAAACGCCTCTGTCATTGTGTTGGCGCGCGCCAGAGGCGCGAATAAACTCGGTCATTATCAGCGCTCCAAAAGCAAACTACCGGGAACTATATATAGTATATAATAATAATAGGCTCGATAGTAACTTTCTCCAGTGAAATGATCCTTCGCAGAATAACGATAATTTTGTCTCGACAAGTTACCGGTTACCACGGCGATCAGTAGCTGAATTATTGGCTCAAGCAATATCGAGAGTCCATTTTCATACATCGAGAAAAATTTAAAAAAATTTGATTTCGTTTACAATGAATTTATTTACTTTCAGAAAAATTTAATATTTTTTGATAATTTAGTAATAATTAAAAAAAAAAAACAAAAAATACTTTAATAGTGAAAATAATACTTGAAAAATACTTGAGTAAAATTTCTACGATGGGTTTCTGTACTTTAATGCACATGCGACATTAAAATATAGGCGGTCCGCCGAGGCGTTCTTTCTACTCTCGGATAAAGACGAAAAAGAAAAGAACCATAAAATGAAAAAAAAAAAAAGAAAAAGCTGTGTGCGGAGCAAATTACCACGATGCCCGGAGGCTCTAGGACGGTCCGACCAAATCCACTTAAGCATATTGGATCATTGGAGCGTGTAGTTGGAGTCGGAGAGACCAGGGTGGGTTTTGTGGTGCCCGTGAGAGGGTTGAAATAGCTATACGAAACAGCGGCGAACCGACGCGAAGCTGAATATCTCCCGCAGTTACCAATATTTTCGCGGTTTCCAATATCTATGCTGGCGATGTTGCGAGGTTCATCGCGCGGCGGCGATTCATTAGTTCACGCGGAGTTTGTACGTCGGGCGATTTATTCACCGTGTAAACTGCATCGTAGCTGCGCCTCGACCGGAGACGTTTAATATTAGTGAGTGCGAAAGCAGAGAAAATTGCTGTTCCCGGAGTGAGTAAACGACGAGAAAAAAAAAAAGGAAATTTGTGCGGTACGCGAGAAACCCTCGCAAGAGACAATTTAAAAAAATCTTTTTCGAGGTCTCATCGTGTACACGGGTGCAGCTATCTATGTTGATAATAGAACACAGCTCTACATCAGCGAAACAAGACAAACGCACGAAAGCTTGCGACGTCTCAAGAGAATGCTGTCTCGACGCTCGACGCTTTTCATTAAGAGGTATATTTCTTTTGTACGCCTCGAGAACCTCCCGGAGCTTTTATATGCTGTGGTTTAAAAGCGGCATTTATTTTCGAGACAACATTTCCCCGGAAAAAAAATCTCCTCGACAAAGCGACGAAACGATGACAAAGCGCGCGAACTCGAGGATTTAAAGCGTAAACCTGTGTTTGAAGAGCAATCCGATGTCCGTTTCTCGCATAACTCGAATGTCGAAATCAAACATCAATCGATGTGTACAATTTAAAATGGTCAAATATCTCGCGAAGTCTCGCGAAAGGTTGCATAGATTTCGTACATTTTATTGAAATTATAAAAAAAATTACAGTCGATTGCCCGTTTGCAACTGAACGGAAGTTATCAGGGAATTACAGAAGTCTCGTGAATATAAGATCTGATTATAGGCGAAAAGAAAATCAATGAAAAAATATATAAAATCGTATGTAATCAGAAATCGACATCGATGACTGCATAAAAGAATTTTTTTTCGCGATAAATTGACTTTCAAAATGAACATCAGATTTTTAATTAACTCCCCCAGAGCTTTATTAATGAAGTTCGATACTCGAAGAAAACACGATAAAAAAAAAGTTTTACAATACTTTAATACGTCGGAACATCGAAGGGAGTTAAAACATAATTAATTCCCCTGAAAGGGAAATACGCACCGCGATTTTTTTTTTCTTTTCATTAAAATTCTCGTTCGTCAATGGCTCTCTGCCTGTCGTTAATATAATGATTTATGACTCATCGAAACGTCCGCTCTACACCCACGAGTTATATTTATTGCTACGCTCGACAGCCTGTCCTTAATCCATACTTTAGTAATTATCATTCACGTTACGCACGCAATTCCGGTGATATTTATAAATAAATAAAAATTAACGCCCGTGTCGCAATATAGCTGCGAAGGTCGCAAATACGACATTACCAATGATACATAATAATCGTCTCGTGGTCCACTTTCGATGTTTACGGGTGAAGCGAAACTATACTAAATTGATTGGACCCTTTAGTCACGTTTCTGGAGTTCACAATATATCACGTATTGCGACATATTCAATGTACATATAGTATACATATAGATTAAAGTCGAGAGCTTCGCCGATACTCGAGATAAAGCCGCGTTGGCCGCTGTAACTAATTGGGAGAATTATCAGAACTAATTCATGACAATGCATAATCATATTTTCACCAAACGAGAGTTTATACGCCAAACTTTTTATTCTCTCGACCCATAGTTTTAATTTTATTCGAATAATTGCGCATTAAAAAATGTCAAGTATTACGTATTTCTCGTTTTACGAATTTTCGATTAATCGAACGTTGAATTTTGCTCGGCAACTAAATATTTTTTCTTGCGCAATTTTTTTTTAATAAAATTATTGACGGATTGAAAAAAGAAAAATAAAAAAAAAATAGTTCAACTTTTTGATGTCTCGACCGATATTTCCAATTTCATTCGAATGATTTCCTCATCAACATTTTTACATATATCAAACTTTTAATTAATCAATCGTCGAGTTCATCGAATTTTCTTTTTTTTTCGCATTTTTTTTTTACAAAATTATAAACGGATTAAAAGAAGAATAAAAAAAATCGTACCGTTCCGTAGTTCTCAAAAGTTTAAAATATCATCAGTATTACGTAAAATCCAATAAAAAAAGCCGATAAAAAAAATTGTTCGTCTCTTTCCGTTTGCATTGGAAAGTTTTCTCGACAGCTCCCCCGCGAGTTTGATCAATTAACGCTTCTTTCGACACGCCTCATGATTAAATAACCCGCGGTTCACAAGAGTTCAATAGTTCCTCCGCCGAGCGATAAATCCAATATACACAACACACAAATCGCGTTGTAGAAATTGAACAAAATTTGTTTATTTTACATTGCAACAAAAATGGTAGTTTTATAAAATCTTTCAGAACGATAGATCGTTTGCTAAGATTGCACATCGGACGATCGGCTACCTTCGCAAACATCACGCGGAATTTCATTGACCGCAAGAGCTCACCGCTGCGGGATACGAAGATCGCGGAGAAGAAGAAACGCGAGAATCTCTCAAGGTTTTCGCAAGTTAATCGAGCGAAAGATCAACGCCGCTCTCCGGAGCCGTCGCTAGTCACGTGATGCGTTGTAGGTCTCTCGTATTAATTAAAGACAATAAACCGTCCGAAATTACTATATACCAGAGCGGCCGAGGTGCGCGCCACTCGGAGGTCACACGTGTGGAGCGCATGTGCGGAATATCGTATTATCTTTTGCGGTCTGCGAAGATATCAGACGAATGAGCAGCGAAAGGAAATGCAAACAAGCGGCGCGTTCTGGAAGGGGGGTAACATTTGCCGCAAGCAAAACCGGTTCTATTCCATGAGGAAAAAAAAAAGACGATAAAGCTTTACAAAAGTAAAGAGATTATGTAGTTTTTCCGTACATTGTCGTTCGGACCTCGCGGTACGAAGAAAGCATAAGGAACGCGAAGATAGTCCGAAGAGTTTCGAGGAATTGGATCGCCGATGGGACGCGATGATCGATTCAATTTGGAAACGCATGACTACGACGATTACCTCCCGCCTCGTGTTTGATATATCTACCACTACCACCGGACCAGCCGAACCGCGAGCTCACTACTCGTATACAGCAGTCGATCAACTTGTCCAGCAGTTTCGTCTCGCGCTTCCAACGAGTATAATGTAAGTCAGTGTCGGATTCTACCCGGTAGCGTAAAACTCGCGTTCACCTATATAACGGATTTTATCTATTAAAACCTCAGAGATCTGACCTCGAAACGGCGCGATCCGAAATATCGATATTATTCACGCATACATTCCGGTAGGTTTTTCTTCAAAAATATTTTTTTATTTCGCCGCAATATTGTTGTGAAAATCGGATTAAAATTGTACGAATGATCGATTATATTTCGTTACCAAATTGAATTTTTCTTCAACAAAAATTTTCATTTATAAATATAAATTCAAATCCGTTCCAATTTATTGTTTATTCCGAATTAAAAAACGAAAACATTTTATTGAAATTTATTTGTCATCAATTTTTTTTTATTAAAAATAATAATACGTATGAAAAAAAAAAAAACTTGTAAATTATTTTTGATTACTAAAACGAAATATATTTGAATAAAATAATGAAATTGACGAAATATTGGTGGAAAAAAAACATGAATTCGTAATATTTGTTTTTACGGTAGTAGTGAATAATTTTTTTTTTTATTCGACAACGCCGTGTATTCTACCGAGTAGACAGCTGCTGTGCGCTATTGCCTCTTCCACGCGACTTCTTTCTCGCGTTCCTTTTCTATCTTTCCACTCGTAGCGTCGACGAAAATCCGGAGAAATATTATATGTGACGCTATCAAAGAGCGATAAAACTGGTGCAACGGGTAGCCGCCAGCATTTTTACAATATACAGTTATACCGTTATACAGTGACTCCGGTGAAGCGATGAAAATAATATATCTTCTTTAGAGTCCAACGCTCGACCTACTGCCCCCCCCCCCCTCCGCATCTCCATTCTTTCGCTACGATGAAAATCAAACTCTCGGCAATGATAAAAATCCACGCGAAACTTTAATAATATATATTATAGATTTTTCCTATTAAAATATTCATAACTATGCATCGTATTTTCGCGTCTCGTAAGAAAAAATGTTGTAATCCGTTATTACACAATTAGTTATTGAGAACGACGAGGAAAAATTACTATGGTGAATAAAGCTAACGGCGATAAGGCTGAGAGATAAACGGGACACATCTGTTTATCGAATTGCGCGCTTCGAGATAATCCGCGATTCAGTCTTAATTCGCGAGGCCCCCGCTAATTGACAAAAATTTCAAATGCCGTTGATACTTCCGCATTCACAAAATAAATTATCTATTTATTTTATTTATTTTATTATTTAAAATCAAACGATCATTTTGCCAAAATTGTATGACGTTTTTTATTCTACTTTTACACATTATCTATCGAAACGTTTTCAAGAATGCAAAACCTTAAATTTAGCTATTTGTGAACGCAGTTCAATTTTTTACGCGGCTCTTTAAAAAGTTTGTTTTTTTATTGACCAATAACGCCACCATCGACGGTGGCGACGAAGAGAGTTCTCATCTGCGAATTCCGACGGTTCATTTAAAGAGATCGTAAGAATCTCGAGAGGAAAACTTTGAGGCAGCGAAGTACCGCTATGAAATATATAGTTTTATCACTGCGAAGTTTCGTTGGAAGCACAGCGGAGAAGTTAATTATTCGCGAGTTTTATATACATCTCTATCGGTAGATACAGCAGTGCGTAAAAACAGCGCATTTTCCTCACATCGTTGAGCGTTCACTCGCCGAAAATTGTGTCCGAAAATCTTCGCTGTTAATTAATTATCCGATGTCGAAGGTTTTCACAGTTGCATTGCGCAAAGGTGTGAGTAAAGACGCAATGATTATCATTAAAACACAAAACGTTTAGTGACAACCGGGTTTCGCGACGGTCTCGATGAACGAGCAGCAGCTCTACTTCGCGAACGTACCGACGATAAATTTCACTTTCAAACGAGCTGCTGGCGCAGTCTGATCGGTGTCACGGTTGTTCGGCACAGAAACTGTCGGCTCGTTTCTTTCGACGCGGAAAGCTCGTCGAACGCTCTAGTTTTTTATTGTTTGAAAAACGATTCTGCAGTTGGTATCGATCCAAAAAAAAAAAAAGTTAATTTACCGGTTGAAATAGTTCGGTATTACCAGTGATAATCGAAAAAGAGAACAAGCGATTTTTTTTTCGCGATAAAATACGTTACGGTACGTTAGTTTGTTATTTTTAACAGTGGAATGTGAGAAAACACGACAATAATTTATACTTTGTATCGATTCTTTTTTGTGTTCACAAAATTGGCACAATTTTTTATCATTTTTTTTTTCTATCGATAGTTAAACAATCGACAAGAGAAATAATTCAGAATTCCGAGTGATAATCGAAGGAGCAAATAATTGCAAAATTTTCTATATCAAGTACAGTGTACTTTGTCTCATTATCGTTAACAAGCGGTAAAATGATAAAAGCGCTGGCGACAGTGTCACAAAGTCGCAGAACTGATTCGTGATTAATTTATATCTATGACTATAAATAACCGGCGCATCAAAATTTTGACTCATTTAATCTCCACGAAACTTCTCTCAACTCCCAAGAAAAAAAAATAAATTAATCAATTGCTTCACAGTCGTCATTTTTCATTGACGAATAATCAATTAATCGTCTATTCTTTCGTGTGCGCAGGAAAATAGAACGTTCGTCTACAGTCGCCTGTGTCCATCATTACTGACAAAAAAAGACTCCAAAGCTCTTTGGGAAGTGTTATCTTTCGGATGAAGTATCATCTCGTCGCAGGAAAGGATTCCTTCGAACGTTTCTCTCGGTTAACGTTACATTATCTTTCAAGTGTGTCTCAAAGTTGCTGCAGTCGAAGCTACGAAATCGCGGCAACGTTGTCGTCTCGGATCGTCGGTTGACGAGAAAATAGAACATACGACGAACGGGGGAGGCAGAGTAACGTCGAGCAAAGCTCCCGAGCGCAAGAAATACACGGCAAGAAAAACAACAGAAAAAAGAAACGAAGACGACGCGGAGGAGAAAGCGTGGGACTGACTACAACCGTTAGCGAGTGGGTGTCGGAGTGAAGCGAAACTAAAAAAGCAACGCGTAACCAGAAAAAAAAAAAAAAAAAAAAAAAACTCATATAGTCGCATTCGCGGTCTGATCCCGTGAGTGGAAACGGTGCCAGAACTCTTCTTAGTCCGTTCGCAAGGTTACTAACCCAGTTGTTATCCAGTTCACAGTCGAACGTACGAGAGTATCGGTGTCTCCCGTCTGTTCACTGTTCACCAGTCACGGAGTGTACCAGGAACGGGTAGCAGGCAGACAGGGAGACCTCGTCGAAGCGCTCCCGGGAGCCTTTCCGCAGGCGTTGAACGTGTGTACTGTTCGTGGTGAACAGTAGTCGAACGGCAAACGGCGTTTATACGGTTTTCGGTAGTTCCGTTTAATTCGATTAGCGAACAATAGTTCTCTCATCGAGGTGTCCGTTTTCGCTTTTAAATAACACGCCTATCGTAAGCTTCATCGCTTCTCCGTCGTATTGTTCTCCAGTGCAACAAAAACTGAAAAAACTGATTAAGAACCCAAAATCAAGATGGCAAGTGTCGACGTGGATCTCGAAGAGATGATGTCGCATCTCGGTGAGTTCGGTAGATACCAAGGATGGCAATACACTCTCCATATATTGGCCGGTCTCACCGCCGGACTGCACATGATGACATTGATGACCGTCGCTGCGGTGCCGAATCACAAATGCGTCGTTCCGGGTCTTCGCGAAGCTTTGGAAACGACGAATCTCGAATGGTACGACGTGCCGGCTGCTCGCGAGAGACTATCGCTACTGGTTAACGATACGTGGATGAAAACCAACGTACCGATGAGTTTGGATTCGTGTAGTTATCTCGACGATTCGAACAACTCAACGATAACTTGCGACGAGTGGGTCTACGACCCGAGTTACTTCAAGTCATCGCGGGCTATCGAATGGAACTTTGTTTGTTCGGATAGATGGAAAGGTGCTGTTGCGCAATCGGCATACATGTTCGGGGTTTTCGCTGGTGCCGTAACCCTCGGCACGATGGCCGACAAATACGGCAGGAAAATCATCTTCTGCGTATCGGCAACAGCACAATTGATACTCGGCGTTCTGGTTGCATTTATACCGGAGTATTATAGCTTTTTGATCGTAAGATTTTTTTACGGTGTCTTCGGATCGGCAGGTGCTTACATAACCGGCTTCGTTTTAACGATGGAACTCGTTGGTCCATCGAAAAGAACTGTTTGCGGTATGATATTCCAACTGGCATTCGCATGCGGTTTTATGGTTGTTGCCGGATGGGGCGTTGTGATAACCGATCGCATGTGGCTGCAGATTGTTTACGGACTTCACAGCTGCCTTCTCATCGGACATTGGTGGCTGATGGACGAATCGCCACGTTGGCTTTGGGCTCAAGGACGCGCCCTTGAAGCCGTTGAAATCGTCGAAAGAGCTTTGAAAATGAACAGAAATAGCGTCGAACTCGACAAAGCTAAATATGTATCGAGAAACAAAGCGCGACGTGCTTCACGCGTCGAATCAACCGATTCCTACGGAGCCTCCGATTTGTTCAAAACACCGAATCTGAGAAAGAAATCTCTAAACGTTTGTCTCAATTGGTTCGCCAATTCGATCGTTTACTACGGACTATCGTTGAGTAGCGGAAGTCTCTTTAAAGGTAATCCTTGTCTCGCGCTCTTTCTCAGTAGTCTCGTCGAAGTGCCGAGTTACGTGTTCGCGAGTGTTACGATGGACCGTCTCGGCCGCCGTTGTCTCGTCAGTACTTTTATGCTCGTCGGTGGAATTTGCTGCATAAGCGCAACATCGATGCCAACCGATTTCGGTGTCGCAATCGCTGTTATCGTACTGTTCGGAAAGGCCTGCATAGCCGTATCGTTCGCCGTTATTTACAATTACACAGCTGAATTGTTTCCGACTGTTTTGCGTAATACGGCTTTGGGTATCGGCTCCATGTGCGCGCGTTTGAGCGGAGCTATGACACCAATGATACTTCTGCTCGACTCGCTGAATCCCAGCGTACCGGCGACTACGTTTGGCTTCATTGCCCTTATATCCGGCTTTCTATCGTTGTATCTGCCGGAAACAGCTGGACAACCGATGCCTGAGACTCTCGAAGACGGCGAAAAATTCGGCGTCGGCGACACGTGTTTCACCACGTGCCTCGGACGCTCGAGATCTCCGAAGAGGAATCGAGACATTGCACTCAAACAAGTCGACGCCGCGAACAAAGATAACGAAGAAAAAACTAACAACACTCCGATAATGGAGAAGACGAATGAAAGCGCGTAAAAATGATTGTATCGCGGAAACGATTATTCGAAGGCATATCAATAACTTCCCCTTGGATTCCATGGGGTCGTTTAACTCGCAGATGACGCATCTATTATCGAAACTACTGTACGAACGCCGACTATCGCGCCTTTGTATAGTTTTTTTTTTCCTTTTTTTTTTTTTTTTTTGGTACAAAGTTCGCATAATTTTTAGTTTTTCCTACTCGATGGTCAATGTAATGTAGAGAATGTCGAGTTCGATTATTAATTGTTACTTAAAATGACGGAGCAATTTTGATGATAAGATTAATTGCAGATGACTCGCTACCTAACTATGGAAGATATGCACTTAACTTGTCACCGTCAAAGGGCGCGTTGTGGAGAGAATCCGTAAATTTGCGATTATCGAACATGCGGTTGACACGTGTCTCTCAGAGAGGACACATAAAAAATTAAGAGCTTTCTACACGGCTGTGTTATTCTTAACGCTCTAAGGAAGAACATTGATTTTTTTTTCTTTTTATTGTATTTTCAATATCGACGAATGTTTTTCGTGATCGCGCAGCACGAAAAAACGATTTTATTCGTTGATTACTCTACGTAGCTTTCGATGCCGCGCAATAGTACTTGTCAACGAAGGACGCTGTTCTGTTTTAGTCTTTTTTTTTCTTCTTCTTCTTCTTTTTGTTTTCCTCGCGTCTAAATAATGGCTCAGTGTCTCCATAGAGATACAAACAATTTTGCAGGGCGAGGCTGTCGCTAATTAAGGTCAGGAAAGTTTCGCTGACGTCAGCGACAACCAACCAGAGGCAACATCATCGTTATAGCGCCACGGGCTCTCGAGAAATTCTTGCCACGCGAAGGAATTTTTTTTTTATTTTTTTTTTTTTATTTAGTTCGAAAGATAAACAAAGATTAATCGAATTGATATTTGGAAAATATTGAGTGCGCGTTAAATTTTCGAACGCGATATTAGTTATCGATTTTTATACGCGACAAATGTGTACCTCTGGTAGAATCGCGGCGGGTTTCGTGAAAAAAATTGTACAGAATACGGTAATTAATTAGCGTTAAGCATAAAGACAAACAAATATATGTTTTAGGCGAAATAAATGTTTACGCGCTTTATTCGTGTATCTATTTTTAATATGAGCCAAAAAACGGCCGAGAGAATGCGAAGGGCGGAAAACAAAAAAAAAATACAGTTGAAACGTCATATTTTTCATGTTGCAACTTTTCATTTTCAACCCCTCATGACACCCCCACTGTTCTCTTTTCCTCAACCCTGTTGGGTTTTTTTCCTCTGCGTTAACCGTCAGTTTTAATTACGCAACCGGAGAGACAGGAAGGAGAGTATACCTCGTCTACCAACCACCGGGTGAAGGTAAAATATTGCCTCGTTAATCCTTCAGTCGCAGCGCGTAAAACTATATCTCTCATTCTCCCGAATAATTCGTAACGTATTACTATATCCTTTGTGGTTTAGAATCCATTTTCACATTCGTAAAATTCTCGATATTCGCGGATATCGCGCTGTAATGGTATACCGGATATTACCGAACATTTTCATCACCATAAAGCATTCCTGTTACGATAGAACTATGTCTTTTTTTTTTTATTTATTTTTTTATTTTAATATAATAATTTCGTACAAAAAGAAAATTGTGTGCATTTTTTATTCGCGATACAAGTTTTTTCATTTCATGCAATTTATCTCAATCCCTTTCTATCTCTTGTATATAGCGGTTGATTTATGAATTATGATGAATATTTCATCCCTCGTATTTTTATTTTTCAAATTTAATTATTTTAATAGAGTAAATACGAAATGTGATATTGCCATTAAAAAAAAAAAAAAAAAAAATCGCGGTCCGGTGAAAAGGGATTGATATCGCTTTTGCCGTCGATGTGAATTTTTTATCGCATTCGAAAGTGGCTGACATCAAAGGGCTAATAGAAGAGTTTCCAACGAAAATATATATAGTCGATGAATGCGTCTCGTATCAACGAGAGACATCGTATCTCACGCCTATATATATCGTCACAGTCCACATATATACCGTCGAAACTCTCTTATCCGAACTCTGAGATCCTCGTATCTCAGGTATGATAGAAAGGACTTCGAGGGCAGCTTTACAGCGGCACACGTATGACCTTAATCGCCGTAACGCAATTCCGCGGGTGAATCCACGGATAGAGGAGAAGCGATCAGCCTTCTCGCAGAGACTTTGCCGAGAGTGAAGTGGAGAGTAGAGAGTTCTCTCCGATAGAAAAGAGTACCGCGTATAGACCGAGGAAGCGCAACTCTCTTCGCGAAGCTAATGGAAAAAGTTGGTCGCCTTACCCCGTGACCTCACGTTTTTCCAATCATAAAGTTGCCCACACGCCTCAGCGCCAGTAGAGAGAAAGAGTCGAAAAAAAAAAACAAAAAAAAAAAAAAACGAGTGAAGCTCGGTAAAGTACCGCGGTGAACACTTTGGGGTACGGTGGATCTACGTTATATCCACTCGCGCAACCTTCGAAGTACTCTCAGTCTCGCGTACTCGCCAGTTTTTCTATTCATAACCCGCATCGAGGATATCGAGGATATCGAGGATAAAAACTGCTCGACGAAGCGTATAGTCTCGAAAAAACGTGCCAAAAAATGAATAGAAAATAAAGGAAAGGGGGTCGGTAGGGGGTGAATTGAACCGAAAGGATTTGCAGTACTCGAACCGTCGAAAATTCACGATTGATATTCCAATTTTTTTCGATCCTTCGATAAACCTCTGCCCCCTCCCATATTAATGTAAGTTCGATGTACCGGTATATGAAATAAATATATTTATATATATAACAAGCAGATATGAGTAAATTCATGTACCGTTGATTCTTCGAGTACATGCAGATCGAGAAAAATTATCGATCACGAAAAAAAGAAAAAACAAGTAACATAGGTATACGAAAAAAAGAAAAACAATCATAATAAACGAGAATTTTTTGGACTGTATGCACACTGTGAAAAACTGTGAATTAACGCATACAACTCGTTGTAGCGGTTCTCGATATGCACCGTTAGTATTTCTTGTCCCTTCGACGTTTTTTTTTTTTTTTTTTTTTTTTTTCGATTCGTGTTTATTTACATTTAATACGAGTGCGTTGCACCATGTGGATATTTCGCGGGGAATCCTCGCACATGGATGTACACGCGTATGAATATAGGTATAGCGTAAACAAGTTTGTATCATGTGACGAAACGAATGGATGGAGATGGGTATAGAAAGAGAACGAAGGGGATGGAGAGGGGAGGGGGCACACTGGTTTAGTTTCTCTTGAATTAATGAAAATGATGTTAACAACGCTTGCCATCCAATTACGAGATTGTCACGCGAGTGGCGTAAAGACCTTTTCAATTGTCCCGGGGTGGAGTACTACTACGCTCGGTCTCCGGAGCCACGTTCCACTCGTTCACTCTCGTTCGTTTCTCTCTGTGTTCGCGATGCCTGACTGCCCGAGACCCTCGCCGACTCTTATGCAGAAACTTGCATACAGGACGCGTCAAAACTTGTTAACTAATCAACGAGCGCTTTATTCTCATGCGGCGTATAAAAAAAAAAATCGAAACTTTTTTAGGTTAAAATTTCGCATACTGAATCGATTTTCTGCGGAACCGAAAATTTTACATATTCGAACTTTGAAAAAAGGGTTTTTTTTTTGCATTTCATTATTTTTTACTGCGCGGCAATTAAATAATAAAAAAAAAACCCGAGAAATTAATATCTCGAGTTATCCGATATTCCTCGACTTTCAGAGATGAAAAAAATGATTTGTGAAGTCAGATGGTTTCGATTTTCAATGAGGCACATCCATTCGCATTTTATTTGGAAAAGTAAAAAAAATACGACGGTATTTTTTCGAACGTAGATTTTGTTTTTTATGGCAATATTTGAATATCGCTATATTCAGTGATGATGCAGTTGGCCGATAACGGAGTTTCGCGGGCTCTCGCTTTCCGCGAGTACCGCGGCGGACCGTAGTTGCAAAAATAAAGTTACGCCGGCGTCGTTACACAACTCGCGTAAAATTTTTTTTCCCGTTAGCACCGACGAAACGTTAAAGAGATGCGCGTATCAACCGTCGAATCGGCGGTTTTAACGTTATCGCCGCGGAGTGTCAAAGGATTAAAAGGATTTTTTATATCCCGCGAGATATTTAAATGTCCCATCCGAACGAGTAAGAACTTCGTGAACACGTTCTTTTCTCACTGTTACACAACGAACCTTACGATTGCTCGTTTCGTAAAACGACGAAAAAATAAAAAAATTTCGCAATTCGGTCGTCGAATCAAGTTTTCCGCGAACATACAAATTCTGTCGAAGACCGAAGTTATAACTTCCGATTGCAAAATATATCGTGTTTTTTTTTTCATGACTTCGAACAACAACACGTCATTTTTTCTTATCTAATACTTCAAACGTGTTATTGAACATAAAAAAAAGTCCGCATTTTCAGTTCCTGTGTTTACACGATTAAACTTCGCAATTCGAAAGTTTTTTTTATTTTTTTTTTCCTTATAGTCTTCAAGAACCAATAAATAATTTTTCGTAATTAATATTCCGTCTGTATATTCGAGTCGAAAAAAAAAATGATTTCTCGCAGTAAGAAACCGAACGCTACATCGCAAAATGAATGAATTTTTTTTCCTATTGTTATTCTATATCGAATGGCACTCGCGATATATCACTATTTTTGGCGCCAAGAACTGAAGCACTATTAATTAATCTCGTCCCCAAAAACGTTCAAAGCTCAATCGCCTACGGTTACATTATACATCGACTCCCATGTTTTGTTTGTATAAATTTCTCAAAATCGATATACCACTATTCCGATAGGGGTTGTAATAACAAAGTTTACGAGAAACTCGGCTCCGATCGTCAAAAACTCTCGACCGAGACCCTTTTTTTAAATATTTTTTTCCTAACGCTTCTATCGCGAAAAAGAACTTTTCACCCTCGTATTTTCACTTTATAAACATCGAAATAAAATACTCTAAAAACTTCTTAAAAAATGTTACAAATACGCCACCAAAAAAAATTCTCGAATAAAAATGCGATCTGAATTCATCGATAAAACAATAAACGCATTGCCACCTGTGCGAACAATTCCCCTCGTGTAATAACAACGTAACCCGTCCCCAGACAACTATGCAAACAGACCAATATCAATGGTAAAAAAAAAAACAAAATTTGAATAAATACCGAAGCACGTGCAGGTCGATTGTAGATAAAAACGTAGTGACTCACCTGCGTGAAAGTGACCACGTCCAGCCATACGATGTTCTTTCGTTTTATGGTTGATACGGCGTTGTGTGATGTATAATGCCGTATGGTGTGCGACGGTCACGATCGCGCGACGACGACTGAATCCAAGTCAGCTTGCCACCGGTTAAAACGCTTAAAGCACTCGAAGCGCGCGGGCGCGCGCTCCAGCGAGTCCTCTCTCTGTCAAATAACCGGTGTCGTCCCGGCGCATAGAGGAAGCACTGAGTTTGCATCACCTCCTGTCCTGGTGTTCGCAGGTATACCTTAGTGTGTGTATATGCGCGCGTGTACGGTGCACAAGCGGGGGAGAGAACAGCCCGACACGTTGCGCATGTGCGCCCGAAGGGTTTCTATGTCCATCTCTCGCTACCACCTGCTTTCCCTCCATTTCCTTCCCTCGTTCACCCGTTCGAACACATCCTTTCACGCGTGTACACGATGATCATGATTGTTGCTTGGCCTGGAAAGCCGGATGACCCATCTTTGTTGATCCCTCGGAATATCATCCCTCCCGTGCATACGCTCCACTGGAATTATTAGCCACCGAGGCAAACGACTCTCGTATCAATGGACTCCCGTGGGTTAGAGAGAGGAAAATCAGTGATTGCACGAAGGATTGTCAATTTATCAAGCGATAAGGCAAAGCGCGGACTCGACGCACGATAATCGATGATCGATTGCACATTAAACGATTCCGATTGAGCGATTAATTTTTTTTTTTACGATTTTATGCATTTTTTTTTGCTGCGATATCTTTTTTGGATGAAATCGGGACAAGTGCTTCATATTTTAGTCTCATCGTTAGTTATTTCACGATTATATTATCTTCGATACATTATAAATCAGCTCTTTGGCTTTAACTCTATAATTTAAATATCAATTAAAATATATCGATAAATAATGAATTATAGATTTTATACGTTCTCTGTCGGCGCTGTCTTTGAAATCCGTTGAATCTCTCGTTTTCCATGCTATTTTCGTGAATCAACGGTCAATATGCATTTATCTGGGATATCTGGTTATCTATCAAAATTCAAGGGATGTTTGATTTGTTAAATAATTACTAATTCAAGCCGTTTTAGCCATTCTGGCGAATGGCGACATCGTGTATTTACATTTCTACACGGATGACGGAACGTTATTAGTAAACTCGATAATTAGCTGACAAATTACGTTGGGAATTTGTTATTGACGTACATACATTCGAATCTCCGATGGGGCGGAATTTAAAGCCACTAATTTTCCCAAGTAGCGCGTCGCGTAATGAACGCGGAGATATTGCGAATGCCCCTATAACCTGAGGCAAGATAGCCAAAGCTCTTCTCGCATGATTTGCGATAGAATTCATCCCCGTTTCGAGAGGCACGAAATCCAATGCCAATATGTGTACTACCCTCGTCCAACGGACAGTCTCGTTATAGGAAAAGCGGATCGGAGGATCGGGCAGCTGCGAATTCACTGATTATCCCTCACGTTCGAAATTCAACGAGTTCTACTGCCTCTCGGGTATATCGTAACTTGTACAGGCGACTCTATGCACCTATATACATACGTATATGCCGAAGCTTCGGTGGAAACTCTGACGCGATCGATCACTCGTTATCGAAGCGAGCGAGCGATCGATCTCCTTTAGTTATGATTATGAGGGATTCATTTTTTTTTTATTTTACAACGAACTTGAAAAAAAAAAAAAAAAAACGAAAACACAATCTGAAATTTCAGAGGCCGGTACTGGAATAACGTGTCTTTTGTTGTAATCGCGGTCCATAGTGCTGAGATAAATTCTCTGTAATGTAATTTCTCGCTAACGGAAGGTCAGGTCCGCTTTTATCACTGTCAGTCATCCGCTCGTCTGGCAAATGACATTTACAGCTTTTCAACCACCCGAGTGAAGCAATACACGTTCGATCCAGAACTACGTTGTTACGAGAGTCTTTGGTACTTGCAATTAGGAAGCTTCACATAACAAAGAGGACGTTAATTAAACGGTTATCGATTATTATTACGAAGACACGAATATGGCTGATATTCGCCCGGAACCCGTTTTCCCTCGAAAGTTTCGTCTCGATGATAAAAAAAAAATTTAATGAAAAAAATATAATAAAAATGTATAATAACTATTTAACAATGAAAAAAAATGGCAAATGGTACAATATACTTTGGATAATAAAATTTAAGTAAAAAAAAAAGGAAAGCCTTAGGTACATTCTGGGGTCACGAATACTTCGCGGTCGAGATTCACCGATTTTTTTTATCGATAAAAAAAAGGCTATTAACAACGAAAGGGGAACGAATGATTATCGTAAATCGTAATCAAGACGATAGACCAAAGTTTTTCCATTACCGGAAGTGGATAGACGAGCCGATGGGTTACTCAGACTATATATATATATTAGTAAGAGTTTCAACGGGTCGAAGATCGGAATAAGTTATCGAGATGAACGACGGGGAAGGGGGATACCGCCCGGAGGACGATTTTCCTAAGCTACGAGTGTTTTCCGGGGTTGAACGTTAATTTCGTGTCTCATAGTAGGGCGAACGGTTGGCCACACGTTGAGATAGAGATGGGAAATCCCGAGGCTTTCGGTGACTCTTCCTTCCGGCAAGTTTAACGATTCTTATTTACCGGACCATTAACTTTTGACCCCACAACTCATAGAGAATAAAGGAGGACAGGAAGGATGCTGCAAAGAGAAATTCTCTCGTCTCTATCTATTTTCTCGGTCCTGCGCAGCCGCTAGAGGGATGATAACGAGCCGCTACGTACCACTCGAGATTCGCACTCTCTCTCTCTCTCTCTCTCTCTCTCGACTGCAACCCCTTCAAAATCCACTCTCGCGCGTTTCCTCCACTCCGGAGAGATCGCTCTTTCTCTCCCTTTCTCTTCACCTCTCATATTCGCACATAAAAGAAAACTTTCGAGACCGAAACAATGCGAAGCTCGAGTGATTGTTACTCGAAATACGAAAATAGAACAGAGCTGTAGAAACTTTTTACAATGAGCGATAAGTTTGCTGCAGACAAAATAAATTCGAAATTTCAAAGTATTCTCCAACTATAGTATCAATAAAACGAGTTTTTTTCTATAAAAAATTTACTCGCGTAACTTCGAATAAAAATAATAATAACAAATGAAATAACTTATTTCGTAAAATCAAGAAAAGGACTTTTTCGTAAATACTTAAATAACGAATAAATATTCTTGAATAATATCCAATATTTACTTCGGAAATATTATATTTCTGAAACTAATTTTTTATGCGAAAAATTTACTTACGAAATTTTGAATAAAAATACTTAAAAAACAAATCAAATAATTCATTTTTTAATGTGAAGGGAAATCATTTTTCGTCTAATTTGTGAATAAAAAACGATTTATAGTTCTGAAATCATTATGCTTGCATAATGAAAACTTTTTTTCTTTGATTTCTATGCGTTGGAGAATCTTTTCGCGTTTCACCGTCGTCGACGTCGTCGTCGTCGTCGTCCGCTTTCATTAGACTGTCGCCCGACAGTCGGACGAAGGCACGAGCGCAAATACATGCAGGACGTCGAGATTGAAGCGTATATAAAACATAAAATCCTCGCGAACGCCACAGGAGACGACGAATTTTCATTAGACGGTGTTTCCATCCCCTCGAACGGAATGAAGACTCGCGTCACCCTGGGAGGGCAAAGGGTAATTTCCTTTAAACATCAGAGAAACGCGTTGCTCTTACACATCATTTCACTGTGCGCTTCTCTGGCGATCGATCTCTTTGGTGAGTTCCAACCGTTGCAATTAACTCTAATTGAATGACATTCGCAAATGTTCAAAGAGCCAATATTCTACCTTATCCTTCGCAAACGTAGCGCACTACATAATATGCGCATATACTGCATTACATATGTATCGCGATGCACTGTATTGACTCTTTTATTTTCCCCGTATACCATGGATTCGAGTCATACAAATATAGACATTGTTTCAACGAGGAATATTAAAGGTATTTTTTTTTAACGGAGCTCCGCAAGTGACTGATACCTCGATACGCTCGTATAATAGTTCGAGAAAAAAAAAAAAAAAAAAAAATCAGCGGGTCGCTAATTGTACGGTTGAGAAAGAAAAAAAAATTACCGAGTACCGAAGTCCTTGGCCCACAGCAGCGATTGTCCAACCAGTAGAAAATATGATCCTTAGGGAATTTCCGATCGATAACGATACCGGTATACCAATGATTGACAAAGAGTCGTCGATAAATCTCGTAATTGTCGACGGGAGAAAAAAAAGAGTCAGCAACCGGGTAATTATACGGTTGAAAAAGAATTGCGACTTATTATTATTATTTATCTATTTTACGAGGGAGTAAACATCTATAGCGGTTTCGTTCTTCTGTAGAAAAACGAAAATTAATCGCGTGTTTCTAAAATAATAATAAAAAAATTCATTGGCGTACATTGAATTAATTTTTTTTTTTTTTTTTAACAAAAAGAATGATTTTTGTGGAAAAATTTCGAAAGAAATCAATTCAATTGTGTTAATACATTTTTTTAACCACCCAACGTAAAGGGTTAATCTTTATAAATTTCAAACAATGTGCCATAAACGCGTGAAACAAAACGAGCAAAGCTCGTATAAAGGTTTAAACGGAGAAAATAACCCATTTGCAAAGCTCGACACTTGCACCCGACGAATAACTTTGGGCGTTTAGAGGTGTCGAGGGACACGGAGAGAGAGAATGGGAGGGACTATGGCACGTGCGTTTTCGTATTACCTACTAAATCCACGCTGTCGTCGACGACCACCAGCGACCTACAGGCAGCGCGTTGTAATGCGGGTAGGTAAACGCATAGAAACGAGACGCGCGTTCGCTCGCCCCGGGAAAACCGAGTGTAGAAGCGCATAATAGTATCGCAGATATACATAGATATATATATAAATTGGTTGCATGGGACAAAACGGTGTTTCGTACCGTCGGAAAGCTAAACGCGCATCGTAGTACTCGAGATATGCAAAACAGCGGAGGAGATAATTGTGTTTCAGTTTAGTTCCGTCGGTAAGCTTAATCCGCAACGAAGCATTCTGCTCGTGTATTAGTATAACGCGTACGGTAAACGCCGTATATACGCGGACCGAAGTGTCGCGACACCGAACGTCACCAACGAACATACGACGACCAGTTGAAGTTTTATGCATCTCGAGCGTTTTGCTAGTAAAACTCGGAAAGATCTGAAATTGTAATTAATTGGACTATTAACCGAATTGCCCCTCTATTTCTTCAAGGACTTTGAGAACGAGATATGGTCAATCGGTGGTCAAGGGCTGCGAGGAAAATGATATTCGAAACATCGATGCAGTTACGTACAATATATATATATTTTCTCTCTTAACTTCTTTCGATACTATTGTAAAATACATTTTTTTTTCTTCTTTTCTTCCTGGAGAAACTCACGTTTATGATCGTTAAAAAAAGACGTTATATCGCTTGAAATGGCGATTGAAGTTTTGTACTTTTATTTTTGTTGTTGATATTTCGTAAAATAGGAAGATTTTCGTTTTTTTTTTTTATTTGGCTCGTAGGTGAAAATTTTTTTTGTTAACAGCTAATTGCAAAACTATGAGACATTTTTATTAATTTATTAATTTTTTTTTTATCGAACGGACGTGAAGATTTGATTATACGGCGTGAGTGACTCCGACAGGCTATTTGGATCTTTCGATCGATGGCCCTCTCGTAAAGTTCCATTCTAAATCTAAGACGTTTGATTATCACTGGAATGAATACATTGTGCAAAGGCAGAGGTTTCGGTCTGAACGCGCGTTTCGTTACATTCGCGGGTTTTTTTTTCTTTTATTTATTTTTTTTATTATTTTTTTTATCATCAAAATATATTTTAATGGCGAATACGACGCGACAGTGTCGAATAATCGCTTCGTTTCGTTTATCAAGTTGAAGAAAAAAAAAATTAACCGAAATTGACGCATTGGCGGAATTTACGGAAGAGTCAAGAAGTGAGTTCTTTTTTTTTTTATCACTAACCGACACTCTTATCGACTGCGCTTCCACTTCGTCGCGACTTATACGACTTTAAAACAGGAAAAACAAAATTCTCCGATGCCTAACGAAAGAAACAATATGCGCCCCGATACGTGCATTGTATTGAAAAAAAAAATGCTAATCAAATTTAGAATTAACGCAGCGATTTCAACGAGTCTCTGCATCGATGATTCTCGTATTTTCTTTTAAACACAATTTTACACGATGAAACGAAAGAGCGTTTAAAAATATATTTTTCATCTCGTCACGTTGATCGCGAGAATTTGTTTGCAATGGATATTAAAAAAAAGAAAAAAAACCCCGAGATATTTATTGCAGAGAACCATTAGTGAGAGTCTTTTGATTATTTTTTTCTTTCCCATTTGAATAAAATACTTTATTCCTCGGCATCCTCCGCGTCCATAATGCTCTTGAAACAGAACGGCTGGAACAAGTGCCCTTGTCCGTCGTAGAATTTGCTCATGAATTCGACCCTGAAAATGAAAAAAATTAAAAAAATGTAATATCATATCGAATAATCGAAATTTCTGCATTTTGTAACGATCCATAAAAAAATTGCGTTCCGCAAGATGATTAAATTCTTAATATTAATTTAAAAAAGTTTGTATTTCAATCCATGTGATTTGTTTTTGTCAATTTCTTTATAATTACTCGATATTTATGCAAAAGTGTCATTTTCCTTCGAAGAGTCGTAAAAAAAAAAAAAAAAAAAAAAATAGTTATCTTCGCAGAAATTCTATGAGTTCGTAAATATGCTTTTGGACGGATTAACAATTATAACGCTATTACGAGCGGATACAATCGAAATTTATCCCCAGAAAAACTTACCAGTGAAGTCGAAGTGTGTGCAGAAAAGCCGAAAGGCCTTCCATCATAACGAGAATAGCGATGGTGAAGAAAGCCCACGCGCCGAATGCAATAACGAGTAGAGCACTCGAAACATAGTTACCATCGGCGGCTCCCATTCCCATGCGAAGTACGCGATTCCACAGTACTTCCGAAAGTTGCGCGTGAGCCAAAGACAGCGCCCACAGACGAAGATACGATGCCGTATGCGAGACCGTCGACAAAACATATTCGATGGTGTGAATAGCAGAGATAATCATTGTCTCGCCGAATCCGTCTTCTTCCCCGTGGCCGCCACCTCCGTGACCACCCTCGCTGTGCGAGGGAACCGGGAGGGCTTCGCTTTGCAACTCGATGTCCTGAGAAGCCGAGCCGTTCGTGTGCTTCAATTTACACCAAACAGACTTAGACGTGTAATCACTTACCCCCTTCGCATCATCCAATAACTCTTCGCGTTAATGTGAAAAATGTACGCAATTGTGTTCGATTCTTTCTTCAAACTGAGATGTGTGTGAGAGTTCCTTTTCTTTGCTCACTTTGGATATAAAAACTCACGAATAACGACTTCATTTCGTCGTACACGATATTGTAAAAAAAAGTGTGTAGCATCGATTTTTTTGGTGTTCATTAAAATCGTTAATTATCCCGGTTAATGCGAATGATATTATGTAAAATGTAAATATGTTTTTTTTAGCGCTTACCGGTTGATTGCGCGGCTTCCGTTTCGTGAAAAGGGTGTAGAGCGGCTGACCAAAAAGCATCACCGGTATGCAGACGAGAGCGGCATATTTACAGACTTGCTGCAGAACATCCTGACCGGTGAACATAAACGCGGAACAACCCCCCGGCGGACTGGCCGAATTCCCTAACATCATATTGATGAAAGTTATAAGCACCGACGGTGCGCAGGTTGGCGATGATCCGAATTCTGTGGAATTAAATTAAATAATCAATTATTCAAATTCGACGGGACGTATCAAACAAAACAAAATGTATGCATATATTCTTTTGCGCTTCGAATTTACCATTGGTGGCCTCGTAGATTATCCACTTGATGAACATCAGCGCCGCCATGTAGGCGAACAGAAGTACGAGGAACAACAATTGTGGCAAAAATTGGAACACGAGACACGAGTATTTCTTAAAGTGGCTGAAAGGTAAATTTAGGACATTTTTTTTTACAAATTTATATTGATGGAGATAATATGTTTTTTTTTACTCTAATGAAAGAAATACTTGAGACGATCGAATTGCGTTAAATATTTACGTCTCGACGAGTCAACAAAATAGAACGACATTTTTTTTTTTATCGTTGCGAGACTTACACAATGTTGATAACGCTGACGCTGACACCGAAAATCATGTGGACGACGCCGAATATGATGGACAATTTCATTTTGTAAGAGTTGAGAAATATAATCTTATTCTCGGCCAATGCCCAAGTGGGATCCATTCCCAACGGATAGGGCGTCTTGGAGTAGTCGTCTTTCGCCGGATCCAACGTCATCGACTCGTTACCCATTATATCGGTTTTGCTCAATGACTTCGCGTGCCACGCGGGTCCAAAGATGTTTATGGATTTCGAGAATATATCGTTGTAAATTATACCCGTGTAGATGGAGAATAGACCCATCAGAAGGATTATGTAACGTCCACCGA